>ML779695.1:658975-701100 GCA_009831015.1 Picea engelmannii | reverse complement strand
ATGCAGATGTATGCAGTTGTTAATGTTGAGAATTTGAAGTTGTATGAGCCTCCATTGATTGATGATCAAGGAGAGCATGTTCAGATTCCTTCCATAGATGATTTTTCTCCAGAGTATCTAACAGAACTGCAGGAAGACATCATACTTGACAGGAGGATGCGAACTTCGAAGCGAGGGAATGTGGAGTATTTGTGAGTTGGTCTTAAAGGGATGAATCCAAGCAAGGCCAAGTGGATTGAGGTTGTAAGGGTGAGGGAACTATACCCTCATCTTCACATAGACTGAGATAGTCTTTTGGAGGTCGAAAAGCTTCCCAATGGGGAGGTGTGATTAGGGGATCAAATTTTGCTCAATTTTCAAAGTGCTCGAAATGTGACGAAAATAGTTCCATTGCGTCCGTCTCGTCTTCCTGATTCCGGTGGTATATTTACTTTCGCAAACAGAGTCCGTATGGAGGAGTTATCGAGATTTGTCCGCCAAGCCAAACAAGCAAAATTTTGGATGCTGACTGTACCTGTCCGTACAGTCCGTACGGTGATGTGGCAGGGCTGTACCATCATGATGACATGGTAGTTGGATGATGTGGCACATTTTTATTGGTTGGTGGTTGTCCAATCGGGTGTTGACATGTGTCATAAGTGGTTGATAAGATGTGGACACGTGGCCCAATCCATGGGCGCCACGTGTCCCTATATGGTTGGTTTATTATTGTTGTGTAAAATGTTGTGGGAGCCCGCGGGGTTCAACCCCGGGACCTCCCCACAGCATAGAGACTTCGCACGACCGCCCGACCATTGGGCCACGGTGTATTGTTTATTATATATACCGATTTGCAATTATTTAAAATCATGTATTATGACTGTTGGCAGGGGGTCGGGCCGGGGCTTAGCCCCGGCCCGTGGTCTTTCCAATATTATATGACCATAATGTATATATTAAAACCCGAACTTTTGGCGCGCGTGTATTATATTTCATTTTATATATGTATCAATGTGTATGCCACGACTCGTGGTTCATATATGTAACCCATGGGTTTTGTGTTATATGACCAATGGTTTAAACGTGCACGGGAATTGCATGGTTTCAGGAGTTATACGGTTTACCAACAGTTATAATGAGTTAATAACCACTTTGCCAAGCCGACGATCGCATGTGCCATGTGCCCAGGAGCCAAGGCGGTTAGGGGCTGGCGCGCCCTTAACCGTCCTACGGTTTGTACCAGTGCGCGGTTGTGTACGGGACTGAGTTTTTCTGCTTAAATAAGTGTGTGAGCTAGGTTTGCAAAGGCAAGGGTGTGATTTGTAGAACCAGAGACAACGAAATTGAAGAGGGATACTTCAAGGAGGCTAACTTCTTCATTTTTCGACCGATTGAGGTGCCGAAAGAGCCCAGACAAGGGTTTTGGGACGCTGCGAAGCCATTGGAGTAGTCGGTTTGTCATTTTGAGCATTGTAAGGCATGTTTTTGAGCACTTTGAGCAATTTAATAATAATGATCCATTGGAAGCTGGACCAGGACATGTAGCTCGGAGAGGGGTGAACTCCTTTATCAAGTTGTTGTGTTTATGTGCTGATGTTCATTATTTATGCTACTGTCTATGTGTATTTTGCATAAGTAATCCTTATTTTATGTGTTGCAAATTGATCATGTTGCTTTAAACACATAACATTTCACTTGCAATAATTATTCAAGTTTTTCAAGTCTTCCTTGATTTTTAGATCAACTGAGAGGGTGGGTGAATCAGTCCATGCTAGGTCAATTGTATGACCATGACACATTACCTGCCATATGTGGGTTCATATCAATCCACATCAGTTTCCACATGTGGTTCCATACCCTCCCATGTCGGTACTATACGGACTTTACAACCAACAAAATTGTGCATGTTTGGAAAAAAAAATAGAATGTGATATCTTTCTCATACGATGTTTGTTTGAGCCTGTTGAAATTTCTTTGGGATCGTGAGGACGAGGCATAAGCACGTGTCCGTTTTGAAGTGATTCTGAGCACTTTGAATTTTGAGAAAAAATTGATCCCCTGGATCACACCTCCCCATTGGGAAGCTTTTGGACCTCCAAAATACTACTTTTAGTCAATATGAAGATGAGGGTACAATTCCTACACCTTTCCAACCTCAATCCACTTGGCCTTGCTTGGATTGGTGCCTTTGAGATCAATACAAAACTTGTCATTCCTTGTCTTGTACTTGGATTGACTCTTTCTCAACTGTTCTTGAAGGGTTTGATACAAAAAATGAACTTGTTCAATGAACTTCTTTCTGACACCAAAATGGCCAGCAACAAGAAAGAATTTTCTTCCCTTATCTTGTTGACTCTTTCACCATGTGAAAAACATAGCTTGCCAAGATACAAAAGTTTACCATGCACATAAGAATCCAATTCCTCAACTTGGTTAGTATGACATAAAGTTGCATAATTTTTTTTCCATCAGCATCTTGTTGATTAATTGGGTTGGTTGTCATTGATGTCAACCCTTGAAGAAAGTCCCGTAGCAAATTTCGGTAGCACAAAGTTTCGGGTAATGCACCCAAGTTTATTTGATGCATAATGGTATGAATTTTGATATATTTGCAGGTAATACTATTCTAGATGGATATTACATGTCATGCCATTTCTGGTGGTATGTGGAATGTCACATAACTCCTCATGGTTAGAAAGTTATGGCCATGTGAAGTTAGAGAACCCTTATGAGTCATCTAGAAGCCCCAAAAGGTCAAAGTAGTCAAAGTGCTTGCAAAGAAGAGATTATTTAAATAATAAAGTGAAGTGACAAATTCAAAGAGGATTATTTAGATAATAAAGTGAAGTGACAAAGTCAAAGAGGATTATTTAAATAATAAAGTGAAGTGACAAAGTCAAAGAGGATTATTTAAATAATAAAGTGAAGTGACAAAGTCAAGGAGGATTATTTAAATAATAAAGTAAATGGAGAACTTTCTAATTATGGAAAGTGGTTATAAGAAGGTTAATCCTTAAATTAGTAAAATGGGTTAAGTGGTCAAGTGGCTATTGGATACATGAACAAGTGGCAAATTGGGAAAAGTTGGACATAGGTGACTATGTGGGCAAAGTGACCTAGAAGATGCTTCTAAGGAAGCTACTTGGAGAATATAAATAAGAGGCAAGGATCTCTCATTTTGATCACACTTAAGAATATGGAATATCTATAGGTGAGTGAGGTAACCAAAGGATATCTAAGCCAAATTTCAGAGGGAAGGTGAAGTAAAGAAGGTCAAAATTCAAGGGAGGATAAATTCTTTTGATGATGCTTTCTAAGGTATGTTATTTACAGGTCATCTCACCATTTTCGTAATAACGTTTTTTCTAGAATGATTTAGATCGTGATATTGGGAGGCCATTGAGGAAACATATCCAAGTAGATGTGAAACAAATTTCATCTTGTGGGTAGTTGTATTTTTGGATTTACACTCCCTGGAAAATAGGGATTGTGGCTAGTCATGAAACTAGTCTAAAACAGGTGTTTCAGGTAAAAATGTCATAACTTATTCATAACATATCCAAATTCCATATGACCAAATGTATTAGTTAGCATACATTATGTGTTATTCTGTGCAAAATTTTCAGATCCATACAACAAATATTCCATGTGGGGCACGCTATACAAGTTCGCTCTCTTGAATAAGCTAGAATTGAACAAGGTATTCCATTTTTCCTATAAATCCATTTCTAAGAGGTTCCAAGTAGTGACACCTGGAGGAATTGCATAAAAAAGTTGAAGAATATTGTGTACTATTTTCAGATCTTTATTCATTACAGGTACATAGTTATGATTATTTCAAGTTAGGGTTGTTGACTAATCCAAAACTAGTCATGTGAGACTAAAGTAAAGTTTGATGAAACTTCCAGTCTCTTCTTGTTAAAGTTAAGGAAGGTTTGCAGGTTAAGGTACATGTTGGTGCATGTTTGTTTCACTTGTTTATGTTACAAGTGATTACAAGTTGTTTGGTACAGGTTGGTGCATGGTTGATGCACTTGTTTATGGTATAGGTTGATTATAGGTTGAGGTACAATTTGATTCATGGTTGATGCATGGTTCATGTTATTGGTATAGTTTTTTTGGTGTAGGTTGATTGGTACAGGTTTACAACAATATATATCATAGTGATAGTGTGAGAGTGGTTCCATCATTCTACTTATACATCAGGGTGGTTGGGCAGGGCAAGGATAGGTGGTTGTAGCCACCTTCCTGTTGTAGCCAGAGAACATAGGGGGTTGTAGCCTCCTTTTGGTTGTAGCCAAATAATTTGGGAGCTGGAGCTTCCCTCAGGTTGTAACCTAAGAAACTAGGGGGTTGGAGCATCCTTCCAGTTGCAATTGGAAAAAAAAGGAAGTTGGTGCTTCTAATGAGTGTAATTCTTCAAGACATATAAGAAAAAACATTTTGTGGTTTTCTCCCACTTTGGGTTTCCACATAAAAACACCGGTGTACTATGTATATGTATGATTGTTCATTTGTTAATTGTTTATTTACTCTACAAATATTGGATGATAATGCTACATTGATATAACACTTGCATTATATGGTTAAAAAGTATTATATTGCTCTATTACTGATTCATCCCCCCCTCTCAGTAATCCAACAATTGGTATCAGAACAGGTTCCTTCAGAAATCAGTTTAATCACCAAAAGGTAGTTCATGGAGAGAAACAACATGTATAAAAATGGAATACCACAGTTTGATGGAAAAAAGTATGCACTTTGGAGCATAATGATGAAGACATATTTACAGGAACATGGATTTGAAATTTTGCAATCAATTGTAGATGGATACACAACACCAGCAGTTCTGCCGACAAATGACAAAGAAATGAAACTCAATCAGAATAATTCCAAAGCCACAAATGCACTTCTGAATGGTTTTGGAGAATCGATATTCACCAAAGTTTCACATTATAAATCCCCTAAATATATTTGGGACAAACTTCGAAACATTTTTGAAGGAGATTCAAAAGTCAAAGTAGCAAAGCTTCAAACTTACAGAGGTCAATTCAAACAACTAAATATGAAGGAAGATGAGAACATTGCAACTTACTTTTTACGAGTCGATGAAACAGTAAATGTAATCTTGGGATCGGGAGAAGAAATTAAAGAATTTGTAATTGTTCAAAAGGTACTAAGATCTCTTCCTATGAGATTTGACCCTAAGATATCGGCACTAGAAGAAAGAGTAGATCTAAAATCAATAAGCATGGACGAACTACCTGGAATCTTCACAGCATATGAAACGAGAACTGAACAAGAAAATCTAGATATAAAAGAAGCATCCTTCAAAGAATCCAAAAGGTTAAAGCAAAAGGGAAAGAAAAAATAAAAAGAACATAGCAACAATAGTGACATCTCGGAAGATGATGAAGAAGCGACCAACTTTGTCATAAGATTGAACAAGGGAACCAAAGATAGGTATAGAGGTAAGCTTCGTTTAATTTGTTTTAATTTTGATGTTATTGGTCATTTTGATAACAAATGTCTTAATAAGAAAAAGTGAAATGATGAAGGTTACTCAAATAAGAAACAAACATATAAAGGGAAAAGAACCACAAAGAAAGTTTTCAAGAAAAGATTATGCACCAAAGAAGACATCTCAGATGAAGATGAAGTCAGTGATAGTGAGACAGAAAGAGTTATATTCATGCCAGTAGAAGACTCTGATAAACAAAACTCCAAAGAAGAATATGAAGAGGCCGAAAAAGAATATGAAGAGGCTGAAGAAGAATATGAAGAGGCAGAAGTTGATTACCGAGAAGAATTGTTGTGTGCTATAGAAGTTATCAGAGGAGAAAAGAAGAAAAACAAGAAACTACAAGTGGAACTAGACAAGAAAGAAGACACTCAGGAACTTGAACAAATGATAAAAAAATTTAAGGTTCAAATTGAAGAAGATAAAAGCATGGAAGAATCACTCAAAGAACAACTAGAATAAAGATACAGGATCATTGGAAATTTGGAAGCATAAATTGTCACATTAAGAAAGGATATTCAAAAGAAAATTAATGGAGAACAACTCAAAAGTTTTGAATGACATTATCAACAATAAAAAACCTCATCATGATAAGTCTGGAATTGGATACAATCAAACAGAAAAGGGATCAAGCTCCAAAAAAATAGAACAAGAAACATATCCAAAAAGCTATGCATAAACAATCAATGGGGATAGGAAGGTCTACAATGAAAATTACAGGGACACTCCTCCACCGAGAAGATTCATATTTTAGAATCAACGACCGACAAAAACTGATAGGCCTCGAGAAGAAGAATTCTAATGGATTCCAAATTGACAGATATATTTTGGACACAGGAATTGCATACAATAGTTCACATTCAAAAAAGAGTAATGCTCAGAAACAACACTGACACAACTCCCTACGAGCTATGGAAAGGAAGACCAACAAATGTGAAGCACTTCAGAGTTTTTGGAAGCAAAGTGTTGCATCAAAAGAGAAGATGGTAGAATGGGAAAGTTTGAATCTTGTGTGGACATAGGATTACTTGTTGGTTACTCAAGTACAAGCAAAGCATACAAGTGTTACAACTTGAGATTGAATGAATTTGTGTAAAGCATCAACATAACAATTGATGAAACAGGTAGACAAGTATTAAAGGAAGAAGAAAATGAATCAATGGTGTTAGCACTCTGTAAATCTATTTGGCTGATAAGCAGATGACAAAGGTAAACTTTTCAACCAACTTTGAGACCCAAAACTAGCCTTTCAGATCTGGAGAGGGCTCTCTTAGAAATGGTGCAGTCTCCTCTCAGGATATGAATTTGAAAACAATGGCTATATTTAACATTGATGGTAAAAATGGTTTCTAGTTATATTGGCGCAGAAAAGTAAAACTTGGGCTATGGGGTCGATATGAGGAAGAGATGGAACAAATGACATAGTGACTGGATTCGAGAGGAGAAGGCTAGGCAAGCAATAGCCTTCAGTGTAAACCGTAAAGTGTGGCGGAAGAAAAACACAGGAAGTAACTCAAGAGCGTCGCTATGGACAGATTCAGAGTTATCTTTGAGAGGAAAACATTTTGTCTAAGTGGCAAAGAAGGGGCGTTGTATAGCGAGTCCACAGGTTCAAAAATTTGTTCCGAAATAGACAACATGAGATCTGAAATAAAAGGTAATAGGAAACAAATACGCAAAGAAAGAGACACAATACATCAGACTATCACAACTAGAAACACTCTCTCCAAATGGTGTCAATCCATAAGGTAGGTATAAATTTGCAAATTCAACGTATAAAACAACAACCAAGAGATTCCTACTCGGATGATTTGAATAAATTTCAAGCAGTAAGCATGTGTACCTTCTTCCATTGCAATAGAAAATCAGGGATCTATATTCACAGAGATTGGAGGCAACATATTATGAGCACATACTGATTTCCTTGGAGACTAAATGATCCAGATTTTATGAGAAAAAAGAAATGAATACAAATTATTAATAGGTGCTTAACACAAAATAACAGAGATACAGTAAAACTGGTTTTCTATTCAATAATGAAATAAGATGAAACTGTAAAATGCAACGGAAACAAGCTTGCTAGAATGGTGGCGGCTTATCTTTGAGAAGAGATGTGACAGCAGCGCGCATTCGCAAGAAGAAAATTACAATGAGGATCTGAAGGCATTTTTACAATAAGCAATAATTCCCAAAACCCTATACATCCACAAACCTAACCCTAGGAGATGAAACACCAAAAGTCATGTGGGCCCCGTTTGGGTAAGCTAGTACATCAACTTCCCGGGGTCGTAACTTTTGCATACGATCTCTGTTTTAGGCGTGTGATAGCCCATTGGAAAGGTATCACCGAGGAGATTCATTTTGGGGGCTCAATTATTCCTTCATCTATCATTGAGGAGATTGATACTGAAAAATCTTCATTTAGGCCTTCAAAATGGCCTCAGAAGTAAAAACTGCTAAAAATAATAAATTGCCAAAAATGTCAAAAAACTATTTTGAGCCAGTTGGAAAATGTGGGTGGCCACCGATATCCATATGGATCAATCCTCCCTCCTTAGAAAGCAATGGTATCCATTGCGTTGAGGTCCCCCATTAGATGAGGAAATTTTTGCTGAATTTGGCCCCAGGTGAGCCACTTGCCTTGGTGCCGGAGCTGCCCTACTTTGACGACTCGATAAAGCTAGATCCTTTGTTGTTGAGTACCCTTGATCTGTCTTTCCACAATCTGATCATTGGATGCCTATTGTATGCAGTCGGGGTTGAGCTCTACTAGTGTCATTTGTTCTGGTACTTCTGAGGTGTCTAATAATGGTGGGAAATAAGGGCGAAGGAGATCCACGTTGAACACTGGGTGTAGGCCAAGGAAAGGAGGAATGTTGAGCTCAAAATCATTATCCCACATAGCCTTGGTGATAGTGTACAGTTCATAATAGAGTGGGAGAAGCTTCTGATGGGGTCCTGTAAGGTGTTCTTTTTGCAAGTGCAACCAAACTTTGTCGCCCACCTGAAACTTATGCGGCACCCGATGTTGATTATGGCGTTGTTTGTACTTGTCATTGGACTTCTGTAGGATATCCTAAACCTATTGGTGGATGTGTTGGATCCACTCAATGAACTGGGTGGCTTTGTCAGCTTCAATTGGAGCATGAGATGAGTCAGTCGAGGTGACCGCAAGGGCAAGTGCAACATCTATGGGACCCAATGGTTGGAATCCCAACCCCACTTGAAATGGGCTGTGGTTGGTTGAGCTATGCAAGGCTCGGTTGTAGCTATGATGGACATAAGGAAGGCTCTCATCCCATGTGCGAGGGTTATTTGAATTATACATGCGAAGAATATGCACAATCATTCGATTTACAACCTCGGTTTGGCCATCTGTCTGGGGGTGGAAGGCTGTGGATTTGGTGAGCTTGGTGTCCAGCAGTGACCAAAGGCTCGACCAGAATGTTCCAAGAAATTTACTATCCCTATCTGAGACAATGGTTTGTGGGATTCCAAAATGTACCCAGACTCGTTCAAAGAAGAGCTTGGCAATGGCCTCTGTTGTGATGCTCTTCTTGTAGGCAACCAGAATTGCCATCTTAGAAAAGTGATCAACAACCACAAAAACACAGTCATTTCCCCACTTGGTGGATGGGAGGCCTGACATGTAGTCCATTGAAATGGATTCCCATGGCCTGTCAGGAGTAGGAAGAGGGGTGTACAAGCCATGTTTCTTAGTGGTCAGTTTGGCAATAGCGCAGGCAGTGCAGGACCTGATATACTTGCTGACCTCCTGTCAAAGTTTCGACCAGTAGAAATGTTTCTGTAGCATCACCACTATCTTTTCGATGCTGAATTGTCCTACCCCCGACTGTAGTGGGCTTCCAAGATCAGCTTCACTCGCTCGGTTGATGGAACATAGATATGGTCCAGATGACACAACAACCCATCCCGAAGATGGAAATTATCGACAACTGCATTTGCACCCAACATTTGGCAGGTGGTGGCGAATTCAGGGTCTGTCTCATAGAGTTGGGGCCATCCAGATGTCTCATGGATGAAAGAGTCTAGCATCGTGGTGAGTGCCACGACTGGCGGTCTATTGAGGCAATCAACAACGCGATTGGTGCTTTCTATTTTATACTTGATGTTGAGGTGGAATTGCTGCAAGTATGTGGACCACTTTTGATGGCGGTCATTTTGCAGTTTTCCCTGTGTCTACATGAACTGCAGTGGCTTATGATCAATGTGGATGAATGTCTCCTTCCCAAGAATGTAATGTCTCCACTGGAAACATGCTTGCACAATGGAGTGCATTTCTTTGTCATAAGTAGGGTACTTACAGACAGTATCTGACAGTGTCCCACTATGATAGGCCACGGGGTGGTCATGCTGAGTGAGAATGGTGCCCACGACATAGTCTGAAGCATCTGTTTCGATCTCAAAGGGATGTTGCAGGTTTGGTAGTGAAAGTACTGGGGCTGAGCACAAGCGCTGCTTCAAATCATTGAACGCTTGTTGTTGGGACTAACCCCACGCAAATTTTGCCTTACCACCACCCCTGTTTATTTGGCTGAGGGCCCATGCAATATGGGAGAAGCCCAACATGAACCTGCAGTAGAAATTAGCAAGTCCCAAGAAGCTCTGAAGCTCAGTGAGTGTTGTTGGGGCTATCCAGTCACGAATGACTTGGATCTTGGCTGGATCCACATGTACGCCATGTTGATCAATGATGTATCCCAGGTAATGGACCCTGTCCATGCCGAAGGAGCATTTTTCTAGGTTGGCATATAGCTTGTGCTAACGTAGGGTGTGCAGAATCTGCTGAATATGATGCAAGTGTTCGTCCCAAGTCTTGCTGTAAATTAGAATGTCATCCAGATACGACACTACAAAAGTATTGGTGAATGGTTGTAGGATATCGTCCATCATCCTCATGAAAGTGGCTGGAGCATTTGTCAATCCAAAGGGCATGACCAACCATTCAAAAATTCCTTCCTTTGACTTGAAGGCGGTCTTCCATACATCTGTCTGTTCTATCGGGACCTGGTGGTAGCCAAAATTCAGATCAATCTTACTAAAGTATTTGGCCCCTGTGAGTTGATCAAGGAGGTCATTGATTCGGGGAATCGGGTACCAATTTCTGACAATGATTTTATTCAGAGCCTGGTAATCAATATAGAGTCGCTAGGTTCCATCTTTCTTTTGTACCAGCATGATTGGCCTCCCGCAAGGTGATGAGCTAGGGCGTATGTGCCCCTTGTGGAGCAGTTCTTGGATCTGTCTCTTGATCTCCTCATTCTCTAACAAAGAGCAATGATAGACTGGCCCATTGGGTAGCGGTGTGCCGGGGGTCAGATCGATGGGGTCCTTGACCTGGCAGTGCAGAGGTACCCCTGTAGGTGAGGAGAAGATATCCGAGTATTCTTCCACGACCTTATCTACTTGCTTCTACTGTGTGGAGAGGTTGGCCGCAATGACCCTAGATGTGGCTGCAGTCTTTCGCTTATTCTGAGAGAGAATCACGAAGAAGACAAACTTCCCCGTCTGAGAGATGACCTTCTTGCATTACTTAGCAGAGATCAAGGAAATAGCAGTAGGTGGGACTGCCTCGGGTATCCTGTACAATTTCCTGTTCAAAGTAATAATAACACTACGAGGCCTAGACTCATATACAACATGATGCTTCCATAAATAAGTTTGGCCCAAAAGAGCATCACAAACTTCAAGAGGAGCAACATCACACAATACCTCATCTTTGAAGGGCTTGATTCCATACGACAGTCGACACTGTTGGCCGACGTGACGATCGCTTTCTTGGCGGAGCCATACAATGGTGTAGGGTTATGGGTGCGGCGTTGTTGGTAGGGCCATATGCATGATGACCTCTGCTGAGATGAGGTTCTTCTGGCTACCGCTGTCAATGATAAAGTGTAGGGGGGTGCATTTTACCCACATCTATGAATGGAGGAGGCGCTCTCCTTCTTCTGGCTCGTCTGGTTCAACAAGCTAGATATTGGTGGTAGCAACGGTGGAACTGGGTTCCACGTCAATGATCCATATTCCCCTTTCTGGTTCTGTCTCAGAGTCAAAATACACATCTGATTCAGAGGCTTTCACTTCATCCACCAGCGACTGCTTTGAGTGACAGTTAGTAGTGTTATGCCAAGGGCTCTTATGGAAGTCGCACCACTTCCTGGTATCTTTCTTTGTCTTTCCGGTGTCCTTCTTTTCTTGCGGCTTGTACTGGTTGTTTTGATACTGTCCATATTTTCTTTGTCCTTTGTTCAGTGGGTTGGGGCCACCCTTTCCTGGCTTTTTTATAGAGACAAGGAGAAGACATACAGAGGAAGAGGCACGTGCGTGAGGCTCTATAGAAAGTAGGAGAGACACCAAACAAGAACGCATGCATAGAGGGGAACAAGAGAGCCAGAAATGCATAAGAAATGAGGAAGGTTGTGAGCTTTATTATGGGGAAGGATCTGATAAACCTCCTAGGGATGTTGTGACAGAGAGATGGTCTCTGAGAAATGGCATAATTCCCTAGTTATATCATGGCTCGGCACGTGGTGGCCAGAGTGCTAAGAATGAATGCCTCTGAGCCTATGGTTGGGTGGAAAAGAGAACACCCACAGTCAGTTAGTTGGCTACAATATGAAATAGATAAGCATTCTCATGCCCTATATATTTGAGCTATAACTATAAAATAAAGTTGGATATCTTGTGAATGTTTCAGGGATGTGCTTGTTGCTTGATTGTTAGGTTGTGTTCCCTTATATTTTGCTTGATTATGTATTTAATATAGTAATGAAATACATGGTTTGTATGTGTAAATGCTTGATCTTTGTAGTGGCTCAAGTTTAATCAAATGAAATGTGAGTTCATCGAACTTGGGCTTAGTTTATTGTATTTATGTGAACATTCCCAGTTGTTTTGAGTCTCCTAGGAGAAGGACTCTGTTAAGCTCAGGAGAAAGAGAACAAATAATGCGCCAATGCCTAAGTCTTTTAGAAATGACAAATCTCAGGAAGGATAGCAAGATTTAAATCTAGAAAGGAAAGATCCTCTCTATTGGAAGGCGAGTGGACGAGATCCATTCAAGAGGATCCAAGGTCTGTCATGATCGTTGGATTTGGAGAAGGAGTACAGGTGTTAATCCCTTGATTCCTTCAGTCTTCACAAGTTCCGAGAATTTTGGTATTTTTAGTAAGGGAGACGGATCCTCGGAACTCTCAGAGACTGAAGTTAATCTGGACCGTAGATCTGAGGATGCCCAAAAGCTATTCCAACCATCGGATCTACGATATAGTCAGTCCAATGTTGACCATTTTAAAAGTTTAGAGGATTTGGGTTGTAGTATTGTAGAGGTATGTTCAACATAGAATGTCGAATGTTGAATGCCAACATTCAATGTAGAACGTTGAATTTCGATGTTCAATGTAGAACGTCAAATGCTGACATTCAACGTAGAACATCAAACATTGACATTCAACATATAACGTTGAATGTCGAACGTCGAACGTTGATGTTCCACATAGAATGTCAAATGTTGAATGACAACGTACAACATAGAATGTCGAACGTCGACGTTCGACGTTCTACATTGAATGTCATTGTTCAAACTTCTACGTAGAACATTGAACCCTGACATTCAATGTAGAATGTCGAACATCAAACTTTGCCAAACACCGAATGTCGATCGTCGAATGGTCAGGGCCACATGGAGAGATTTCAAGATTTCGGGGAGTATGCATGCATTAAGGGAAAATGGGGGTGATGTGGACCCACAATCAATGTGCCACATGTCACCTAGATTTGGGCGATTTGTAGACCCTATAGGTCCATTAGCACATGACACATGTCACCCACTGAAGGAGCCACTTGTCCTCTCTACCTTTCCACGGGTCATCCCTGGAAATTATCTGTTTTGTCCACATGGAAAGAGATCTCATAGTCTGGAGATGTGGCACTCTAGAGGAAATTGGATGAGAGTCATTAAAGTGTGAAGGATCCTGAAATCATGAACAACGGATTCCATCTCAATCATCCATCATTAAGGACATGTGTTGCTAGATATTATAATCTGGAGGCTAGAAACTACAGAGGATTAGGGGTTTTGACACTTTCAAAACTCACGAACACCAAATTTGTGAAGTGATGTGAATCATGGATCTGAGGACCCTTCAGGATCATTCGTGACCATCAGATATAGACTATGGTCAGTCTAGTGCTGATCAGCTCTGGGAGCAACGAGGAGTTTGAATAATGAAACTCTTGAACATCGAATCTACGAAGTAACGGGAGTCATATATCGAGGAGTCTACGTGGAAATATCTTGACTATGAGATCGGAGGAACATTAGAAGGTTGTGTTAGGGGTCGACATGGTCTTCTGATGCCACCCAAGGTGATGTGGACCAATGATTGAGGTGCCATGTGTCACTTGGATACAAATGTTTTATAGACCCTTGGGCCCATTAGAATATGAAACGTGTCACCCCCTAACAAGGGAACATTTCACCCCTAGCCCTCACCACATGTCAGTCCCTAGTATGTGTCTACTTGGCCACGTGAATGGTGAAGTACCAGGACTTGAATTCGGAGGATTTGGAAGATTGTGGTGTAGAAAGGCTTGAAGGCCAGAGCCACGTGGCAAGACCACGAGACTTCGGAAGAAAATTACTCCAGGAGATTTGGGTTTTTAAACTATGTGCACCCAAAAGTGTCGAATGATGAATTTTACCTTAGACATGTGTGTTCCCAAGGATAAGGATCCACCGCCAATTAATGATGGATGGATCTCTACCATAGACCTGGGAGCATGGGGAGCTTTATGATATCATAGAATTCACGGTGATATGAATGAGTCGGATCCACATAGGTGCCACGTGGACCATCACTATTAACCCCCGAAGAAATTTGGAAGTGAAGATATCCCAATCCTGAGCTTGGATTTGAGCAGGGCGACAGTTGTTAGAAAGCTCATGGCGAGTAGAATATGATGGAGATAGTAGAACTAATATTTGATATGGATTAGGAAAATGAAATTATGATGCCCCATTCCTTAAAAATCCATTTAAGGGTTTGGGTGTGTTACAAGGATCTAGGTTCATCTACCAGAGATGGTTGTGATGGAGTGGGTGTAGATATGGTGGATTGAGTTGGAATAATCATTTGACAAAATACAACCAATCTAGCTTGTAATTGTGATAGATTCAGACAATGATGAGTGTAATGTCTATATGATGAACATATTTCAAAAGGGTGGTTTGTGCATAAAGTCTTATTGTGTGTCATGGTATGCTCCTTCATGAGGGCTATGGAAGTACCTACAGTGGGAAGGGTGGGAAACAAAGGCACTACTCAAGGTGTAAGGAGAAGGTTCCTTAACCATGGAAGCATGGTGCACAAGTCGGTGGGGTGCCCTAGGGCATCCCATAGAGTGTAGGGTGGAGGTCTAGAAGGGGTGGTTAGTTGAGTTCCCCTTGCATTCATTAGGTTTTCCCCCAACTACTTTGGCCTTTTCCCCCAACTACTTTTGGCCGAGGAGAGGAAGCATTAAGAGAAGGAACAACATTGTACCCAGAGATTTACTGCAATGAAATAAATTGATCCCTTATTCGAAGTTAGGTTTCTAAGGTAAATTTTGAGTATCAATTATGAATTTTATTGTGATGGGTGTGTGATTGTTATTCACTGGAATCTCTCTTGAATTGAAATTTCACTAAATTGTTATTTAAATCTTAGATGTGTTTGATTTTGTTCTTACTCATATGGAATGGATACCTAGTTAAGTTATGAGTGCAAACAAAACATTTATCCTCAATTGTTCTTACATCAATATGAATTACAAATTATTTTGTTTTTTACTCGTATTTGTTTTTAAAAAGATTAAAATAACTATCATAATTTTCAGTGTCGATTGGGATATGGTCTAGGTCTTCAAACCTCTTCTAATATTGACCACACTCCATATGGATCTATCTCATAATCCTCTAAAGTATCTGATAATATTGAAAGTAACACATCGAAGGAGATCGATCTGTTAACGCCACTTCGACCAAACTAAGGAGAACTTATGGTTTGAAAAGAAAAAGTAATGAGATTCACCACATGACGATTGCACATACTGTTATTGGATAAATCGATGAATGCAGACATAAACTAATATCCCTACATCCACCTGGATCTAGAACAAAATAAGACAGGACATGACGCTTTCCCTAGGTTGCTACCATTGAATTTATCATAAAAGGAGTGTATGACATACCTTTATATATCGCTTCCTTATATCTATGTTTTCTCTGCTTTGCTCCAGTGCTCTTGTGAGATCATATTTGCAATGACACAAACCAACCAAAGTGAAAGAAGTAATTATAGATTCAATGGAAACCTAAACATTTGATCAAGGAGTCATGTAGTAAAATACTAATGATTTTATGGGAAAGAAACATGTTGTTGTATCATATTAAGTAAAAGTGGGAGATACAACTAGAGTTCCTTGATGTCGCAAGTTCCCTTTTGGTGGTCCTTTGTACCAACACAGACATACACTTGCTCCAAATTTTCATGAAGATAATCCACAAAGCTTGATGGACAAATGGAGGCCTCAAGCATCAATTGTATCAGGATTCTTCACATAGTCTTCATCCTATTCTTTGCTCAATATTGCTTGAACTTGCTTAACCTTTTCCATGAGAAATCCATTATTATATAGGAGAAGATGAAGTGGTTACTAGGATGAGGATGATCCCACCAAATCAGAAAATCTAGTAAGATCACAACCATACGAATGCCACCTCACATTCTAGAAGATTATCCTTCTAGAAACTTCGTGAAAGTTCTTCCTTTTCTTAGCTTCAAGCACCATTGCACCCTGCCTATATAGCAGCATGTGGATATCTCGCAGGCCAGGCAGAGAGCAGCCTGTGGAAATCCTTGATTTCCGCACTGTGTACCACTATCAGCCTGCAACATCATTCTAAAAATGTGCCTTGTACGGGAAGAACTCAGCCATTTTCCTCATGTGAAAGATTGTTCTGGAAGCCTGAACACATGCCTATAGGGTCATCATCAGAGTGACCAAAATAATGTGTAACAGAATGCCCCCCAAAGTATGAGTTTGGAACATGTGACAACCGAAATACTTTGTAAAATGTGTGTGTGTGTCGGAAACAAGGAGCACACCAATCAGGAACCTGCAAACAATCAAGAATCAACATAGAATTATATCGTTTCTGAGGTAGGCATTCCCATGCTCAAATTACAAGTGATTGAAATCATAAATGCAAGTCATATCCACCAGTCATACACTGTGGATCCATGTCATCGAAATTATACATAGCCACCAGAAATACACCGTGGATCTATGCATTAGAAAGTGTAAATTCAGACACAACCATGAGACATACAAAGTGGATTTGTGTGTCAATTCAAATCATAAATACTCCATCGCAACCTGGGACAAAAAGATAAGATCCAGGGTCTTCAATCCCATCATCCATAAGTACGAATCTAACCATGCGATTACAGGTGTTGAAGTAGAACATGGTAGAAACCACTTGATTACCAGTCATTGATGAAAACCATTAACAAGTGCGAGAGAAATCACCATTGATGTCAATGAATCCCAAGGTACCTTAGTACAATCCAACGAATGTGAATAAATGAGTTGAAGTCGAACACTGGATGAAATCTCTCGATCAAGGACCAATGATGTGAATCCACTGTCGAGAGTGAAGAAACCTGCCATTGAGGCATGCAGGCTCTAAGGTACTAAATGATTTATAAGTCTTGTTCCCGAATGATGAGTTGAAGTCGATGGGAAAAAGACTCATCACAGGAGGGCGTTGATGGGCATTACCTACTTCCATTGACCATGTCAATTATTTGATATATTTGAATGTAGAGATAGGATAAGAAAATACTACTCAATTAGCATGAGTAAGGAAGAGGTGTAAGATCTCCATATAACCAAAGAGATGAATGTCCAATTATTTATTGAACCTAGAACCAACCAACCCCCTGATCTGAGAAAGAAGTGTTTTTTCATGGACTAGTGTACATTCCATTCATTCAAAGACGACTAGATGGATAGGTAGTTTATGGTATTTCATAAACCTCTATGCAATAACTAGGAGGCTCCATTGCATTTTATATTTAAATTATGCGTTGAGTTTATTATGAACCACCATGTCAATTATTTTAACAATGGTGAATTCTAGGGGGGGGTCTTAGCTCTGCTCATGATCAAGAAAGGGCCAGTTTTAACCCATTGAGAGGGACACCCCTTCCTAGGCATATGCCTAACACCCCCTTGCAACCACCTCAACTTGCAAATAGGATTTGTCAAACCAATATTGTGATATATATCCTGACACATAGTGTACTTTAGCTTAGTCTATTCATCACAACATCCCATTGGGATATATCTATCGAAGATGTTAGACCATTAGGGGTAGGGCCTTCAAGCAACATTGTCAATTATATATAGGAAACGATGACCAAGCTACCAAGTATGTCTATAGTTCAATTAATAATTATTGATGTTGGCATTGCAAGCATACTTGTTATGGGCCAACAAAGGTTCCTGTGTAGGATGGTTTCTTCGATGAGGTTAGTACAAAATACTTTTTATATTTTCATTGATTATGTATAGAATTTTACAATTGATAAGAATTTGGTGAACACAATTGAGAAATATTTGTAAATGTCTTTTATTATTTGGCATTTACAGCTCCTATGAGATAATACTCTTGCATTCAGGTGGTAGTATACATATTCTCCCATAGTCTATGTAGTAGTTACAATAGTGTGCTATACTAGGGCACCTCACATGTAAGGATCAAGATGAGTTTATGTTTTTTTCCCTATAAAGTTGAACTCAAGTTATAAGTCAAACGATGTGCATCACTATAAGTAAAAATAACTTACAAGAATGACCTTCCCTTTGCAATAAGAATATCCATTGAATATTTTTTGTTTCATCTAAGTTGTGGTTGACACATTTAGTTACGGGTTATAGAAATTTCATTAAAGTGCGTTTAATCCATTATGTTCTCCATGTACTTCTGGCATTTATGAAATGTCAAAATGAAAGTTATAATTCATTTGCATATTCATTTTGTATGTGTTTTATTTAAAATCCAAGCTCTTCTTACCAAATCATGTGTAGATGTCAACCTCATTATCTAATTTATATTATGATATCATCATTTATAGGTTGTGTGCCAACTTTGAAATTTTGTCTTTTCTTCCTTCTCATCTTCATCCTTTAATTTATGATGTGAATGGTATTCAACATGAAAAATTCATAAAAGAGGTGTGAGGGTTCACTATTGCACAGTAAACAATCATGGCCTTTCACCATTAGAATTCCCTTCACATGATTCGACATTTATTCCTAACTCTATCTTATACATGTGTTAATTTTTCTCAATGGTTCTTCCCAAACCATTTGATGTCACCTTTAATTGTGTTGATTGTTTTTCTAAAATGGAGAAAAAACATGATATGAACCTAATCACTAACCCCCAAACACCCCCATGAGATCCATACATACAAATTAATCAATGTTTAGTTGAAATTAGAAACATAATTGCTTAGCTTGGTAATATTAGAGATTCATCTCATCTTTCTTTGGTCACTTCACTCGATACCATTATTGCTTCAATTAACCATGACAATGGTCAATTATCTAATATATTTGAATGTAGGACTAGGATGAGAGAATACTAATCAATTGGCATAAGGAATAGGTGTAAAATCTTCATATAACCAAAGAGATGAATGTTCAATTTTGTATTGACCCTAGAACAAACCAACCCCCTAATCTCAGAAAGAAGTGTTTTTGCATGGAATAGTGTACATTCAATTCATTCAAAGACAACTAGATGGATAGGTAGTTTATGGTATTTAATAAAAATCTTTGCAATAACTAGGAGGTTCCATTGTATTTTCTATATAAATTATGGGTTGAGTTTATTATGGATCCTCATGTCAATTATTTTGACAATGGTGAATTGTAGGGGGGTGGTATTGGCTCTAGTTATGATCAGGAAAGGGTCAATTGTAACCCATTGAGAAGGACACTCCTTCCTAGGCATACACCTAAAACCCCCTACAACCACCTTAGCTTGCAAATACGATTCATGTGACTAATATTGTGATATCTCTCCTGACACACATTGTAATTTATAGTAGCATATTCATCACAACATCACATCAAGATCTATATATCAAGGATGTTAGACCACTAGGGGTAGGGCCTTCAGGCCACACTACCAATTCTAAATAGACCACAATGACCAAGCTATAAATTATGGCTATAGTTCAATTTATCATTATTTATGTTCCCATTGAAAGTATACTTGTTATGGGCTAATAAAGGTTTCTATGTAGGATAGTTTCTTCGATGAGGTTAGTATGAAATATTTTTTATATTCTCATCGATTATGTATAGAATTTTTCAATTCACAAGAATTTGGTAAACACTTTTGAAACGTGTATGTAAACGTCTTTAGTTATTAATTGGCATTTGAAACTCCTATGAGATAAGACTCTTGCATTTACGTGGTAGTATGCATATTCTCCCATAGTTGATGTAGCAATTACAATAATGTTATAATGGGGAACCTTACATGCAAGGATCGAGATGGGTTTATGTTTTTTCTCCCTAGATAGTTGAACTCAAGTTATAATTCAAAGATGTGCATACATATAAGAAAAAATAACTTACAATAATGACCTTCCCATTTTAATAAGAACATTTGTTGAATATTATTTGTCTTATATGATTTTTGGTTGACACATTTAGTTAGGGGTTTAGAAATTTCATTAAAGTGGGTTTAATCCATTTTATTCTCCATGTACTTCTTGTATTTATGAAATGTTGAAATGCAAGTTGTAATTTATTTGCATTTTCATTTTGTATGTGTTTTATTTAAAGACCAAGTTAGTGTTACCAAGTTATGTGTAGATGTCAACTTCACTATCTAATTTATATTATGATATCATCATTTATTGGTTGTGTGCCAACATTGAACTTTTTTCTTTTCTTCCTTCTCATCTTCATCCTTTAATTTATGATGTGAATGGTATTCAACATGAAAAATTTCATCAAAGAGGTGTGAGGCTTCACTATTGTGAAGAAAATAATTATGGATTTTCACCATGACCATTCTCTTCACTTAATTCAACATTTATTCCTAACTCTATCTTATGCATTTGCTCATTTTTCTCAAATGGTTCTTACCAAACCATTTGATGTCACCTTTAATTGTGTTTATTACTTTGTATTAAAACATGTCTATATGGTAATATAGGAATTATTCATTATTATTCTTTCCATCAACATTGTTATTGTCTTTTACTCCCTAGTTATTCTCCATGCATACTAGTTTGCCTTTATTTTTATTAGATCAAAACTTTGTGATCTGATAGCACTTGTAGTGATCCTATATACAAATAAACACACTACCCAACTCTATAAACAATATACTTACCTATGACCATAAATATAGAATGGCGATGCATAGCCTTGAAAACTCATTTTGTTGGGTATTTCATCTTTTCCTATCTAAATGTTAGTTTAGGAGATTATTTTTCCACCATTTTTTCCCAAGAATTTGGGCTCTCTTTTCTACTCACCCAATTTCTCTCATTTTTTATACTAAAACTACAAATATATATCATGAATAACTATAGTAACTCAACTCTTTATTGAATCTCACTGCCACCATCCAATTTATTTGAGTTAATAATGACATTTTTGTATAACAATGCTTCCAAGCCTTAACCTAGTATGACTGACTTTGAGGTTTGAATTCTAATATAAGAATTTGTTGTTGTATGTTCTCCACTAATACATTATACTGTTATAGTGCTTCAAGACATGCATGCTCCACCTTCACCTATTTTGTGTCTTTTTAAGATTTGACATCTATCATGTATTAATAAAAAAAAATGATGAGCATCACAAGTTACCTTCCCTCAGTTAATGATGAGCATCCAAGTTTTAATATGATTTATTCTTGATTTAATTTCATTATTTTATGTTCAACAAATGCCAATAACAATATTGAGTGGGAAATGTTAATTTGGAGCTTTCCCTTCAAGATCAATTTTGAATGTTCTATACTCTACTTATTTCTTAGATCTCTTTGTCTTATTCCAAGGCCATTCCACTTCCTAATCCAAGTAATTTATCCATATGCTTTTATTTGTTTTCAAAACCATGATCTTCTCATATTGATAATTGTCTTGCATAATTGGAAATTTAGCAAGTTTTGGTTAAGGTACAACCATAAGTAATCAAGGTGGCTATTCAAATGTGTCCTAATACTCCAATGTTTAGGGTAGTTATGCCAACTACCCAAAGGCACCAGGTATCATGTAACTCCATGAACTAAGATATGGCTTTCCATTTGAATATTGCAATGTGTTTATGTCATTTATTTATACTATTGTCATATTTTGTTGCTTCCATTCATTTTTTTCTATGAATCATAAATAGCTAAACATATGTTTCTACAACCAATGATAGGAGAGATACATGAACCATATCCACTTGGGGTTGATAGATCACCCCATTTTTTTCACCTAAATCTCGCTCATAGATATATTCATGGAATCAACGAAAAACATCACCAATGGACAAAGATAAAGCATAACAAATTTATCCCATAGCTATTAAAATTCCCCCCAAAAATAGTGAAAAAACTACAATAGTGGTTTCATGTACTTGTGCTAACTATCACATTGACTTTTGCACAACTTGTGTGGATTTTCCTTTGAAAGCCACACAAGTCTAAAATCACAAAAAATATCTTTAAGAAATAAGATTTGTGTACCAATGAATAGGCCTTTTAGACGTACCTAGGAAGAGTGGATCGATGCTTATGGGCCCTTTAATCCAAAGTCTCTCTCTCTCTCTCTCTCTCTCTCTCTCTCTCTCAAGAGTGGATGGATGCTTATGGGCCCCCTTTAATCCAAACTCTCTCTCTCTCTCTCTCTCTCTCTCTCTCTCTCTCTTATGATCAATGTAGATAGGGGCCAAGGCCCATCTTCCTTGGTTGTGCCATTGAGCGTAATCATTACGTGTTTGACTAATTTGCATGGTTTTAGAAGGAAAATCCATGTGGTTTTCATAAAAGTCAAAAGGTTGGGTAGTGCAAGTATATAAAACCAATATCATATGGTTTTTTATCCACTTTTTGAAATGGAGTTTGAATGGCCATAGGATTACATTGTTCTATTATAACTTTTCCCATTGATGATAGTTTTTGATGATTTCTTAAATATCGTTGTGAGCAATATTTAGGTGATAATAGTTTCCCCCTGATGTATGAGGTTAGGAGATACCATATAGTTGAAATACATTGGTGTTTTAAATCCCAAATGATGGTAATACGTAAAAAACTATAGAGAGAGAAAAGCATGACCAAGGATCAAGGAAATTTTGTAGAGGAGCTATGAAGACCCATCTGGAAACAAACCAAACATCCCTAGGCATATCATTTCTTTATACAAACGAGATGTGCATTTATCATGCTCGTGAAATTTATCAAAATATTACAAAAGAAGACATATACGCTAGAGGTGCATGTCTAAACATGATGAATTTTTTTAGAAATAGTACATGATGTTGTAACTGGAAAATCTATGATGTAGAAATATGTATTTCCCTTGGGAGCGCTAGTTAATATTAAATAACTACTCTAATGAGAAGGGTCCCTGGAACATAAATGAAGAAAAGATGATAATTTCTCTCTCTTGATAGAATTAATGGCCTAACAAGCCCATGAGTCTTCAACTGGAACTAGAAGTTGCAACTATCGCAAGGTACAACCCTTCCTAATGTGTAATTCATTGATGTTGAACATCAAGGGGATCAATGAAATCAGGGAGAAATGATGACTCTCTCTATTATGTCCAAGGTTCATCATTATCGAGATAAATGAGAACCAAGATATTGCAACATTCTCATAAAAACATGAGCTGATGTCAACACGAATGAAGCCATGATTGAAAAAGGATGAGGTGTCCCTTGAAATTGACTATGATAAACTAGGTAGCAATGTTGTAAAGAGGTTGATTTTGATAAATTTGGATGAGGTGGTCAATGAGGATGACAAAAAAATTCCCTTGGGCAGAGCATAATTGACGGATAACAATGGTGGAATTCAAAGTACTAGCTAGACATAAGGTGATTGATTTTCATGGGGACAATTAGATGAATTGAGGGATGTCAAGTTGGAACTAAGTAATAGTGAATGCAAATAGATAGGTAGTTGGTGATGACAACTCTAGGGATCACAATTATGGGTATTGGGATACGTGAGGTGTTGCAATAAACTAGAATCATTGCATGCACAAATAACTCAATATAGATTCGCCAACCAAGAGGGAATGGGATTTCCACCAAGTTTGAAAGAAACTCCATTGAATGAAATGATATTAGTATTATTGCTTCCCATATAAATAATGTTCTTTGTACAATTACCAAAGAATGAAGAAAAATGTAAAATAAAATCGGTCAATTTACAAACAAGGAGATGTGTGACCCAATCATGTGATTGAACAATTCATCCATGTGAGATGAGATGAATAAGAGTGAACAGGGTTGGGGGGGTGATCCAGGGGATCCAATTTTTCTCAAAAATAAAAGTTCTTAGAATCGCTTCAAAATGGACACGTGCGTAGGCCTCATCCTAATGATCCCAACGCAACTTGAATAGGCTCAAACATACATCATATGAGAAACATATCACCTTCTGTTCATTTTTCCAAATAGGCAAAACTTTGTTGACTGTACAGTCCGTACAGTGATAACGTGGCAAGGTACGGACCCACATGTGGAAACTGATGTGGTAGGGTACGGACCCACATGTGGCAGGTGATGTGGCATGGTCGTATAGGTGACATGGCATGGTCATATAGGCTATGTGGTAGATGTGGACGAATCAGTTTGTGACAAGTGTCATTTGTTTGGGAAAGTGTTATGGTGCCACGTGGCCCAGTTGTGGGCTGTATTGGGATCTAAAGATGTCCTAAAAGCAACCTCTATGCATCAGCCGAAGGTAGGTGCTTGCACAAGCATTTTACTTGTTTCCTACGTAGGTTCTTACCTTCTATTTTCAATACCCACCTCCAGAGATGCAACACCTGTAAAGGAAAAACAATCGTAAAGGGAACAACAATTGTTCTGTTCAAATGAATGACACTTCCTATAAAGGGAACAACAATCATAACAAGGGAACGACAGTCGTTGCATTGGGCTGAACTAATGTGGAATTACTTGCATTGTAGTATTTTCGCAACTATTTAATTTGTCAGCCCAGAGTTCGTAAACTGATGAAGCACACGCAAAGTATATGCAAGATTGAAGAGGGACTAATCTAATCTAATGTTTAAGCTACGACTGAAATTGAATCATTAATATAATACAGGAAATTGAAACACACGACTGAAATGAAATTGTGTAAATGAAATTAATCTAGGAATGGGAAATTACGTAAATGAAATTGATCTAGGAATGGGAAATTGCGGAAATGAAATTAATCTAGGAATGGAGAACTACATGAAGGAAAAGAAAATACAACATGTGAAGAGTTGAATGGCACAACAACATATGAGAGCTCTCACCAATGAAGCAATCTTATATTACAATAATCAAATCAATCTTCATAAAAGAATAATGAACACATGGAAACCAAGACTATGAATCAAAGCTAAGAATCCCTTTTTCTTCCAAATCCTAATGACTACCATTATTGACCAGTCTAATTTATCATCCTAACTACTCCTCAATGATTACTGCTCAAATGATTACTACCTACTGAAGAGAGATCAATCTCTTTTATACATGAGAGCCTTGAAGATAATATAACCATATCATAATTACAGATCCACTATTCTCTCAACTATTTTCCATTATTACAAAATATGATCCCTTCAAATCCTCACACATATTTCTCATACATCTTGGATAAGATATTCCAACCAAATATCCATGATATTTGCCTTGGAATGGGCTTGAATTATCTCCTCAAATCTTGAAATGGTAGAGGAAGTATTCGAGAAGTCCTTTTGAATTAATCCTTCTCATATTCCTACATATTACAAAGCTCACACATTTTTGAGATATATATGAAAACATGTCGATTTTCTAACATTTAATCACAAATTCTATTTTAATACTAAAATGAATAAAGTGGAAAATAATAAGGTGAAACCCAAGTATATTTATGAAATGATATCGTGAAAGGTTAATGGGGTGATGAAATGTGAAGAATAATGAAGGGAAAGGTGGATGAAAATAGGACATTTATGAGCCCCAATAGGCTGTCACGTGGAACCCCTCCAGTTGGTTGGCAAGTGAAAAAAGTTTTGTGACTACACAAGAATCGAACTCGTGACCTTTCGGTGAGGTAATGTCTTGGAAGGGGCCGGGCTACCAGCCCGCCCTCACGGTGTTACTTAACCATATACATTGTTTTAATTATTTGAATTGCAATGTATGTAATTTTGGTGGAGTAAAGAGTCAGGGCTAGGACCCAGCCCCCAGTTCATACCATGATCCATATGACCACTCTATAAATCTTGGCACACGCAATGGTTGGATTTTGGATTTAAGCCCCCAGTTCATTCCACACATCATATTCCATTCTGTAACCATTGGCGGGAACTTTCCAACACTTTAGTCGTGGTTCTTACCACTCCATATGCCCATTCCTTATAACTTTTGGCACGGGATTTTACACCGGTGTTTAGCTCGACAGGTGTGGAGCCTTGGTCACATGGCCACTCCATGTGACCAATGTCGTGGGGTCTATGCAATAGTTTAGCCATGAGGGGCGAGAAATGTGTTGGGACATGGCCATATGCCCCCCATACGACCAACACCCTAGCCAGGAAAAGGGGCCAGTGCACTAACAATCCTACAATTTTGCCCATTTGTGAGAATAGTTGCGTGTGTTAGGTTTTAGTTTGGAAAACACACAAAGTCCGAGTTAGTCGGTCAGTGAGTGCAATTTGGCGAGTAGGTACAACAAGCTTGAAGGGGAAAACTTCTAGGAGGTGTAACTTCTTCATTTTTTTGCCAAACCAAGTGCCAAAAAATCCCAGCTAGGGGTTTTTGGATGTTCTAGAGCTATTGGAGTGATCTATTTTGTATTATGAGCATTGTAATAGAACTTTTTAAGCATAATGAAAATGATCCAAGGGGAGATGGACTAGGATATGTAGCCCAAGAGAGGGGTGAACTCCTTTATCATTTGTTGTGTTATGTGTCTAACAACTTTCCCTCCTTCATAGCAAACAAATATTTCTTGGGGTTTAATGAGAGACCAAATCTCCTGCATTTCAAGAAAACCTTCTTCAAGTGACAACAATGTTCTTTATTAGATCTGGAAAAGACTGTGATGTCATCCAGATAAATAACCACAAACTTATCCCTTTCCCCAATGAAGGCTATGTCCATGGATCATTGAAAAGTTGCCTCTGCATTCATCAATCCAAAGGGAATTTTGGCATACATGAATGTGCCCCAAGGAGTGGTAAATGGTATTTTTTCTCTGTCCTCAAGGAGAACAGAGATTTGATTGTAGCCAAAGTAGCCACCAATCATTGAAATCATGGATGCTCCCGTTACCCTTTGAAGTATGTGCTCCATTTTGGGCAACGGGTAATTGTCTTTCTTTGAGCTCCTATTCAGGTTCCTGAAGTCAATACAGAGTCTGATCTCACCATTTGTCTTCCTTACTGGAACTAAGTTGGCCACCCACTCTAAATATCTCAAAGGCACAATGATCTGGGCATCTAGTAGCTTCTTCACCTCTTTCTCCATAATAGGCAACAACATGGGATTGATCTGTCTTAGTTTCTGCCTAAATGGTTCTCCTTCTTCTTTGAGTGGGATCTTGTGTTCAATGATAGAGGTGTCGTATGTCTTGAGGTCTTCATAGGTCCATGCAAATATATCATCAAATTCCCTTAGCAGCTCGGTATACTCGACCCTTTGTCCTTTTGACAGGCTGTTGGACAGCTTGATAAATTTTGGTTCTTCCTCTGTGCCAATGTTGCACTTGGTTACATCAACCTCCTCATTTGAGACCTTACCCTTTATTGCCACATCATTCCCATCAAACAATGTTTCTAAAGGAGCTAGTCCCTTTGGAATGTGATTGCTAGGCAACTGAACAATATGGTGATTCACAATTTTGTTTGAAAAAATCTCAGGGTGAAGGTCACCTTCAGGATCAGGATCCTAATCAATGTGCAATGCAGAGAATTCATAGGCAGACTCAAGAAATTCTTTGATTTCCAGATCATCCTCGAATACCTTTCAATGCTTGATATTTTCCGGTACAGAGGGCCTATATCTTATCTCAACCTCATGCTTGATCTTAGGAGGCAAAGGGATCTTAAACTGGCTAGTTGAAATAGCTAGGGAATCGGCCAAAGTATTTTCCTTTTTTGGAATAAATGAAATGTTGAATGCTGAGAAAAAATTGTCAATTAGGTCCCATACCTCATTTCTGTAACTTCTGAGTCGAGGATGCTTAGCCTGATGAGCATTTCTGATCTACTAAACTATCAACTCTGCATCCGAACACTGCTACCTCTTCAATTCCCATTTCTTTTACGACTCTTAAACCTAACACAAGGGATTCATATTCTGCCATATTATTGGTGGTCTTGAACTCTATCTTGTAGGAGAGGGATATGGTTTCCTGACAAGGTGACACCAAAACAACTCTGGCGCCAACACCTTTACTAGAAGAGGCTCCATCGAAGAAAAATTTCCACACAGAGGTAACTGGAGGAGGTATTTCATTACAAGAAATGGTCTTCTTTCTGATTTCGACAGGGGCTTCAGAAGTATCAGTGAGCTGCAATAAACTAGACCCCAGATCAGTGTCAAGTGCAAATATAGGGTGATTGGTGGAGTCTACCTCATCACTAACAATATATGCCAGTTGATCCTCTCTATACAATCTTCTGTGTTCCCCTCCAAAGACTGGAATGGTGGCATATGTGAGGTCCATCTATAATGTCCCTCCAAGGTTTTTAATCCAAGATCTTGACAACAACATGCCAAACTTGGGAGGGACATCAGCTACCACAATGTCCATGACCACACTCTTCATGGGAAGCTGAACCAATGATACTACCAGGTCTTTGATGACTCCAAGACATTGCACCCTCCTTGAATCAAAAGAATACAAATCATGATAAGCCTTCATTACTTCTAGTCCCAATTCTTCCATGACTATTTTGGGCATAAGGTTGTGGAAAGCTCCTAAATCCATGAGGCAATTATGCAACACCTTATCATGTATGTTCAGGGATGTGTAGAAGGGATGGGATGAATCATCTTTGTCTTCTACCATGGGACCTAGGATGACTATTGGCCTTTCATCTTGCAGATTTATTGAGTCTATGGAAGGCTGGGGGGACTCAGACTATAGCAGCTTGGAGAGGGACCTCTTGAAATCTTCATTTTTAACTAGTTCCGAGAGGGGTACATAAATTCTAATTTTTTGAATTTCATCCTCAAAACTAAAGGAAGAAGGAGGCTTAGGAGCTTCTCTTACCTCAGGGATAGGGTCTTTGGCTGCTGGAGAAATATTCTAAGTGATCATTTCCTTGGAAATGCGCTCTGCACGCTTAGCAGGCCTTTCTGCTACAAGAGGCTGATCAAGGATATCAGCCTTTCCTTCATTCTTCTTCGACCTGAGGTTGTATCTGTTAGGACTATTGTCTTTGGCCTTCTGCCCCTTACCCAGCTCATTGATTTGACTGCTTCTGAGAAATTCTTCATACGCAGATTGAGTTAAATGGGGAAAAGGAGAGGTGTCTCCAAAATAACAGATTTCAGAGCCAAGCTCATCTATCTCCTCTCCTTCTTGATCAACCAGGTTATTTTGGAGAGGGGTTTGGATCCTCTAATCATCTCTATCCCTATTTCTCTGTTCCCTTGGCATAATCTAGGGAACATTGTTGTTTGGCCTCCTGAAGCCTCTGTTATCAGTATTTTGGGGATTTCTATATATGGGCTTCCCTTCTAATTCCCACCTTTCCATCCTAGCTGAAAGTGATTGCAGCACCTTAGTTACTTCATCCTTCTAAGGGGGAAGGGAAGAGGAACCAGATGTGGAGGCTTCAAATTTCCTCTTGAGTATGTCTTTATTAGCTTCATTTTTGAGTCAGTCAACAACCAAGATATTCGATTCAACTTCTACAGCTGTGTCCTGCATGTGGGCTAGGGAAGTGGCTCGTCTCTCCCTTAACAAAGGCATAAATCAGGGTCAAAAGAATTGGCATAAGTAATTTTGGCTGAAGCCTCCAAGGGATTTATCTCAACAGTGATCCTATTGTACATCTTATTGAACCTCTTGGAGAAGTTAGAGACCGACTCTCCTTCCTTTCTCTTTAGGGATCCAAACTCTGTCATGTAATACATGAAGTCTTTCTTATCTCCCCACTGTCTCAAGAAGGCATCTTCCAAAGCCTCTATCCCATCAATAGACCTAGGAGGTAAGGCCCTAAACCATTTCCTAGCCTCTCCTTCAAGACTATGAACAAAAATCCGCATCCATACGTCTACATGCATGATTACTTGATCATCTGTAAAAGTATAAAAGGCTTCCAGGTGTTCTTCTGCAGTTACGTTTCCTTCGCCTGTAAACTTGGGCAACTGCTTGAGGTAGCCATCTACTGGAAGAGCATTGAGGGGCTAAGGCAACACAAGGGGGGCATACCTAGCAGCTATTATATCCTCCATCCTGTTCATGGGGGGATTTGCTCCTACCATAGCAATATTAGGTGGAGGAGAACTAGGAGGAGAAGGAGTTCGAACAGGGGATATTGGAACTGAGCTTCCAGGTGGAAAGGGAAACCATGGGGGATTCAGAGAGAAGGCTAAGGGGCTTGAGTCATCAGATGTTTCTCTCTCTACAATAGTAGTCACAGTAATAAGAGGAGGGGTGGTAAAGCTAGGAGTGGGGAAATATCCTGTGGTCCTGGGTCTATGCCAAGGTACAACTTCAGGGGAGAGGGGAGTGGAAAGGATTTCTCCCTCCAATCCTAGACCAGGAGGGGAAAACTCAATAGGAACACTCCCAAAATTTAAAGTTCTAGAAACTCCAGCAGAAGGTATGACAGGGAAATGAGAAGCAGTAAACAAAGTTTCTATAGAAGGAGATGGAAAATTATCAGAAATACCTGGTTCGGAAGTAGAATATCCTACTTCAAAGGCCTTTCCCTTTCTGATAAGCTTCTTTGGATCTACTTCAGGTATTGCCAAGGGAAACTGGGAATGAGACCACGTGTATCTAGCTCGGGAAGCCACAACTAAAATAGAAGGTCCTCCCCAGTGGAGTCGTCACAATGGAGTTGCCAGGTGCACAGTAGCAATCTTGTAGGGTTCTGATGCCTGATGCACCTTCAAAATCAGAGGCTCAATGTCGTTCAATCCCAGGGAAAATTTTAGACTTCATCCCCGATAGTGGCGCCATAAATGTTGGCGTCAGGAGTCGCTCCTGGATTGTGACAAGAGTAAGCCTGATACCCATCAGTTTATATGTCACAATTTTCTTATAAAGGGTGATCGAAAGAGAACAGAGTCAGAACAATATCGTTTAACTCAAAATCCTAGATTGGGCTATGCATGAATAGGTGAGGTCTTGATCTAACTTCAATCAGTAAGTCGTAGTAAGGGTGAGTAGGGGGAAGACTTCGGTGAGAAAATGCAAAGGTCTATTATAGGCATCAGGCTTCCAACAACCCAAAGAGGAAGAACTTAAACACAAGAACTTCTTGTATTCAAATTACAAGAATACTAAAAGAAATAATAATAGTGTTACCATAAAACATTTATCATAACACAGTCACAATGATTCATGTGAATCAGTCAATCATGAACTCTTCTAGTATTAGATGAAAACAAGATGGAGTAAGAAAATTGACTGTCATTAAACAAGAAGTTTCACATACATATACATAACCCGGGAAACCAGTGCTTCATCAAAACTTTACAATAGGGAGCTTATCTCTACCATCGATCCTTACAAAATATGAAAACTGAGTCTATATACTCAGAGCAATGCACCTCTTTGGCTAGAGGAGGGTAGCTGAGCTACCTCATTTAAGGCTTTACGTGCACATGATCTTCCTATAGACTGTACATGCATCTTCTTGTCTGACACTGCTTCAGACGACATGGCTTCTGCAAGGAAACTATCCATCAGAGTACCACAATACCCTGCGTTGCGAAATCTCCCTATCCAAACCAACGTCTTGAACTTCCCTTGGCATCCAGGATTTCTTCCTTATCCGACTCTTAGCCATCTATGGTCTGAACAGGTGCCTATCTTTTCCCTTTGGCCCTACTTTCCATATGATAGTGGGTTGTGGCCTTGCGCTAAAACCAAAGGTGCTCCATAGATTTCGGGTACCAACGATGGGAGGGAGTAAACTCCTCACCCTTGAGAATCTCAATTGTCGAAATCGCGAAGGGGGCTACATCGTGATGGTGCCTTCCTTACCCCTCGCTCATATAATCACCGGCTAGGACCATGGGCCTATCCCCCGGGGCTTTCGCATTTCGCGTTTCAAGGTTTTGAAATGCAGTGGAGGAGCAACCCTTTGTCCTTTGAAGTCTCGGTAGTCGAAATAGAAACCGAGTTTAATCGCGTGCCACCTGTCCTCAGGGATCGATGACCCAAATCTTTTTTCATCGGACGGTCATGATCGCTCGTCACTCAATGAGCACTTAAACTCAATTGGCCCCCACTTACCAACCCTGCTACCTTGTGATCAGGCGCCAAGACTGTGGGCCCAAAGCTCGAGGGCTTTCGCAAATCGCGCTTCGGCGATTGGAGGGAGTAGACCAAGACCCCTTGTCTTTTGAAGTTCTGGTAGCCGAAATAGCGATCAGGCTTAATCGTGCGCCACGTGCCCCCTAGTTGAATGGCCTAGATCAATATTTAGACATGGGGCCCCTTTTGGCCTGGACCCTCTGCCGCATGTCTTCTAAGATCGGATGGCCGAGATCACTCTCATTGAACAACCCTAATCCTTTCGGGGTTTCACGCACCGGGGATACATGATGTATCCTGTCTCATTCTCCCGGTTGCTCAACCTGTGAAACCATGGATTTTTGCCACGCGTCCCCAGGGTGGACGGTTTAGATCACATCGGCGCTTTCACTTTAAATATCCCGAAAGCCCCCTGTCCTCTTCTTTAGGCCCCGCCTATCCACCGAACCTTGGGCTATGACCGCAGGCCGGGCTCCTGGGGCTATCGCATTTCACGTTTCGAGGTTTTGAAACCCAATGGAGAACCCTGTCCTCCCAACTTGCGATCCCCGAAAAGCTGAATCCCGAAACGTCGACTAGTTGACACCTGTTTCCGTGGGATCAGACGGCCTAGATTATCCTCGTGACTTTGGTCGTAAGGACTAAGCACAGGCGCTAATCCTCGTGCAACTCCGTGGTTCCGACTTTCCCGATGATCGTCGATCTGCTCCATCGATGGATCCTCGTCGTTGAAAACAAAAATGCCCACTCGCTTGATTTTTAACCTGGAACTGAACATTTTCTCTGTGCTGCACTTGGGTGCTCATGGCTGTGACCTTGGATAACTTCATCTGATGGCTTTTTTAAGCCCCATTTCATGCATTTAACACTAAGGCCCTGAAACCAGAGAGAAACTACCCCATTGCAAGAATTGGTGCCAACAACATGGATGGATTTTTTGTCCCCATAGGTTTCGAACCAGTGACTTTAACATCACGGAGTACCTTAACAACACACTCTCTCACCGATTGTCTTACACCTCGGGAATTGCACCATAAATATTTAGTCTCATCAATATAGTGAAAATCAATACAAAAATGATAGGGGTTGGAGAAATATTAGAGTATTAAAAATGGAAATATAAGTTGTTGAAAATAATAAAAAGAATTTTTACTTTTCAAAAAAAATAAAGGAAAAACTTGTAAAAATCATCCTAATTAATAATAGGGAGTCGAGTGTAGTTTGACATCCTATCGAAATGTGTAGTCCCTGGCAGGGACTAGAAGTTTTCCTAGAAATAAAGAGACGCTAACTCACAAGTGGTTGCTAATTTGACTTTTAGCAAGCACTCGGAACAGTCCTTTTGCTGATTGAGAACTGCTCCCTACAGCTACGTAATTTTTACTTTTATTTTAAATGGTAAAATAGCATAAAGCTGCAGGTTGTGTTAATCCAGAACGCTACTTTGAAAAGTTGTAACAGTGTCGGAAAAGACAGGGCCCATTAGAACGTTATTGAGAAAAGGAAATACAGTCATTGATAAATAGTAGACTATTTGTCAAATATCAAGTTTTCATGGTTGAAATTTCTAAATACATTTGCTGAGGAGATCGCTCCGTGAACCCCACACTCACCAAAGCAACGAGGAATTCTGGTTTTAAAAGAAAAAGTAATGAGATTCACCACATGACGATTGCACATACGTTTTCCATTCTTTTAGAAACTGACAATTATCAAACTTTTGTTGATCTTGGGGCCGCTCCATACATATACAGACCTAATGGGTAATCGATTAATTTCCAGCCTATTCAATAACATACGCCGAGACAATAAGGTCAAAGAGAATCGTGTGGTTACATGAAATGTTTGGTATATCTTCAGTTGATTGTGTACAAGACAGTTATGTTGCACATGGTAATTTTGGACACAATCTCGAGACGTGAGAAGTTTTTCAAGCATTACCTATTTTTATAGAAAGTATCAAGGAGGATTTTTTAAAGCATTATCAATTTTTAGAAAGGAAGTTTAAGTGAAGATTTTCTTAAATATGTTTAATGATGAGAGTGTATTAAAGTAGGATAAACCCACCTGCTAGCGTTTGCAGAAGTTAGTGATGGTTGTTCCCACTACTGGTTGACATATTTAAGTTATGATAAATTTTCCCACTGTGAAACTAAGAGAGTGTATTTCTGTCTCCCTCGCTTCTTCCCTCTCTCTTCTCTTTCTCTTCCCTTATTTTTTGTCTCTCTTTTTCTCTCTCTCCCTAATTCGTAAACAGTGAGCCTATGGCATATCTGTTTCATCCACACAGACCCTTTGCAGAATTGAATTTTGTTCGAAGTTCAGTTTTGGTTCAATGCTCTACTCAGATTTCAATGCATTCTATTTTCACTGTATGCAATAGAACAAACTCTAAAATTGCAATCATGACTCTCAGTGTAAGCCTTTATAAATGAAAATACTTCCACGGATTGCCAACCGAGCGATTTACATGTGAAAGGGGGTGTATTTGGTTATGATATCAAAAAAGAACCCAAAACTATCCCTCTAAACTCGCACCGTCTGACTAAAGACTCGTTTACACATCACCACAATGAAGAAAGATGCTCAGTGGACAGATTTAGTCATCCAACAATGGAGCAAAATTCCCAGGATGATTTTAGGCACTCGGCATCATATAAAAACGACCAGGGGTAGGTAACTTTTCTTCCCAAGGGTTTCTGAATTCGCCCAGGCAGTAAACAATAAGTCCAGAGGGTGAAATACACAAAATTCACAGGTATAGGAGAACACGCCTGAGGGTCTGTAAATTCTCCCAAATTTCTCTGAATTTGCCCAGGCAATAAACAACATGCCTTGGAAAAGGATGAAACATCGAGCAAGAAAAATAATGATGTGTATAGCTAGTGGGAAAAAGAAAAACACTCAACAAACAATAAATTATGTGAAGGGATGCTACAAGATGAAAATATACTTGAACGAAGAATGTATATATCACTATATAGCAAAAATACCCAAAAAAAACATATTACATTAACTTACATATATCATCGTTTAAATGGGATTTTTATTATGCTTAAGAGAAATTACAAATGGATGAATTTTTATTATGCTCAAGAGAAATTAGAAATGGGTGAGCTATACACAGACTCTGTGTATTGTTGCTCATTGTGAAGACCAAAATTGTAGCAAGCCATAGCTTAGAGACACCTTTACTTAGAGTGAACTGACACTTTAACTCCTTTTTCCACTCAACTTCAAGTAGGCTACCCTCTTTGAGCTCTAACTTATGCTACTACCCTTCCCTCTTTCTCCTTGCATTTCCCCATGCTCCTCATTCTTCACTACAACCTTCATTTTCAATGGGATGCCTTTGGAATGCTAACCATCATAATGGTTCACTTATGCTTTTAACTTTGTCATAAAAGAAAAAAGTAAATAAAAAGAACAATTCAAAATTTACAAAGTATTTTGGGTGAGGATCCAATTCGGATCATTTCCCCCTCCGTCCCTCCCTTTCCTTTCTCTATCTCTTCCTCCCTGATGGAAGAGATAGAATGGGGAAAATCAGGGCACGAACTCTAAAGCTCAAGGCAGTCAAGTATTTCCTTATTGACCAGGTTTTATACTGGAAAGACCCTTTGGGGGTGCTTCTGAGATGTCTGAACCCACAGGAGGCCCAAAGAGTCATGTTTGATTTCCATAGCAACCTATGTGGGGGACACCACTTCTGGAAGACCACAACCCACAAAATTCTTAGGGCTAGGTACTACTAGCCCACCCTATTCACTGATGTCTACAGAGAGGTCATAGCCTACATCAAATGCCAAAGGTTCTCATGGAAGAAGCAGCTCAAATCTCTGCCACTAAATCATGTAGTAGCTTCAACACCCTTTCAACAATGGGAGTTGGAATTCATTGGAGAAATTCACCCTCCTTCAAGTGGCCAACACAGATGGATCCTGACTGCAACAGATTATTTCACCAAGTGGATAGAAGCTGTCCCCACCGGGACAAGGTAATTATCAGCTTCCTGGAGGATATCATAGCCACATTTGGTTGTCCCAACAAAATTGTCACTGATAATGTTTCTTCTTTCAAGTCTAAACCTCTGGTTAAGTTCTGTGAGCAGTTTGAGATTTCACTAATTCATTCCACTCCCTATTATCTTCAAGGAAATGGATTGGCAGAGTCTTCCAATAAAAGTCTGATTAAGATCATTAAAAGATTTTTGGAAGACAATAAGAAAGCGTGGAATTCAAAGCTCAAATTCTCTATGTGGGCTGATCGAGTGACAACAAATAAGTCCCTGGGCACTTCCCCTTTTCAACTTGTTTATGGGACAAAAGCTATATTTCCCACTCAGCTGGCTCTACCTGTGGCAAAATTCTTTCAAGATTATGAAGGAGATCCAGATCATATGGTCAGAAGAATTCATCAACTGGTGGAAGTGTAGCAGGCAAGAGAACAGGTATTGAACAGAGCTCACAGTCATCAACAGAAGATCAAGCAAGCCTTTGACAGGAAGGTCAGAAAGGAAGAATTCGAGCTAGGAGATCTGGTGCTTAAGTGGGATGCGCCCAGGCAGGACAGAGGAAAACACAAAAAGTTTGAAGCCCTCTGGATTGGGCCCTTCAAAATATCTGAAGTATTTTCAAACAATACTTACAGGTTGTAGGATTTGGGAGGCGAAGAAGTTTTAATAGCCCAGTGAATGGGCATTTCCTGAAGAAATGTCTTGTTTGAGCCTTAAATGGATCCTCTGTTTTGTAAATATTGTTTTTCTTGTTTTTGTTTTCAGTTTCAATAAGGGACTCCATAGCCCAACATAAGGCAACTGGAACAGCAAAATGAGTTCTTAGAGCATCACAGGGACGACTCTATCCCCCATGGAGCCTAATGTTGGCACCAATTCTTGCAATGGGGTAGTTTCTCTCTAGTTTCGGGCCCTTGGTGTTAAATGCATGAAATGGGGCTTAAAAAAGCCATCAGATGAAGTTATCCAGGGTCACAACCATGAGCACCCAAGTGCAACATAGAGAAGATGTTCAGTTCCGGGTTAAAAATCAAGCAAGTGAGCATTTTTGTTTTCAATGGCGAGGATCCATCGATGAAGCAGATCGATGGTAATTGGGAAATTTGGAGCCACAGAGTTGCATGAGGATTAACACCTATGCTCAGTCCTTACGTCCAAAGTCACAAGGATAATCTGGGTCATCTGATCCCGCGGAGACAGGTGTTAGCTAGTGAGCGTTTCCGGATTCGGATTTTCGGGGATCGCAAGTTGGGAGGAAATGGTTCTCCCTTGGGTTTTAAAACCTCGAAACGTGAAATTCGATAGCCCCAGGAGCTTGACCTATGGTTATAGCCCAAGGTTCAGTGGATAGGCACGGCCTAAAGAAGAGGATAGGGGGCTTTCGACATATTTAAAGTGAAACCGTCGATGTGATCTGAACCGTCCACCCTGGGGATGCGTGGCAAAAATCCATGGTTTCACAGGTTGAGAAACTGGGAGAATGAGACAGGATACATCATGTATCCCCAGGGCATGAAACCCCGAAAGGATCAGGGTCATTCAATGAGAGTGATCTCGGTTGTCCGATCTTAGAAGACACACGGCGGAGGGTCCAGGCCAGAAGGGGACCCACGTCTAAATATTGATCCAGGACATTCAACCAGGGGACACATGGCACGTGATTATCTCGGTCGCTGTTTCGACCACTGGGACTTCAAAAGACAAGGGGTCTTGGTCTACTCCCTCCAATCGCTGAAGTGCAATTCGCGAAAGCCCCTGAGGGTTGCTCCTCCATTGCATTTCGAAACCCCAAAACATGACATGCGAAAGCCCTCAGGGATAGGCCCATGGTCCTAGCCGGTGATTATATGAGTGAGGGGTAAGGAAGGCACCAAGACGATGTAGCCCCCTTTGCGATTTCGACAATTGAGATTATCAAGGGTGAGGAGTTTACTCCCTCCCATCGCCGATACCCTAAATCCATGGAAGACCTTTGGTTTTAGCACAAGGTCACAACCCACTATCATATGGAATGTAGGGCCAAAGGGAAAAGATAGGCACCTTTTCAGACCAAAGACGGCTAAGAGCCGGATAAGGAAGAAATCCTAGCCGTTGATGCTAAGGGAAGATCAATCCATTGGTTTGGATAGGGCGATTTTGCAACGCAGGGTATCGGGGATCCTAGACACATCATGAGGAAATCCTCGAAAGGAAAATGTCGAAGCATCCTTGAAGACAGTTGCATGGCCCTGTGGTTACGTTGAGAGTGAAACCTAAAGAAATGAAGGCTGTCCTCTAAGCTTTGGAAAGATGACACATGGTCACTCTCTGTGTATTTAGTCTTGGCCACCCTCCATGGAAGAAGTAGTTAATGAAGATTGAGTAGGTGGTTGAGATCTCAGCTCAACCCATAAATGGAAAGTGTGGGGAGGGTCAGAAGCAGTTAGCTCATGGTACTCCAATGGACAATTTCCCTGCAGAAGCCATGTCGTCTGAAGCAGTGTCAGACAAGAAGCTAGATGTACAGTGTGTAGGAAGATCATGTGCATGTAAACCCTTAAATGAGGTAGCTCAGGTACCCTCCTACGACCAAGGAGGTGAATTTCTCTGAGTATATAGACTCAGTTTTCATATTTTGTAAGGATCGATGGTAGATCTAAGCTCCCTATTGTAAAGTTTTGATGAAGCACTGGTTTCCTGGGTTATGTATATGTATGTGAAACTTCTTGTTTAATGACAGTCAACTTTCTTACTCCATCTTGTTTCCATCTAATATTGGAAGAGTTCATGATTGTCTGATTCACATGAATCATTGTGATTGTGTTATGATAAATGTTTTATGGTAACGTTGTTATTATTTCTTGTAGTATTCTTGTAATTTGAATACAAGAAGTTCTTGTGTTTAAGTTCTTCCTCTTTGGGCTGTTGGAAGCTTGATGACTACAACAGACCTTTGCATTTTCTCACCGAAGTCTCCCCCCTACTCACCCTTACTATGACTTACTGATTGAAGTTAGATCAAGACCTCACCTATTCATGCATAGCCCGGTCCATGATTTTGAGTTAAACGATATTGTTCTGAGTCTGTTCTCTTTCGATCACCCTTTATAAGCAAATTGTGACATATAAACTGATGGGTATCAGGCTTACTCCTGCCACAATCCAAGAGTGACTCCTGATGCCAACACATGCTAAGGGTTGGTGTGGCTCAGGCTGGGTGCAATTTCGGGGTGATTTTGACGGCTTAGATGCCCCTGAGTCGCAGTTTCTCACCCACAGGCTAGTCCTGCAAGTCATAGACAAACTATCAAACAAAAAATAGGCCAAGTGAATTTTAAAGCTCATAAAATAGGGTAGCATTTTACAGATGCAACACAAACTCAGTGTATAGATGAAAATGACCACGAGGGCCTAAAACTTAAAAACCAAATCATGTCTGTTCTACTCAGACTTGATGCGATTCAAGTATTTGTTTTGACTTCCTTGTTTATCTCTAGGTTAGAAACCATACTCCACTTTTATGGGGCATGAAACCTTACTATGCAAACACTCTTATGTTTTAACTATCACATAAGAATGTGAAAGAAATAATATATGTTTTTTTGTGTAGGGAGTGACTTCATTTGTTTGGGAGTCAAGGAGGGTCGTAAACCATCAAGTTTTTAAGCTGCAAGGGACTATCGATGCCATAATTGCAGGAAATTCTATGGAAGGGGCATGTTGGATAGATTATGATCATAGCCATGAAATGGATTCTCATTCTACCCAAAAAGTCAGTGCTCCTAAATTCTTAGGAGTTGAACTCGATAAAAGAAGATGTTATGAGAAAATCAAAGGACAAAGAAAATGTATTGTTGGCGTTGGGGGTTTCCAAAGGAGATACTTGTGAAAATCCCAGGGACTTGGATCTCTCTCACCCAGAGGAAGTTCTAGTGTATGAAGAAAAACACAAAGAGGGTGAAAACATAGAGTGTGATGTAGCATGTGAGGCCATATGGGAGGGAAGAGCAACTGCTCCAACCCATGGGACTGCTAAAAGAATGGGTGTTGTTGTTATTTCGATTTTAGTAGAGAGCACAACTGTACTCCATGAAATAGAAGCGTCCACTAGGCTTATGTGCTTGTCTTCTCGCACAAAAGGCATCATGAATATATTTGGTGGAATAAGTTCTCTAACAAAGGGAAAAAGGGAAATATTAGTACAAAAATATAAATGCTTTCATGGAATTTGTTATGCACAGAGGCATTTGAATTCATTTTTTGTGTACTCTGCTAGAGGGGATGGTCCTATAATTCCACAAGAAAAGAGAGGTATGTTGTAGTTATTTTAAAAAAAATTCTAACTTCCTGTGTTTTCCTTTCTAATGGGTTTATTTTAAATTTGTTGTTTTTGTTAAGAGTCAAATCCATGCTCTTAAAGAAACCATCCTATTTCATTTTGACCCCAGACAAATTTTCAAAATAATTGCATCGGAATTTAATTTTGGGTATTATTAGACAACTTTCCGAAAGAATTGTAATTAAATTTAATTTTGGGTATTATTTGTCATCTTTTCAGAAGAATTGTATCTTAATTTATTTTTGGGTATTGTCCTAGTCTTAATCTGATTATCAATGGATTTATTTCTGGTAGTAAAAAGCACAAATAAGAGGAGTGATATAGATATAAACATGTTATCCATGTAATGGGTATACCTTTTTTATCTATTGTGTTGGAGGAAAAATGGTTTTGTTGGTCTCATTAAAAATGTAAGGTTATATTAGGATTGTCTGATCGGATGGCTGCTTTCTTGAACAATAGGGATGGAATTAGTACCATTACCTGTTTTGTTCTATCACTCAACCATCCTATTCCTGACATTTTGATAGACTCTATTCTAGTGCTATTCTTTTAGCTTGAATTTACGTTGTTATAGGAAATACATATGTAGCAAAGGCAACCAACAACATCCAGGGAAGCATGAGCGAAGGTAGCATGATTAGAACCGCAATGGGGCTTATGCTCGCTCGGATTAGAATTGCCATAGAATTGAAAAGGAAGACAATGCTCAGGAGTAGAATATGAAAATATTTTGAGGAGAAAGTGTGAGAAAGGTTGTGTGTTCGCCCTGTTCCACTTCTCTAGCCACATAATCTCTTGCTATTCCCTTTAGCATAATTCAACTCAAAATTAGCAATAGAATTATCATACTTACCAATTATTGAATATTTGGATCCCTCAAACAATCAACTCTCCACATCCTCGTTCCCACATTGAATAAAACATTAATGAATACTCCCACACTTTGTTTATTGAACGAGTTCCATTTGACGTCGTTTGTTCATGCATTTAATAACATGTCAAAGCTCAAGGACACACACCAATTGAGTACACAATCATTTGTTGATGTGTAAAATTCATTTCTTGAAGAAAACTTATGTGAAGTTGTTATTCTCGAAAAACGTGTTTCCACCAGTCTATTTGAAAATTTTAAATATGGGCTTTCATATAATTTTATTTTATTATATGAATTCAATTGATATTCACTGATATTTCAATAATAAAACAATTCTATCTGAGGACTTGTATTATCCATTCTACCTTTAAACCTAAATGGTTGCAGACCCAGGAGAAAGTTCATCTCTTACTACAATGCTCACAGTAAGTGAATTTATGGAGAAGCAATGAATCAGAAGTTGAATGGGGAGTTGTGTTGGATCATGTTGTCATTGATGCCAATGGTTTGATTACTTGGGAGATTGTTGGATCATATGTCATTGATGTAAATGGTTTGGTTTGATTGATGTCATTGGTTGATGTCAAGTAATTGATTGATATGATTCCCTTG
>ML779695.1:600810-640513 GCA_009831015.1 Picea engelmannii | reverse complement strand
TTTTTCCTCATAAGTGGTAAATGGTGATGGTATTGGTATCGGTGCTACATAGATAATTTCAGGGGCTATATATCGCCCATGGGCTATTTTTCCATTCTTTCCCCCCCAAAAAAGTTCACCAATTTCCATTTTTTCTAAAAATGATTTGCCCAAATTTTACAAAATATTTTTTTTACTTGAGAAATAGCCTAAATTTTATAAAAGCTATATAAAATCCTTATAAATTTGAATATTTTTACCAAAATATTACCAAACATTTTATAGTTCATGGATTAGTAACATTCACCAAGTTTTCTACAATTTGAGATAAATTTCCATCCTTAAAATCATCTATGCAATGCTATTTAGTGGTTGAAGCGATCAAACACACAATAATAAATGAATTCCTAAGTTGTACAACCTTCTTAATCAACATAGAATTATAAATATTCTCTAAGTTGGCACCATAATATGCAAATAATTTCATGTTCATCATTTTGTTGATGTCTCATCTAAACAATAGTCATGGAAATACTTCAAATCTCACATGCAAGTGGCAAAATCACCATAGCTTCATCCATGCTGAGAACAAAAATGTTACCTTCACATAAAAGTAGTAGAAACATATTAGCTTCATCCATGCCGAGAACATAAATGTTACCTTCACATGCAAGTAGCAGAATCATCATAGCTTCATCCATGCTGAGAACAAAAACGTTACCGTCATGTTACTGTGATGCCTTGTGAATTGACTTTAAGAGGTCGTTTATTCAACTTACATTTCTCATATATCAAGGTTTCATAAATTTGCTCATATATCATTTTTATAAAATTTAGATTTTTTTTGTAGGGACTGATCATTGCAATAATTTATGATATATTATGCTCTTGTCTCCAACTTGTAAACTCTATTCACCTACTATAAATACAAGAATGCTCCTACTTAATATATTAGTATATACTAGATATATGTGTCTCTTCCATCCATGTGCTTATATTATAATATAATAATGAAGAGCTCACATATTTTCTACCATGCACATCTTACATGATAATTACATAATTGTAATGGTTTCCAACTATCGCCAAGATTCCAATATGTCCAACTTATTTTGAGAACTTGGATTGTCCCGAGAATGATTTTCTCCCTCGTGATTTACTTTTTCATTGATTCCAACCTCTTTCTTCTTGGAAATTAACCTTTTTTCTCCACTTCTAGTGTCATATGCTCGATAATCTATATTTTCCACACAAAAATATGCTCTTATATCCTCAAAGTGAATGGGTTATCATGATAAAGAAACCAAAATCAGGCATTACAAACATTGTTTTATCGTATAATCTTATTTGCTTCATTTTGTAGCTTTTTCATTCCAAATGAAGTCTTATCCATGTTGATACCATTGAAGGGAAAGGGAAGAACACCATCATATGAGCCTTAAAACCTCTGTACATTTTCTTCAAATTATTAAATGGATAAATGTCATGCTCATTTGTGTTTCCTTCACGCTCAAGCTACAAATCTTGAAAACATTGTTTCAAACTTTCTAGTTTGATCTCTTCCTTGCTCACTTATTATCTAGAGAAAATTTTCCAACGATGCTTTGCCTCCATCAATTTTTTTATCCCTTTGCTAGAGCTCCTCTCAAAATGTATAGTGTTGCAATGAAAGGCTTAATATTGTAAACAATAATTTTTACAGTGAAATGAACTTCGAATAAGAATATAGTAAAATAAAGGAAAGCCAACCATTACGGAAAGCCAAAACACATGGAGAAAAATATTAATTGCTTTGATGCTAACAAAGATTCAAATGTAATTATTTTTCTTTGATGATAACAAAGTTTCAAATTTAATTATTCAACATATGACACCTATTTAGAATTACTAGGAAGTCAACATCTGACCCGACACCTATTTAGAATTACTATGCGGGGACTAGCTACTTTGCAACTATTTCCCTTGTTATGTAATCTACTTTCCCGAGGGATGAACCATTTCTTAATATTTTCTTAAAATATATGTGATTCAAACATCATAGAAAAACTCTTCCCACAACTATTAATGTACTTTGCTATTCACAGGGGTAGTTGCTCTACTTTGCAACAACTTATCAATAGCCTAGACCTTTGATTTGCCTGGAAGATATGAAGTTACTATAGGTGGTTTTTGTCCATACATCATTTCATATGGTGTCATTTTGGTTGTTGTATTATAGGAATTGATGTACCATCATTCTGCCAAGGGTAACCATTGCACCCATTGATGTTGTTTTTTCGAGGAAAAACAATGCAAGTAGGTTTCCAAACATTTATTGACAACTTCTGTTTGGCCATCCATCTCGGGGTGGTATTTTGTGCTCATGTTCAACTGCGTGCCATGTAATTTAAACAATTATTTCCAAAATGTGCTAGTGAAATTTTGATCACGATCGGACACAATGGATGTTGGAATGCCATGCAGTTTGAAAATATGATTAATGAAAACTTGTGCTGCCATAGTGGGCATAAAAGGGTGTGGTAAGGCACAACAATTTTCATACTTTGAGAGACGATCTACCATGACCATGATGACTAAATCATTGTCAGCTCTTGGAAGGCCCACGATAAATTATATGGAGATGTCAGTCCAAATAGAAGTTGGAATGGGTAATAGCTGGAGATATCCTGGGATCTTGATAGTTTCACCTTTATTGCATTGGAAAATATCACATTCTATGACAAAGGTAAGGATGTCCTTCTTCATCCCTTCCTAGAAAACATAAAGATGAGCATGATCATATGTCTTTTGGAATCCTTAGTGACCAACGATGGCATATGAATGAAATGCATTTAAGATCCTCAACTTGAGTGTTGAAGTTGAAGACAAAACCAAGTTCTCCTTATATCAGAGGATATTGTCTTTCCACGTGTAGCCGGTGGGCAAGTTAGGGTCCTCCTAAAGGTGTTGAATTACCTGGGATATAGTTGGGTGGGTGAGAAACTCTTTTCAAAATTCCTCAATCCAATTAGGAACTAGTAATGATAAGGAAAAGAGGGAACCTTCATCCTCATATTGCCCTGACAATGCATCTACCACTACATTGTCTTTTCATTTTTTATATATGATCTTATGATCTTATAATCATAGCCTGACATTTTGGTCAACCACTTGTTCTATTCCGGGGAGGATAACCTCTATTCTAGGAAATACTTCAAACTATGGTGATCTATTTTTATTTGAAAAATGGTGGCCCAATAGATATGGTTGCCAAGTGTGCACAACATGGAGAATGGCCATAATTTCCTTTTCATATGTAGATTTTCCCAAATTGTGGTCAAGCAAATCCTGGCTAGTGAAAGAAAGAGATCTACCTTTTTTTGTTAGAACTGCACCAATACCTGATCCAAAAAGGATTCAGATAAGACTAAGGATAACTTAGAATTCGTAGAAGCACCTCAGGAAGATTAGAATGGCGAGAAAGGGAAAAAAGTCAAAGTCTTCAGAACTTAGTGAAATTGGCATCATTGTGAAGAGAGCGTCATAAGCTTGCCAATGGTGTAAACGGATCATCAAATGGAGTTACATATAAAAGTATATTTGTAGTCAAAGTTTTGGTCAACCTAGCCCAGTCATCAAGGATGAGTCAGCATGATGACATGGCAGCACTAGAGGTTGCCACATGTCACTCAGTTTTGGACTTTTCTAGTCAATCTGTAGAGCCAATGGGAAAGTGACATGTGGCAAGTCTGTACATCCACGTGGCAGACCGTACAATCACATGGTAGACCATACAACCACCTTTCAAGTGATGTGGCAAGCTGACGGAGAAGGGATGACATGGCGTTGACAATGTAGAAGTGGTGACATGGCCCAATGAAAGGCCACCATGTGGCCTAGTCATGGACTTCCATGTGGAAGTAGGAAAATTCATAAGGACGCCCAACATCCAGATTTTCAAAAATTGGTGGGGTTGGCCGGTGCCAACCCCCAATCTGCCAAATTTGATAAGATTTCGCCAAATCTGGCCTGATGTAAGAACACCACCAAACTTAACCATATTCGCCAAAGGATCCGCCAAAATTAACCATATCTTTCAAAGTATTCCCCAAAACCACCAACCAAATAGACCATAACGTTTAACCATATACCAAAAATGGGAGGCCCGCGAGTTTGATCCCAAGATCTCCCCCATCAACTTCACCTTTGCAATGTCTGCCAACCACTTGGGTTGGGGTATGACTTGGTAAAGTCTGCCCCCATTATTACTTAAGTGTTTCTTTTCACCAGTGCATGGGGGGGGAGGAACAAGGGAAAGACTGTACAGACAGGAACGAAAAACGAGAAATTTTCCCCATGAATTTATTGCAGGTATAGGAATGAAAACCGAGACAAATTTTCTCATGGGCCTGAAAGTGCCAAACTCAGATCAAAGCATGGAGACAATCATTTATGGGTAGTTCAATGCAAAAAATTCAATGGTTCTATTTGTTTTCTAATCTGAGAAAAGCTTCTGTAGCTTAAATCCATAATGAGGTATACTTATGTATTTTGCCAAATTCTTTTGTTGAGTTAATAAAAATAATTGCCCATTTGATAGAAGGACCCAGAGACGTATTCCACTAGGGAGACACTTCATTATCAAGTTTTTTGTGTTCATATTTGATGCATATGTCTCTTCATTATTGAGTTATTCCTGCTTTATGGTGCACTTAATTTTATGATCATTTAATACAATTCTTTAATAAGTCACATCAATGAAAAGATCCCAGATCATGCTGGTATCAGAGTAGTCATCTTTGACTTGAATTGTTGAGTGTGAATACTTACTAGGGCCAAGCATAAGTAGGGTGAAGGTGTTGGAAACACCGACCATACTGAGAGGGGGAGGTGAATCAGGGTAGGGCTCTTTTTAAACTTCCCTTCAAAAAAACTTCTTAGTTAGCAATCACCATTTACTCATCACTTATTACTGACATTTATAACCAGTTTTATGTGAATATATATATCAACAACAGATAACAACAACATATATCATCAACAAGCCATCACCACAAAGAACACAAGATGTATGTACAATTTTCTTTTTATTATGGACTACAATCCTTGGGTTTATCAACAACATTTGAATAGAGTTAGAACTCCACAAGAGCACCAAATATACAATGCAAGACTCGGTTTACACAATTCAACACCAAATGAGAGGAGGATTCAATCCTCAACATATAACAATCTATCAACATGTATGCGACCTGTTAGTAGTGCAACATGCATATGTATGTGCCCTACCAATAGTGCAACCTGTGTATGTATGCAACCTATCTGTACTGCAACCTGTGTATTCATTTTGAACAAGGGTTTTCTCTTCTTGAAAAAACTCAGATCCTATGTAGCCTTCATTCACATCCAATTCTGTCTTTCACTATCCAATCTATACCATAACCAGTCACAACGCATCTATGCTCTCCAACAACTTACTCATGCTCCTCAACCATACAATATGAATGGTACTCAATCATGTATAAGTAACCAGTATACTATGGAAACCATATCAGTACTGAAACAGAAGAGTGTTGCTCACTCTATAAATCAACCAACATAAACCATATCAAAACAACCATACCAAGAATTCCTTAAGAATTCACCATACAATGAGTAAAAGTATCCATCAAGACAATCATGTAACCATACCAAAACGTCTATGGCAGATCTGAGCCCATAGAATGTAGATCTGGAACTTGCTTCAGTCTTTAGGAACCTGGCACCAGCTCACACTCAAATCTTCATGAATTTCTTCAACTGTATGTGCTCTAATCTCTTTCATCCCACGTGTGTATGCATCCTGCCTCACTGTAGCCTAGATATGGACGTGCTCTGACCCACTGCTGCTTGTGTACTCCTTCATAAACTAGGGTTTCAGAACTTTCGAAACTTTCATCATCAAGATCTCAAACTTACATAAACTTTGATGCATCCATGAGATCCTGTAATCACTCTCTTCCTCAGAATATATTTTCAATGTATGCTCAAGAGAGATGTATTTACAAGAGACCCTTGCATATTATTTATACTCTCCAAGTAGCTTCCTTAGAAGCATCCACTAGGCCACTTTTCCACATATCCATTTTTTACACATAACCATTTTGTCCACATCGATACCTTTATCCAACTTTGTCCACATAGCCACTTGTCCATTTAACCCTCTTTCCTTATTTTAGGGTTAACTCACTTATAACCACTTTCCATAATTAGAAGGTTATTCATTACCTTTATTATTTAAATAATCCTCTTTGACTTTGTCACTTCACTTTATTATTTAAATAATTTCTTCTTTGTAATAACTTTGACTTCTTTGACCTTTTGGGGCTTCTAGCCAACACATGAGGGTCCTCCAACTTCGTAAGGCCATAACTCTCAAACTGTGAGGAGTTATGTGATGTTCCACATACCACTTGAAATGGCGTGAGAAGCACAATCCATCTAGGATAGTTTCATTGAAAAAATCATTGATATTCATCTCATTGTTCCACAATTAAGAATGTGTTCTCTAACCATAATTCTAGGATAACTCAACCACAAAGCATCTTCTTGTGAGGGATTTCACCATAAGGGGACCACTTTGGATTTCATCCATTTGTACTTCCTATAAACCATGAAAAGACAATAATGAGTCATCTTTACATCAATCCAACTAGAATAACCCATGACAATACATCACTATGACATTGTCCCATTGTCATTGATTCTATGCATGACTACATGATCCAACAATCAATACATACTTAATCAATATACTATGACAAGATATTTTTCCTTTGACATCAATCCTTTGACATCAATGACAACATGATCCAACAATCTCCCCTTTTGGCATTGATGGCAATACCAACATTGATGTCAACACCAATCATTGATGGAAACATGTAGACAAGGCATTTCTCTACATCATAGTCATATCAATCACATCAATGTGACTATCTCTCCCCCTTTGACATCAATGGAAAATGGTATTTCTCTCCTTGGGGATGCTCCCCCATATTGAACTCTCCTTGGGGCTGCTCCCCCTTCCTAAATTCCTTTGATCTCCCTCTTTATAATCTCTACCCTTTTGAACAAGGGATATCACTCTGATGTAATGATGAAGTCATATCACTCATTCTCCCCTTGTGACCATCACTCCCCCTAGAACTATTCCCTATTCACTTTCTCCAAGTATTTACCTTTGCATCTGATAAATCTCTCCTCCTAGAATCATAGGAAGAAGAATGACTCCCCCTATCTTCTCTACAATATGAACAATATGCTACCACTGCAATATGCTTCTGCTGCAAATGCTACTTCTCAACCGGAACATAGATCAACTGTTTCAAGAATGATCGTCTCTTCTTATGACAATCCTTGAACCTATCAATGCATCAAACTCGTGTCATACCATACATCATGAAGAAAAATATATGTCAACATTGAATAGAGAATCATGAACAAAACATCAATCAAGTACATCCTGTGCCATATTTTGTGTCAACCATGCACAACACCTATGTACATCAACCATGTACATCAATACCATACAATATACCATAAGATATCATCAATGAAGTGTATCAACCATATGTCAAGCACACGTGCCAATTGTGTGCCAACCATATGCCTCTACCAACATGCCAACCATGTGACTCAAACAACTTACTGATGATCCTCAACCATACAATATGAATGTTACTCAATCATGTATAAGTTACCAATATACTGTGGCAACCATATCAGTACTGAAACATAAGAATCCTGCTCACTCTATCAATCAACCAACATAAACCATATCACAACAAACATACTAAGAATGCCTTAAGCATTCACCATACAATGAGTAAAAGTATTCATCAAGACAATCATGTCACCATACCAGAACTTATATGGAAGATCTGAGCCTATAGAATGCAGATCTGGAACTTTCTTCAGTCTCCAGGAACCTGGCACCAACTCACACTCAAATATTCATGAATTTCTTCAACTGTACGAGTTCTGATCTCTTTCATCTCGCGTGTGTACACACCTTGCCTCACTGTATCCTGTGTATGTACGTTCTCTATCCCACTGCTGCTCGCGCACTCCTTTAGAAAATAGGGATTCTGAACTTCTGAAACTTTCGTCGTCAAGATATTAGACTTACGAAAACTTTGATGTGTACATGAGATCCTGCAATCACTCTCTTCCTCAGATTATATATTCAATGTATGCTCAAGAGAGATGTATTTACAAGAGACCCTTGCCTCTTATTTACACTTTCCAAGTAGATTCCTTAGAAGCATCCACTAGGCCACTTTGTCCACATATCCATTTTTTCCACATAACCATTTTTTCTACATGGCTACCTTTATCCAACTTTGTCCACATAGCCACTTTCGTCACATCGCCACTTGTCCGTTTAACACTCTTTCCTTATTTTAGGGTTAACTTACTTATAACCACTTTCCATAATTAGAAGGTTCTTCATTACCTTTATTATTTAAATAATTCTCTTTGACTTTGTCACTTCACTTTATTATTTAAATAATTTCTTCTTTATAAGAACTTTGAATTCTTTGACCTTTTGGGGCTTCTAGCCAACACATGAGGGTCCTCCAACTTTGTAAGTCCATAAATCTCAAACCGTGAGGAGTTATGTGACGTTCCAAATACTACTGGAAATGGTGTGACAAGCACTATCCATATAGGATAGTTTCACCGACAAATTCATTGATATTCATCTCATTATTACACAATTAAGCATGGGTTCTCTAACCATACTTCTAGGATAACTCAACCAGAAAGCGTCTTCCCGTGAGGGATTTCACCATAAGGGGACCACTTTGGATTTCATCCATTTGTACTTCCTATCAACCATGACAAGACAATAATGAGTCATATTTACATCAATCTAACTAGAATAACCCATGACAATACATCACTATGACATTTTCCCATTGTCATTAATTCTATGCATGACTACATGATCCAATGATCAATACATACTTCATCAATATACTATGAAAAGACATTGTTACTCTGAAATCAATCCTTTGACATCAATGACAACATGATCCAACATAAGGAACTCTTAATACTTTCAATCTCGAAGTTGGTCGTGCATCCCGAAGGAAGAAAATGGTTGAAGAGGACAACCGTGATGAACATGAGAAAAAGTTTCATATGGTCTTTTATCGCATGTTAGAAATGGTTGATCGAATGTACGAAGACTACGAGAAGAGGATGAAGAAGAAAGGGAAGGAAAAGGAAGAACAAGAAGATGGTAATGCTTCAGTTAATCAAGGTGCTGGAGGAGACCCTCCCGAGCCTCCATCTTCACCATCAAGTTCTATCTCTTCTTCCTATGAGCATTGTCATCATTCTCATCATTGTAGCCGTAAAGCCTCTTTTAAGAAACCATTATTAAATATTTATGTAAAATTTTCTTTACCTATGTTTAATGGATATGCTAATCTTGAAAAGCTAGATAATTGGATTGGACAGGTTGAAGTATATTGTCGTGTTCAACAGATTGATGAAGAGGAAGTTAAATTGCAATTGGCCTCTCTTCGGTTGGAAGGCACCGCTCTCGTATGGTGGGAGAGAAAAATTCAGGACAAAAGTAAGTGTGGTAATATTCTTTCCTCATGGTTGGAATTTAAATCAGCGATAAGGAAGCAATTTTATCCATTGGGTTATTTACATAAAGCAATGATGGAATGGAAAACTTTAAGACAAGGTAAAGGTCAAACTGTACAAAGTTTCATGGAAGAATTTAGGAAGAAATATCTTGCATTAAACATTCCTTTAGATTCTTATGAAACTTTAATGAAGTATATTGGCACACTTCATAGTTATATTCATCATACTTTACTATTTTTTAACCCCACCAGTCTTGACAAAGTTTGTGTGCAAGCCACTCACCTTGAGAAAAGGGGAAAGCATGTTCAAGAAGATCCCACAAAGAAACCTTCCAATCTCCCACATAAGCAGTTTAAAAAGTTTAAAAGGAAGGACAAAAATACCGCCACTATAAAGAGGGAATAAGGAAATCCATCTTGCACTCATTGAAAGAAGAATGGTCATAGTGATGAATATTGTTGGAAACTACATCCAGAGAAGAGACCAAAATAGTTCGGTGGAAAGGGGAAGACAAAGATCATTTCTACAGCGCAACAAGATCTTGGTTTTGATTCAGGAGATGAAGGAAAGATCACATCGGTTGGAGTACAAGGTAAATATTCCCTTAATTCTAGTTCAAATTCCAATAATGAATCTCACAATGATGAAAGAAAGAGGAATGAATTATTTCATATAAGGGTTGTATCTAAGAACATTAAGATAGATACATTATTTGATCTAGGTTGCCAAGTAAAATTGATATATGAAGCACTTGTCAAAAAGATGGGTCTTGAAACTAAACCACATCTAAAGCCTTATCCTCTTGGTTGGGTATGTGATAAAAAAAACTTAATGTCACCAAGCAGTGTAGGGTCATATTGCTAATGCTTCAAAATTGATTGATGAAGTGGATTTGGATGTTGTATCACTTGATATGTGTTTCATAATGCTAGGGAGCCCTTATCTTTATGATAGGAAAACAATATTCTTTCATCATGAGAACAAATAGCACCTTACTAAAGGGGGAGTGGAATATATTGTTAGATCCCACAACGTGAGGGTAAACACCACACTTGTTAGTACACGACGAATGAAGAGAATCATAAAAACTAATAAGAGATATGTACTCATGGTCATAAGAGAAAAGGATGTCAGAACATCCAACGCCTTCCAAGGATGTGATCCTTCCCATAAGAAATAAATATTTGATATGGTTTCTAAGTATGATGATATTTTCTAGGAACCATATGGATTACCTCCTAAGAGGAAAATCCAACATGAAATACATCTTGAGCAAGATTCTGCTCTTCCTAATGTGGGCATGTACATGATGTCAGTTGTAGAGATAACAAAGATCAAAAAGCAAGTACAAGGATTATTGGATCAAGGGGTCATTAGGCCCAATTCATATCCATGTGGTTCTCCAATCATGATGGTGCCAAATAAGGATGACACATGGCAAATTAGTGTCAATTATTGAGACTTAAACAAAATCTTGGTGAAAAATGGATACCCTCTTCCTCGTATACATGATTTACTTGATCAATTAAAGAATGTTGTTTATTTAACTAAGTTAGATTTGCGTAGTGGATACCATCAGATTAGGGTTGCAGAAGAAAAAGAATAGAAAACTTCCTTTAAAACCAAACAAGAATTTTTTGAGTGGTTAGTTATGTCGTTTGGGCTTTGTAATGCTCTAAAAACCTTCATGCGTGTGATGAATGATATATTTAGGCCATTTCTAGATGATTTTGTAATTGCATATTTAGATGAAATTATTATATTTAGTGGGACTTGGGATGAACATGTAAGACATATAAAGAAAGTATTAGATTCTTTGCAAAGGGAAAGGTTGTATGTAAAATTGTCCAAATGTGAATTTGGCAAGACTGCACTTATTTACTTAGGTCATATTGTAGGAGGAGGACAATTGAAAATTGATCCTTCCAAAATTGATGTAATTGTAAAATGGCTTGAGCCCAAAAGTGTAACCAAAGTGCGAATCTTCTTAGGTGTAGTCCAATACTGTAGGAGATTCATTTCAAACTTTTCATCTATGGCATCTCCTTTGCATGCCTTGACTAGTGTGAAGAACACTTTTTAGTGGGGAGTAAAGCAACAAAAAGCCTTCGACACTTTGAAGGAAAATATCAGTACCATGCCAGTATTAGCATTGTCGAATCTTCAATAGCCTTTCGAGATCGAGACAGATGCCAGGAGATAGTTGCAATATTGATGCAATATTAATGGTATCTGTTACCACTCTGAAACTTTTAACCAAGTTGTTATTAACTATCCTACATATGATAAAGAGTTGTATGCATTAGTTCAAAGTGTAAAGAAATGGAAACACTACTTTTTAGGGAAGGAAACAAGCATAGATACATATCACTAGCCCTTACAGTATCTCCAAGCACAAACTAAGCTGCAAAAATCTCGACATTACAGGTGGATGGATTTTCTTCAACAGTTTCATTTGGTAATCAAATACAAAAAGGGTACAAGTAACAAGGTAGTTGATATGATTTCTAGACCTCCTATTGTTGCTTCTATTATTTTGAAGAATGCTTCTTTATCTCATGATAGATATGTGGAACAATTTTCTATTGATGAAGATTTTAAAGAGGTATTTGCAAAGCTAACCCATGGTGCAAAGGTAGAGAACTATTTTGTTTAGGGAAAACTACTCTACCATCTTGAAAATATTTGTATTCCTACAAGTGAATGAGTCCATGTTATACGAGAATCTCACACTTCTCTTGTGTCTGGGAATTTTAGGGTAGGAAAAACTATGGCTCAGCTGCAGAGGTTTTGTTACTGGTCTCAGATGAAAGTAATTGTAATAAGTATGTAAATGGGTGTGTGATGTGTTCTACTTGTAAGCCCACTAATAGAAAATTGGGGCTATACTCACCACTTCCTGTTCCATCCCATCCATGGGAGAGTATCTCCATGGATTTTGTAGGGGGTTTACCAATGTCGAAAAGGGGTCATGACTATTTGTATGTTGTAGTGGATAGGTTTAGCAAGATGTGTATCTTGATGCCATGTAAAAAGCAGATCATTACTGAGTATACTGCTAATCTATTCTTTCAGTATGTTTGGGTTCACTTTGGGTACCCACATCCATTATCTCAGATCAAGATACTCAATTCCTTGGGGATTTTTTGACAAGCTTGTGGAAAATGATGGACACCAAGTTGAAGAGGAGCACTTCTTTCCATCCACAGATCGATGCAAGGACATAAGTTGTTAATTGAACAATGGTACTTTTTCTTCGAGGCTACTGCAGCAAGCATCCCAAGTTATGGGATGAACACTTACCCTATGTGCAACATGATTACAATTGAGCCTTACATTCTTCCACTCAATGTTCTCCATTCGAGACATGTTTTAGATATTTACCTAAGGTCCCTTTGGATCTGATGTATGGGAGAGATGTTGATTCAAATGAAGACAAAAATGAAGAAAGGGCCCACAAGTTCATTCAAAGGATCTAACATGTACACCAAGCAGTCAAGGAACAGTGGGAGAAAAGTCAAGCACAATATAAAGCTTGGCATGAAAAACATAGGGTTGATCATCAGTTCCAGGTTGGATACTAGGTATGGCTTCACATCAGCAAGGAGATATTGAAGGGTGAAGAAACAAAACTCAATCCCATTCGATATGGACAATTCATTATTTTGGAGAAAAGTGGTACCAATGCTTTTCGTTTAGATCTTCCACCATATATGCAGATTTACTTAGTTGTAAATGTGGAAAACTTGAAACTTTTTGAGCCTCCCATGATCATGGATCAGGGTGATGAAGTTTCAATACATTCAGTTGATGAGTTTTCTCTTGATTAATTGAACGAATTGAAGGAAGATATCATCCTGGATAGGAGAATGAGGACTTCATGTAGGGGTGATGTTGATTATATTAGAGTGGGCTTAAAGGGCACACATCCAAGAAAGGCAAAGTGGATTGAGAAGGAAAAGGTGAGGGAACTCTTCCCTCACTTATCTATTGATTTATGAAAGCTTTTGGTGGTCCACAAATCTCTTAGTGGGAAGGTGTGATCCAAAAAGGATCCAGAGAAGACTAAGGATAAATCAGAATTTGCAGAAGCATCTCAAGATGCTCAGAATGGCCTCAGTAGATAGAGAAAGGGAAAACCTTCAAAGTCTTCAAAACTCAGTGAAATTGGCATCATCGTGAAGAGCGCATCGAAATCTTTCCAATGATGTAAACAACTCGTCAAACGGAGTTACAGATCAAAAGATATGGATGGTCAAATTTTTGGTCAACCTAGCCCAGTCACCATGGATTAGTCAGCATGATGACATGGTAGCACCAGAGGCTACCACATGTCACTCATTTTTGGACTTTTCCAGTCAATCTGTGGACCAATGGGAAAGTGCCATGTGGCAGTCTGTACAACCACGTGGCAGACCATACAACCACCTATCAAGTGACATGGCAAGATGACGGAGCAAGGATGACATGGCATTGATAGTGCAGAAGTGGTGACATGGCCCAATGAAATTCCACCACATGGCCCATTCATGGGCTACCATGTGGCGGAAAGAAAATGCATAAGGATGCCCAACATCTGGATTTTCAAAAATTGGTAAGGTTGGTGATCCGAATTATTTTTGACACGAAATGAGAGCAGAGATATAATAAAGAAATGTACAGAGATATATTGTATATACAATAATATAACATAAATGTCTTAGATATGCAACCATAAACATAGAGATACAGTAATACACAATTTTTTATTAATGAGTGAAAATGTATGAATATTGTAAAAATACAGAGTGAAAGAATCGCTAGAATGGTGGTAGCTTATCTTTGAGAAGAGATGTGATGGCTACTCACATCTGTGAGTGATCAAAATCTGGACCAGGGGGAAAAATTTTGCTCAATTTTCAAAGTGTTCGGAATGCGATGAAAACAGTGCCATTGCGTTCGCCTTGTCTTCTTGATTCCGGTGGTATATTTACTTTCTCAAACGGAGTCTGTATGGAGAAGTTATCGCGATCTGTTCGCCAAGGCAAACAAGGAAAAATTTGATGTTGACTGTACCTGTCCGTACAGTCCGTATAGTGGTGACGTGGCAAGGTCGTACAGTCTGTACGATGACCGTACAGTGCTGATGTGGTAGGAATTTACTAGTTAGCATTTGGACGAATGTGGTATTGACATGTGTTATTTGTGTGGCAAATGGTATGAGGGCACGTGGTCCAATCCATGGGTGCCACGTGTCCCTCATTTATTGGTTAATGATTCATTTTTTAAAAGTTATGGAGGCCGTGGGGTTCGACCCTCGGACCTCCCCACCGTAAACGCCTTCACAAATCCACCCTGCCAATGCACCATGTAATGTTTCTTGTTTGGTATACGGATTACATTATATTAATGTTTGTGCATTGTATTAATTGGAAAGGGGGGCGGGCTGGGGCTTAGCCCCGACCCGTGGTTCCATTGTAAACGATATGACCATATGGTATATGGGGCGGTGTTAATGGATTATGCGCGGAGCAAACCATAGTCCGTGGACTATTATAATGTGTTAATACATTTGCGTGGATTTAAATGCCCGAACCAAGTTTGTATTACCATATATATTATATGGTGTGCATGTTAATATTTGCGCGGCGTTTGAAATTTATAGCCCGAGGTTTTAACCTATGCCATACGACCATATCGTATGCCCTTTGTAAAGTGGTGCGCATTTTGATTTTGGTTTGAACGGTTGGCACGGTTTTAAAAACCGTTAGCCCTTTTTGCCTTTGAGCGCGGTCATGTGAGCATATGCTCAAGAGCTAGGCGGTTGGGGGCTGGAGATGCCCTAACCGTCCTACAGTTTGCACGGTTATTCAGAACCGCTTGGTGCTAGGTCTTAACGCGCTTTTTGGAGCCTGTTCTTGGTTCATGCACACAGAGGTGCGTTTTGGCGAACCAGTTTCAACAAGCTTGAAGGAGGAAAATGGAGGAGGCCTAACGTCTTCATCTTTTGGCTGATTGAGGTGCTGTAAAAGCCCAGACAGGGGTTTTGGGACACTGGGAATCCATTGGTGCTATTTTCAAGGCCATTTGAAGACTTATTCAGCAAGATTTTCACTATTGAAGTTTCAGCAAGCTCCAGGGAGCTTGAAGCCCTCATTGCTTGAGGACATGGTTTGGTGAGCCTATGTTTGTTTTCTGTGATTGAATAATCATTTTTGGCTAATTGATATGCTCTGAACACATTGGGACAGGTTTCAGAGGCTGTTGAGGAATTTTACAGGTGTTTTTTCCAAAGAGAAGCTCAGGGAAGCTTATGGCCACATGTAGAAGAGGTCATGCTCGGATGAGCCATGATCCATTTTCAGAGTTGTATTAGTCATTTTTGGGGTTTTTATGTGTTCTGATCTCAATGGTACAGTTTGTTTTTCCATTGGAGTTGAGAAGAATCTTGTAAAATAACTTTTGACTAATTAATCCCAGAGAGCCAAGTCCATTATGGAGGCTCAAGGAGTAGCCCGTAGGGGGGTGAACTCCTTTATCATGTTGTGATTGTTCTGAGTTTTGATGGTTTATTTGTTGTAAGTTGTGTTGTTGTGTTTTCATTTCAAACACATATTTAACCATTTAAAGAACATTTTCTCACACATAAGCATTACAAGAAGATACATGAACATTTAAAGGAAGAAGCATAAACTTAACACATAAGTTTATTTTGCATATTTTAACACATGAAGCAAGGTCCTGTAAAGTTTACTTTAATGAAGTAGAGGGTGCTTGCATAGCATAACAAGTTAGCCTTCTATTTTCAGATCAGTGAGAAGATGATTTTACAATGAGGCTCGAAAGGAATTTTTATCATAAATAAAATCCAAAACCCTAACCTCGGAAGATGAAAATCCAACAGTTTTGTGGACCCTGTTTTGGGTAGTTTGGTTTATCAACTTCCTGGGGGTGTAACTTTGGCATATGATCTCCGTTTGGGGTGCACAATAGCTCGTTTGAAAGGTACCATTGAGGAGATTCATTTTTGGGGATAAAATAAAGCCTTTTTCTGTCATTGAGAAGCTCGATCTCGAAAAAAATTCATTTAGGACCTCAAAATGGCCCCAGAAGTTAAAAACTGCTAAAAATAGTAAATTGCCAAAATTGCCAGAAAACTGTTTTGGGTGAGTTGGAAAAGGTGGGTGGCCATCGATATCCACCTACATCAATATTCCCTCCTTAGGAAGAAATGATATCCATTGCATTGAGTGCCTGGGGGAGAGGAAAAAGAGTTTTTTGAATCTACATCTTGATGAGTAGCTTGCCTTATTGGAGAAGTTGCGTAGCTTAGATTTCTTAAGGTTTTCATGAACTTGTGGCTGGAAGGGTTGGACCCTTTTAACCAGTTTGGCTACATGATATGTCTGTGTGCAGAAGGAATCTTTGTGCTTTACTACAGTATTTTTGACCTTCTTCTCTTGAATAGAAGGTGCTTGGGCCAAGGTTGTAGTGGTTACAGTATCCTTTTGTTCACCTTTTGAACAGATTGTGAAAAAGATAAATTTTGTAGTATGAGATAATACCTTGTGACACTGTTTAGGTGGGACAGTAGTTGGAACCACCTTTGGTATCCTGTAGAGATGACTCACTAGAGTAACAATGACACTACGGGGTCGAGACTCATAGATAGCATGGTGCTTCCACATATATGTTTGGTCCAAGAGAACATCACAAAAATCCAATGGGGTAACATCACATAATACCTCATCCTTGAAGGGTTGGATGTCGTATGAAAATAAACACTAATGGCTGGCACACATATCTCATCCTTGTCAGAGCCACCCGATGTTGTATGGTTGCGAGTGTGGTGTTGTCGACAATCCCAATCATTTGACTACCTCTGCTAAGATGAGGTTCTTCTGGCTTCCGCTATCAACAATAAATGCAGCGGGGTCCCCTTCACCCACATCTGTGAATGAAATAGGCACTCCCCCTCTTCAGGATCTGTTGGATCTTCTAGTTTAATTGTTGTGGTCACGACAATAACAGTGGGGTCTGCGTCGATGATCTGTCTTTTACCATTATTTTCAGAATCAGATTCTGAATCAGGATTCGACTCCTTGTCTTTGATCTCGGCCACCAATGATTGTTTTGAGAAAAATTCATCGGTGATGTGCTAGGGGATTTTGTGGAAATCACACCATTTTCTAGTGTCCTTCTTCATCTTCCCGTGACCCTTATTTTCTTGTGGCTTGGACTGGTTTTTGAGAGACTTTTTGTTAGGGTCATCTTTATCATACTTTGGTTGTTACGGATTTGCAGATCAGAACTCCTATTTGTTCTAGTGCTTAAATTTCTTCTCAATTTTAACAACATATTGATAAGAAGCACCGAGTGATGAGATGTCCAGAAAATCCATTTCAGTTTGGATGTATTTGTGTAGAGCCCCACGGTATTTCAAAACCAAATGTCATTCAGAGTCTTTGATACCCAACTTGGTGTGCAAGGTATGGAAGGTATTGGTGAACTCCAGAACTTCTTGGCCCCTCTCTTGTCATAGTGTGGTCCATCTCATGTATTGGTCCTCATAGTTTCCAATAGGGTAATATTGTTCCTTTACCACATCCACAAAAAAATCTCAAGTGGGATCGGCCCCATATATTCCAGACTCTTCTGTGGAACTTTGCTCCCAGTAAGTTTCCCACCAATGTTTGACATGGGGGAGAACTTTAAGGAGTGTGAAGGTGATCTTTTCCCTGTCAGAAAAATGTTGAACAGAGAAATAAACTTCTAGTAGATTTAACCATTTGTCTAGGGCATTTGCATCTATCTGACCTTCAAATACGAGAATATCAAAATTAACCTATACCTTGAAAGGAGAGGTGATTCCAAAGTGGTTGTTTGATGAAGATGTGTCTGTTGCTATCGGTAGGTGTTGAAGGATGTGGGAAAAATTCTCCATCATTTCATCCCTTTGTTGCATGAGAGCTTTCTCAAGAAACAAATTGATAGAATCATCTACTCTGTCATTTTTATTTTCTTCTGCCATGGAGGGTTTCTTGGGCATGTGAGAGCGATTGTCTTCAAAAGAGAAAAGATCGAGACCCAAATTTCTATACTCAGACCTCGTCAAGTACATGCATTGAAAAAAACCAGATCAAGAGCAGCTTGCTTTGATACCACTAATCCAGATTATTTTCGACATGAAATGAGAGTGGAGATATAATAAAGAAATGTTTAGAGATATCTTGGATATCCAATAATATAATAGAAATGTATCAGAGATGCAACCATAAAAATAGAGATACAATAATACACAATTTTCTATTAATGAGCAAAAATGTACAAAGACTGTAAACATATAGAGTGAAATAATTGCTAGAATGGTGGCAGCTTATATCTGAGAAGAGACGTGATGACTACTTGCATATGTGAGAAGATGATTTTACAATGAGGCTCCAAAGGCCTTTTTATCATAAAGAAAATAAAAAAACCTAATCTCGGAAGATGAAAAACCAATAGTTTTGTGGACCCCGTTTTGGGTAGTTTGGTGTATCAATTAGAGCCTTCGACTATATTTGAGAAGCTCGATCCTGAAAAACCTTCATTTAGGCCCTCAAAATGGCCTCAAAAGTTAAAAACTGCTAAAAATAGTAAATTGCCAGAAAATTGTTTTGAGCGAGTTGGAAAAGGTGGGTGGCCACCGATATCCACTTGGATCAGTTGGTTGGCGCCAAACCCCAATCTACCAAATTTGATAAGATTCCGCCAAATCTAGTCAGATGTAACCATGCCACCAAACTTAACTATATATGTCAAAGGCTCTGCCAAACTTAACTGTATCAACCAAAGTCTCTGCCAAAACCACAAACCAAATATACCATAACGTGTAAAAAAATGGGAGGCCTGTGGGTTCGACCCCGGGATCTCCGCTGTCAACTCCACCTTTGCAATGTCCACTAACCACTTGGGCTGGCATGTGACTTGGTAAAGTCCACCCCCATTATTACTTAAGTGTTTCTCTTCACTTGTGCACAGGGGGAAGACTAGGGGTGACCGTACGGACAGGGCACAAAAAAAAGAAATTTTCCCCATGAATTTATTGCAGGTGCAGGCATGGAAACCAAGACAAATTTTTTCATGGGCTTGAAAGTGCCAGAGTTAGATCAAGGCATGGAGACATTCATTTTTGGGTAATTCAACACTGCAATTTCAGTGGTGTTGTTTGTTTTCTGATATGAGAAAGTCTTCTGCAGCTTAACTCCAGAATGAGGTATACTTATGTATTTTTCCAAATTCTTTCGCTGAGTTAATAAAAATGCCTACCCATTTGAGAGAAGGACCTCGAGACATAGTCCACCAGGGACGAACTTCATTATCAAGTTTTTTTTTTGTTCAGATATGATGTATATGTCTCTTCAATATTGTTTTATTCCTTCTTTATGGTGCACTTCATTTTATGCTCATTTAATATAATTCTTTAATAATTCACATCCATGAAAATATCCCATATCAATACCAGTTCTTGAAGCATCAGATTCCACAACAAAAGTTTTGTTGAAATCATGGGAGGCTAAGATGGGGGTAGTGCACATTTCCTACTTTAAATCTGTGAATTTTTTCTCTGTTGTCGATGTCCAATGAAATGCATTCTTCTTAAGAAGGTTCATCAATGGTTGTGCTATTTTTCCACAATGGTGGTGTTAACTCCCAAAATGAATCAGTCACTTGGTTTCATTTTGGAGGTGATAGCATGGTCATCTGAAGGATTCTCTATTTTTTTTTAGATTCTTCTAGTGTCAAAACTTAGGTTTTAAATTCATGCCTTAGAAATGAGTTGATCCATAAAGGTTGTTTTTATAAAATTTCGTGAAAAGATTTTCAACAGCTAACACATGTTGTAAGGTTGATGTTAGCTAGTGAAAGAAGCGGGTTTCAACGGTTAAGGAGTACTTTCCCGCAGATAGGCTATCTAGTGAAAGCGCAAAACACGTGTTTTTCTTCCATGATTTTAGAAATTGAAAAGAAGACATGCTCGACACACGTCACATAATTATTATGAGGTGCTGGTCGAAGTGAATGATGTTGAGGATACCGTTATGCACGTTTTAATCGGATATTATGGTGGATCATGCTCGTGATTGCATGCTTCAACAATGATAACATTGGAGATGACGAATTCACATTCATCATCACAGGTAAAGGAGTAGTACCACTCACCTGGCAACATCAAATCAGCACATCATATTTTGAACACACACTATTCACAGGTAATATGGTATGGTTCCATATTTGAATTGGCAACACCAAGAGTTTTCACCAGCGCCAAACCTTGGCTCAATTAGGAAATTACCGTGACATTGTCTGCCAATTATCCGAGGTTCGAGTCATAGATGGAAAGGAAATGAAGTGCTTTATTGCTGAGGAAATAATTGGATAGCCTGTCATTATTATAGTCACATCCATATGTGCAAAAATGTTTCTCAGACATAGGCTACATGAGTTATGTTGAAAGGTTACAAAATGGTTTCCACCAAATAACAACTGAAGCATTTTCTAAATCATATGGCGGAAACAGAGCTAGTGTGGGTTCAATATAAATGATAGTTGATGAAGCCACCATTGGCACAACAACTAGCTTACCCAGATCAGGCCAGAGCTGGTTTAAGACAACAACAACCAAGAATTTGAATTTTAAAGTATACCTTAAGGAAGAATTCAGAGATATCACCTAGAAGAAAAGCATGCTAGTTTCTCATCTGGAAGATGAATGGCAGGACCTGTTTAAAGGCATTCAAATCTATATCACCTCAGAAGGCAGGTATGACAAGCTAATGTTATATCATTTCAAACTTTTAGATCATTTCACAGGGAATACCCACCTGAATTTACCTTTCTTCCTCCACAAAAGCCTAACCAAAGTATGTAAAAAGATTAGAGATGAACCTCGAAGCATAAAAAACACCCTTTGTCATTTTGGCTTGATAAAACTGATAATTCTAGAAGAACTCAGACAAAGACGAAGGACTTGGAAACATTTTCTTTTTTGGGAAGGTTTTGAGACTCAAACTCAACCCATGAATGAGCAGAAGAAAACTAGGAAAAAGAAGTTAACTCCTCAGAGCAGCTCAAGGAGGAGGAGATCTCTTCCAGGACCACCAGAGGACAGGATCTCCAACACAAAGTCTAAAAGAGCAAAGAAAAAATTATATTTTGAAACCAATTCAGAGTAGCCTACAGGAAAAAAGACAAACAATCTCAATTTACCATACACAGACTCAAAAACAGAGCCAAAGCAAGAAGATGAAAGTCCAACCATTAAAATCCCTGAACACTCCATGGAAATTACATAAGACTATGAGACTTTTACTCCCATCAATGAAGGTGAAAAATCAAAGAGAAAAAAGTCAAAGAAATCACAAAAAATTAAGCAACTGAAAGAGGTGATTGCACAACAGGAGGTTTTGGAAAGAGTAAACAAGGCAAGATACAAATCCCTATCTGACAATTTTGTAGAGACAAATGCAGCATTTGAGAAGTTGGCTCGTGAGAGTGTCAAAGACAAAAAGAGAAAGAAGAAAATCACCAAGGACTATAATAGTTTGTGGTGGTTAGCAAAACGCCTTAAGAGGAAAATTAAGAAATTGAAGCAGAAGAGTAAGTCACATCTAGATCTATAGGTACTAGCCCAAGTTGCTGTGAATATGCAGGGAGATAAATCAAAGGCACACTAAGTTTTTGGTAAAACAAAAATTTTGGAGATGAAAGGTTCTTTTTTGGCCAAAGACAAAACTTTCACCAGTGCAAAGGGTAAATTTACAACCAGTTAGCTGGTGAAAAGAAGAACTTTCACCAGCTAACCAGCAGATTGTAAGGTGAATTAGCTAGTGAAAGTACATAAATAAATTTTTGGAAAGATAAGCTAGAGTGAGGAAATTTTGAAGTATTTAAAAAAGGTTTGAGAGCATCGAAGGATTAACCGCCTAATCAAGAAACACTCAGCATCAGAGATCCATGGAGATTTTGAGACCAAATGCTAAATTGGTCGACTAAAGTTTCAGTTATGGTTATTAACAGAGTCCAGCTACAGAAGACAGGTGCCTTTACCCTTCCATGACACAACAAAGTCCTAAAGGTGATGAAGTACAAATGTCAAGATCAACATAGAAGACAGTTCAAGTTCTAGGAATTAGTCTTTGCTTATCAATTGTATTTAGTTAGTTTCATTTTCTATATTTAGATACAGATCCAAGTTTTTAGGATCTAAAGAACCGATTGTAAAAGGCTATAAATGCCTATCTTTTCTAAGAAATAAGGGTTCAAACTGGGAATACATTTTTGGCTACTGTTTAGACTCTTATTGGATAATAGAATTGTAGTCTCCTTTTTCTTTCAATATCAGAATTGCTCATGCATCTTGTTTATGTACTTTATTTCAGTTTGTTTTAGCTTTTAAAGACTGTCATCTCTTTATTAAGCTCATAAACTTGAAGTGAAGGATTTCTTACTACCTTGTATTATCCCTACACCTAGTTGTATTTGGCAATCAAGATTAGTATTCTTCATCCCCTCTTTAAAATATCTTGTTTGATTATTGTTTTCTAAAAGCACTGTTTCATTTGAATGTATGATGAGTTGTCTATTACATTAATCATTGAGTTATCCCATTGTTCCAAGCACACATACATATCATATTCTTAAGTTACCAAGCATCTTTAGCCTACAACCCTAGAGAGTTTCTTGGAGTGATAACAGGTGGAAAAATTTCCTGTAATATCTCGTGAGGCCAAGGAAACCCCAAAGGTGTTTCAAGGTTGTGGGTCTCAGTTCCACTCTTACCCCCTCACAACCCACAATGTGTCCTAAGTATTCAATCTCACTTGCCCCAAAAGAACACTTGGCATTATTTACAAACAATTTATTGTCTTGTAACAATTGGAGTAATTTGTCCACATGGTGTAGATGGGCATCCCAAGTGTGGTTGTAAATGAGGATGTCGTTGAAGAAGACCAAAAAAAAATTCCATATGTAGGGCTTCAATAGTTTATTCATGAGAATTTGGAAGGTATATGGATCATTGCAAAGTACAAAAGGTAATACCATGAATTCATAATGGCCTTCATGATTTAGAAAATAAGTCTTTGGAATATCTCCTTCATTCATCTGAATATGGTGATAGCCTAAGTGAAGATATAATTTTTTGAAGACGTAGGCACCCTGGAGTTCATCCAAAATATAATCAATGATAGGAATGTGAAACTTATCCTTAATGGTCAATTTATTAAGGGAAAACAATATGGACACATGCACCAATATCCTTCTTTTTCTAAGACCATCACAATAGGGGATGAATATGGGATGGTACTTGGGTGAATGAAACTAGCCTCCAATAATTCTTGCACTATTTTTTCTATTTCATTTTTTTGAGAAAATGGATACTAGTAGGGGCATAAACTGGGGGGAAGACTACCTAGAAGGAGAAGGATGGTGTGATCATGCTCACCCTTGGAGGGAGGTAAGTCCGTGGGAATCTCAAAAACACTATGGTGCTTGTCCGAGACTAGTTGTAGATAAAGATGGAATGTAGGAGATGATTAATCACTTACCTGGATAAAACTAAGTTGAGAAATCACACCATGGTGACCTTTCTTCAGGAGTTTCTCCATTCGGTGAGAACTGATCATTTCTGGGGAACCATCTTGTATGCCTTGAAGGGTATATGTGTGAGCATCTTGATTAAAGCTCATATATAACTCTTGATAATCCATGATAATCGGTCCTAGAGTGTGAAGCCATTCAACACCCAAGAAAATATCACAACCTCCCATGGAAATGAAAAATATGTGAGTTTTTCAGGTTATAATCGCCCATTTGGAGTTTAAAATTCTCAAAGTGGCCCCCACATTTCATTGTACCACCATTAGCTATGAGAATTTGAAAATTAGAAAGTGATATAACAAAGCAATTGACATCATTAGTGACCCTACAATGAATAAAGTTATGGGTGCTACCATTGTCAATGAAGACCATGAATAGCCTATGTTTGATCTAGCCATTGAATTTAATGTCCATGGAGAAAAAATACCTGCGAGGGAATGGAGAGATATGGCATGTTCCTTTGGTTCCATAGGATATGTGACTAGATCGAGGATGGGGGAAGTTGTATGTGTGTCCTCTGAGTCTATGGCATCACCTGGAAGGATTTTCTTAGTGAAGGTGGCGGCTAACCCATCAATTTGGAATTACTTTTGTTCATGACATTTATGTCCTGGAGAATACTTTTCATCAAAGTAATAGCAAAGTCCTTTCTTTCGACATTCAACCATTTTTGTTGGAGATACCTTTTGGACTTTAAAAGTTTGGTTTAGATCAGACATATGACCTAGATGAGGGCATTTGGGAACCACATAATTAAGAGGTTGGGCATGAATAATGGTCTCAACATCCAATGCTAATTTTCATGCTTGTAACCAGGTAACATGATGGTGCATGTAAACATGAGCCTGAATGGCATACTTTAAGCCACTGATGAAGCATTCAAGATATAACTCATCAAATAAGCCCTCAATTTTGATAGCCAATTGTTCAAATGCTGTGATGAAGTATTCTACTAACCTTGTTTGTCTCATCTTGGTGATTCTTCCCGAAAAATGAGATTCCCTATCAAAATGGGAATAGACTTCTTTGGTGAACATGGTCCAAGTTGGTTGTCCTGGATAGCATTTATTATGCCATTTCCACCATTTCCATCATTCTTGATCCAAGTACTGAACTCCCACATGGATTTTGGTCTCATCATCTTGAATATCATGGAGAGATAAGTAGTGTTCCATTTAGGATACCCATCCAACCGAGTCCAATCCATCAAATTTATGCATCTCAACTTTGGGAACCTTATTACAAGAATTTGGAGAACCCCAAGGGGAGTGGGAAAGATGAGTATGCTTATAATGGGAAGAATGAGGAGCCTTAGAATGGTACTCTTGGTGCTTACCCTTGATTTGCAACATAAGTTCATGGAGTTGTTGGGTGAGTGCATTCAGGTTCTTGGTGGTGGTGTCCAAGTTCTATTCGAGGGAGTTCATGTGCTGGGACATGTTTTCAGACATGTGGGTTACCTTAGTGTCCAACTCTTCCAGGTTATGAGAGAGGGTGGTATGGGCCATTATTGATTCTTAGGTAGAATGATACCACAGTGATCAACACGAGATAAGGAGTTGGGTGGGATAGGAGGAAGATGAGGGTGCAAGGAAGGGGGGTTGGGTCCACAGAAAAAAATAGGATGAAAATTGATAGGTACCACAACAATCAGGATGAAAAGAGGAATCTAATGGGATAGGTCTCAAATAAGTGTGTGGGAAGGACCCATATTTTTTTTTAATTTTTAATACTCCTGCAAATTTATACTACGATCTAAATACTTTTGCAACGTCAGAATGCCCAAATTCTTAACAATAACAAATGTGTAGTCAATTCATAACCAGAATGTAGGAGGCAAGGTTGTGTGTCCAAAACATCTTGTTTGTACCTAGTCTGGTATGTTCCCCTTTGGTTAGGGTGGGAAAGGTGTCTATGGACAAGGGTTTTCCCTGTGCTATAGCTCTTGGATATACATGCAAGGCCAAACAATAGTACTTAGCCCAATATTGTAGGGAACCAACTAAGAAGGCTCAATCGTACGCTTATCCATACTACTTGATTAACCAGGTACTAGAGAGTATATTCCTAATTTTTGTTCTTGGTGACACTATAGAAGTCAAGAAACCAATTGGTTGACCTATGGAGGGTTGAGAGAATGAGCAAGAGGCAGAGCAAATTGAAGCTATGAGGAATAATTTGGTGGTATGGAATTTATGTGCTTGTAGGATCCTCACGTTCTTTAAATGTGTAAACATGAGAAGTCACTTAAGGCTTCTGCAACACATTATCTAGATGTGACACCTTGAGACACAGGCATTCAACATTGATGATGATATTTTATATATCACAATGGATAATATATAATTTCAGATAGGATTTTTCTAGTGAGGTGAGTCAACTAATATTTTATGGATGAGGACAAGGAGGATCTACTAAGAGTGTGGAGGGATGCATAGATTTGTATTTCCAACTCGACACATTGAATAATAACAACTGGGTTGTTATTTCTTCCATACAATATGTGAGCCTGAGGAAAATCATGTAAACCTTGACTAGAGTGTTGTTGTGGATGAGGTCACCTCAAACCTCCCATCCATTGTTTCATTATGGAGTCCAATGCATGACTCCCATAGTATATGACCAGTCAACTTCTCTTCGAAATAAAATCAAAGAGTAGTCAACCAAAGTGATATTGAGTGAGCAAAAGAACTTTGGTTATGGGAGTATCATCTATATTTTTTTCTTTGAGAGATTCCATTGACTTGACATCTATGCATGATACTAGTATTAGGATCAAGGCAACCTCGTATGGCACCGTGGATAGATTTTATGCACCACTTAGGTGGAAGTCCTCCATTGTCAGGATATGATAATGAATTCTTTGACTATTTTACCAACCGGATAATAGCCATCAAGGACTATCCATATGAAAGGATGGACTCTCACTAGAGCTTGGATCTTATCTCACCTCTAGGATCTCATTGGGGAGATATAGGTGAGACATAGTATCATGTGTTTTTGTTGGTTTTTGAATTTTTTTTTATTTTTATTTTGGATTTCAAAGAGGCATACAATGTTATTTTTATTATGCAATAATAATATGGACAAAACATGACTTAGGTGATGTAGATACATGCCTAGTTAGACTTGACAATTTCCCTAGGAATATTCCTTGCTATCATTTTGAGGCTATAATTTCCCAGCCAATAGCCACACCAGTAGATGCATGAGTAGCCGCACCAACAAATCCATGAGCAACACATGTGCTACAAGAGGTATGTAGGAACATTGAGTATTTTACGCTTAATATCCCCAAAGATTGATCTAGTAGATGTACCAGAGGATGTTCAATAGGAAGTGGTGGGAGTGCCACTACTATTGTAGTGATTTTGTAGCATTATAGTTTTGAGGACTCGTTGATGTCTCTTGGACCATGCAAGATATACTTTAGGCCTAATGAGAAAGTTTCATCACTTAACCTTAGTCCAAGTCTTCAGATTGATACATGATTCACCAAAAACCTTAATGGTGCTAATATGCCCACTAAGAGGTAAATGATACACTTGGGAGGTCATGTATGTTGTTTCAAGGTGTTTTTCTTCGTTGAATATTTATTGTGAGTTCAAGGTGTTGTTTATGGCCTTGGATGCATGAGTTTAAGGTGTTTTTCATGGCCATGGCCTATGGTTGGAGATGTTAGACCAAACATTTTGGGGGGTTCACAGGGGGTCATTTCACAAGGATGTTGTTTTAGTAAGTGATCTAAAAAAATAAAGGGTTGAATCTTTTTTAAATTGCAAGTGAAATGGTATGTTATTGAGTAATAGGATCAAGTTACAAACACATAAAGATTAATGAGTTTTTTTTTTACTTAATCATGAGCACCATAAACAGTCATAAACAACCATCATAATACACACATTAACACAAAAAAATGATAAAGGATTTCATCCCTCTCTTGGGATACATCTCCTGGTCCAACTTCCAATGGATCTTTTTCATTAATGATCAAAGTGTCAAAATCAATTCTTTACAATTCTCAGAATGAGAAATGGATGGCTTCAATGGCTCCAAAACGTCCGAAAACCCTTATTTGGGCTCTTCCTAGACCTGGTTTGGCCAAAACCTGAGTTGGAATCACTTCCTGGAAGTTTCTCCCAATTCTTTGTTGTCTCTGCTCTCCAAAACACACCCAGATTGACTGAACTTGGCTCACAGGTGTTTTTCGTGCTAAAAACCCAGCACACCATCTTCCTACAAAAACTGGCAATTTTTCACACTGTTAGTGCGCTGGTCCCTTTTCTCGATGGAGGTCCTGGGCATATTTCCCCCATGTGGTCGGACCCTGGGCGCTTAAGTCGGGACTGTTTCCAAGTTGGCTGTGGTGTTGACAAGTGTCTGATGTGTGGGCAGAGGACCGTTGGATTAACATTTAATCTCGCACTAGTGGTTGATAAGTGTCGAGTTGGATGTGTGGAGTGGTTTGAAAAAACCACACACGAATTGTTATGTGATGGTCATCTGTTAGCATAAGACCAAGGGTTGGGGTTAGCCCTAATCCTTTTGGCACCTGAATGATCCTTTGCGTAAAATTAAATATAAGGTTTAAGCACTAAAGTTAAGGAACAAAGAGTGGGCAAGCTGGTAGCACGATCCATGCCAAAATGTGCCACTTTTCCCCAGAGGTCGTGGGTTCAACCCCCAAGAACATGAAACCATTTTTATGCATGGAGGGGTTGCCACATGGAAGCCCATGTCTAGGCCACGTGCCACCATTTTATTGGTCCACCAATACTGCCACATGTCACCATCTGATAGGTCCAACTCAACTTCCAACTCATCTTCCTTGTCAACCTATGCCATGTTACCTCTGCCATGTGTCAGTACGACCACCTTCCACGTGTCCACTACAGACATGCCACATTAGTAGTATGGCCATGCCATGTCAACACCTCTACCCAGTCAACATTCCATGTCACCCTACCACGTGTCAGTACATACATTCCATGCCAACACTATACGGACTATACAGACTGTACAACCAATAAAATTTTGCCTATTTGGCAAAGAGAACAGAACGTGATATCTCACTCATACAACATCCATTTGAACTCGTTCAAGTTTCACTAGGATAGTGAGGACAAGGCCTACACATTTGTCTATTTTGAAGCAATTCCAAGTGATTTGATGTTTTATCATATTTTGATCCCCTGGATCTTGCCTCCTCATTGGGAAGCTTTTGGACCTCCAAAAGACTACTTTTAGTCAATATAAAGATGAGGGTACATTTTCCTCATCTTTCCAACCTCAATCAACTTGGCCTTTCTTGGATTTGTTCCTTTAAGACTAACTCAAAGGTATTCCACATTCCCTTGTTTTGTAGTTCTCATCCTCCTGTCAAGGATTGTGTCTTCATGTAGTTTTGAAAGATATTATGTAAAAAAATCATCTATGAAAGGAATATTAACACGATATCCTTGATCATCAATCAAAGGAGGCTCATACAATCTCAAATTCTCAACATTGACAACTGCATAAATTTGCATATAAGGAGGCAAATCCAAACAAAAGGCATTGTTACCAATCTTTTCAAGAATCTTGAAAGGTCCATATCTAATTGGTTTCAGTTTTTTACCTTCTCCTTTAAGCCTATCTTTTCTAATGTAAAGCCAAACTTCATCGCCAAATTGGAAACTGTGATCAACATGATGCTTGTCATGTCTTGTCTTGTACTTAGCTTTGCTCTTTTCCAACTATTCTTGTACCATTTGATACACCAATTGAATTTGTTCAATGAACTTCTTTTCCCTATCAATGTCATATTGACCATCAATATAAATGTCTCTCCCAAAGATAAAATCTAAAGGATATTTTGGCAAATAACTAAAACATGCCTCAAATGGAGATGTTTGAGTTGAAGAGTGTTTAGCCTGGTTGTAAGCATGTTGAATGTAATGTAGGTGCTCATCCAAAAGATTAGGATGCTTGCTGCAATAAACATGAAGAAGATGCACTGTTGCTATTGTTATCACTCAATTTTTACTTATTCCAAAGGAAAGGGTTAAGGAAGGGCAAATTGGTGTAACAAGACGTTATCCTATCATTGTCACCTCAACATGATACCTCTTTCTATTTAGGGTTGATGGCCCAGGGGAGACATCCCCAGTGACCTGGGGGTTTGATAAGACAAAGATTAAAGTGTATATAAAAGTATCCCCTCTCACAAGTCACATTGATTAGAAGGTCCCATGGTTTTAACCAATGAAGTAAGGAAGTATTCAGATGTACTTTCCTAGAACAAATCAACAAGAAAATATATCTTTTGCAAGCACAACTTGTTGTTAGTGCTTCATAAAACCATAGACTTTATCAATAAAATAAATTGTTGATATATGATCAAGCAAACAAATTTTTATAACAACATTGTTTATAAGACAATAGCTTCACAATAAATGCCTTAAAATGGCTTCAAAATGACCAAGAATAATTACTCATCAATACCAAAGTACTAGCATTTATCAGAAGAAAATAAGGCAGTGTATTAATCAACTTTTTAAATTGCTTTTAGGTGCTTTTAGTGTTGCAATATATGTTTGTATCTCACTTTAGTAAAAACAACAAATAGGTTAGTAGAATAAACTATTCTAAGGTTAGGAGTAGTTAGTAGAGAGCTCAAGGTAAATGTTTTGATAGTAGTTTTTGTCAATCACTCAATAACAAGGCTTAGATCAATGATTTTTTAGGGTAAATGGAGTCCTTTTAGGTAGTGGAAAATATTGAAGGAACAAATGATAATGATAGAACTATAGACAAGAGGGGTAAATATTTGAAGTGTTGGTATCCCAAGGCTTCAATCACCAAACCCTAGGGGAAAATGGATACTAGGAAGTAGGTAACCCTAGGCCCTAGTAGTTTTTCTCCTTCTTTAGTTCAAAGATGAAGTATATGACGGCTTAGATGAAGAAAAATGTGTTAGGTTGTTGCAATGGCAAGGCCCTTAGAAAAAGCTTTAAGAAAATCAGTTTTCTAGCATAATCTAGTAGGTGAAAGTTATTAAGGCAAGGACAATAACATGTGTTTTAGCCTCCTAGGGTTTTAAGCTAGAAATTTCATAATATTAGTATAAATGCAAGATAAATATAAATATAACCATTCAATGAAGAAGAATTGCAGAAAATTTACTTACATTCACCAAGAATCATCTAGCAAATAGCTTAGTTGAACACTTCCACCAAGAAAAATGCCAAAATAGTCCAACATAAGCCTCCTTCAAGAAGTGAGCACCAAATTTCAGCCGAGTAACCCTAATTAGGGCGCAAATTTCAAACCTCACACTTGTGTGAGTGAAATATTATGAAAAATAAGAGTGATTTTCCCCTTATTTATACAATTACAATGACCAGAATTAAGTAAAAAAGGCCGACATGGCCAATTTACATGTGATGTTATGTAAACTCATGCCCCTAAATCAAGAAGAATAAGTGATTTCATGCCCCTTTAAGGCAACGTTAGGCCTCTCTAGTGAAACTTTGGCCTCCACGAGAAAACCGTTAGGCCTCCCAAGGCCTATGGATCAAACCACACGTGTGAATTGGCACATAACTTCCTCCAAAGTGTCCATCAAACGTTGGTGACATCAAGGGTCACATAGGTGACACCATGGGCCTTTCACAACCAACATCATAGTAGGAGGTAAAGACCCCCCTGGGTCCATGACTGTGAGGTTGTCTTTGGTGGAACGTCCTCCTCTCTCTTTGGTGCAAGCCTCTGTCTTGTCTCTACCCGTAGCTGGGGTCTCAACATCCATCTAGTAGATTTCATCCCTATGGAGGTCCGAACTAATAATATCCCCATGTGTACATTTTTGTTGGGTGTGGTCCTACAACAACAACAACAAGTATGCCCTCCATGGGCTCACAAGTCACATGGATCATAGCAATGTCAATCACATCTAATAATCAAGTTATTTAAACATGTGCATAAAAGCCCCCTTTCCCAGACAAGTGCTCAAAGACGTTATGTTATTCTACAAGCTAGGTTTGGAGAGGACGTCAAGAGGTGCTATTGGGATAATTCTCATTAGACATGGGATGTTTCCAGGTGAAGACAAATCCAGGCCATGTGAGTGGATGAGGTTGTGATGGATGTTTGAGAAATGGGTGTAGTGATGATAGGGGAATGCATGGCTTACTTGTGCATGCCTATGAAGAGGGTGAGCTACACCTTGTCATGGATGCAAATGTTTCCAATCCCATTCAATGCCCTTTATTGTTTATCTTATTTCTTTTTCTTTAAAGAGACTAGTTAGGGGACACTACCCTGGCGTAGTGACCAGTGGTGACAATGTTACCCACAAGCATTTCACGAAGATGAGAAGGTTGGCTCATGATGAGATTCCCTTTCTCTTGGCTATGCCACCAAGAGCCACCACAATGGCATGGTGACTAGATGAATGGTAGTGTCATACCACTACATGCCCATGGACCTAATAGGATGGCTCATGATGAGACGCCCTATCCTCCAACTAGGTCTTGATTTTATTATTTTATGGGTCCCTTTGTTTCTTGCTGAGAATCCTTTTATTTCTTTCTCGGGGATCCCTAGGCGAAGCATCTGACAGGTTTTTTCTTTTGGATTTTATATTTTTCCAGCTACTTTTACCCTCTGGGCCTTTATCCCCTTATTCCCACAAGGTAGGGTACAACCCTTTGCTAGCTTGGAAAACCCAATGCCTGAACCAATGTAGGGGATGGATGAGAGGAAAAAATATGAAAGGTGATAAGTATGGTGGGAATGGTCAATGACCTTTCATGAAATCACCCAGTGGAAACTCAAAACCTATGGGAACCAACTTGCTAGGGAATCCTGTTATTCCCCCTATGTGTGGACAAGTGGAAAGGTATATGGTCCAAGCACACGCCGAAAGTAAAAAGAATTAAATGCACATATTCAAATGTTTTGAGAATCAGAGTGACACATACCATGATACCTGGACTCATTACAACATGGAGAAAGACCCATTGGTGTTGAAGGACCAGGCCAATGGGATGGATGTTGCTGCTTCTAACAAGGTGGAGGCACTGAAGAAGAAATATGGGCCCTCCAAGGCCATGCTCAATTCAATATGGCTCTTGGTACTCCATGTCTAGGACCTGTGGGCCTCAAGACATAATATCCTTAGTTATATCTAGCCTACTAGGGGATAACATCTGGCTCCAACCCGGGGACATGTGCTCACCATAGAGCACATGAGAACATCATCATATTTGGCATGAACTGTGAACTACTTGATCTCAACCAAAAATTATTAGTAATCATTTGGAGTGGTGATATCAGCCTCGATGCATATATGGTATATGAAAATAAACAAGCATATATACAAATGTAAATACAACTGCTCTAGCATGAAATGTAGATGGTATATACAATGAATGAAAATGCCTACCTACTTACCTGTAGTTACCTATGAATTCAAGTTTGTGCCCCCTAATGGGGTTTGAGGAGATTCTCGCTAACTGGTAATGGGTACCTTGTTCCTTCCAATGAAGAAAAATAGTAGGCATAACTGACTAAATTTCTTCCAACTTTGAAGGGTCGAAGCCAAAATTGTGCACTACCCTTGACATTAGTAGGCTCTCCCTTCTTTGTGTCCCACATCTAGACTATGTATCCCTCTTTGTAATCTTTGGTCTTGAATCTAGTTGTTTTTTGTACAAACTTGGTGTATTTTCTTGAGGGAGGAGGGTGGGGTTATATTGTGAAGACTTCTTGCTGAAATGTCTTGAACAACATATCATATTATTCTTTCTTTAACAATTTGATAGTCCCAACTTCTTTGTCCTTGTATTTTTCTAAGAGTTGTTGATACTCTTCCTTCTTTGGCCATTGTATTTGATCGAAGTCTTCCTCTAAAGTGAAAGGAGAATCTAATGGCAGAAGTGTCCTCAGACACACACTTTTATTAAATAGGAAAAAAATTTACATATGAGAATTTGCAAGAGTTTACACCCGAACAACTCAACACTCTTGCAATGAGCTATATATAAGCTAAATGTCCTAACAAACTCTAGATATGGATCACTTATTAAATAAACAACTATCCATTTACAATAAATATTATCTTAAAAATCTTCTAAATATACTCCTAATTTAGAGCCTAAGATACAACACCTTTCTAAAGTCATATCTTTTACAACAATACTCTTTTTCTAAAATGTCTCCATTTATTAATCAAATGTTCTAGATTATTAATTTAATATCCTAAATTAAAAATCATTTTATTCTAACTTATTAAACTATGATACTTGTATTTTGGATTATCTAACATTCCCCCCTATGATCCAAGGATACATTACAATAGATACCATGTTCATCCCTGAACTTAGTAAATTTTATTTTGCCAAGAGGTTTCGTGAAAATGTCGGAGATCTAATCTTCTGAAGGACAAAAAATTGGTTTGATGACATCCTTTGCAATGAGTGATCTGATATGATGATACTAGGTGTCCACATGCTTTGTCTTTGAATGAAAAACTGGATTCTTGGCAAGCTTAATAGCTAACTGGTTGTCGATGAATAATGATGTAGCTTCTGCTTGAGAAATGCCCAAGTCCTGTAAAATTCTGCGTAACCAAACAATTTCACATGTTGCTTCCCATGCTGAGATGTATTCTACTTCTGCTATAGAAGTAGCCACTGTAGCTTGTTTCTTACAATTCCATGACACTACAGCTGAACCCATGTTCATTAAATAACCTGATGTTGATGCTTGATCATCAATACTTCTAGTAAAGTCGGCATCTAAAAATCCACCAAGTACAAAATTTTTAGTCTTTTTGTAAAGAAGACCAAAATCTTTTGTTCCTTGGGTATATCGAAGAACTCTTTTGGCTACATTCTAGTGGCTGCCCTGTGGTTGTTGCATAAAATGTGAAAGAATATTAACTGCATAAGATAGATCTGGTCAAGTGCTTGTCAAATAAATCAAGCTGCCAATCAATTGTCTATAAATAGTACTATCTACCATTCCCTCCCCTTCAAATTTTTAAAGTTTCAAGTTTTGTTCCATAGGGGTAAGAGATGGTTTGCAATCCTACATGCCAAACCGCTGAAGAATTTCTGCTACATACTTACTCTGAGAAATGAAAATATGATGTGGACGTTGGAATAATTCAATGCCATGATAGTAGTGAAGTAGTCCCAAATATGTCATCTTAAAACCTGCATGTAACTCCTTTTTCTCCTGTTCAATATCATTGTTTCCTGTAATGATCAAATCATCTACATACATAATAAGAATCATCAAATAAGGACCCTGTTGATGGATATACAAAGTATCATCATATTCACTTCATTGAAATCCAACCTTCCTAAGGTATTCATCCATTTTGGTATACCAAGCTCGGGGAGTTGCTTTAACCCATATAAAGCCTTAATTAATTTACAAACTTTATGTTCCTGCCCTATAATTTCAAAACTTGGTAGTTGTTGCATATATACATCTTCCTGTAAGTCTCCATTGAGAAAAGCAATTTTTACATCCATTTGATGAACTTTCCAACCTTTCTGAGCGGCCAATGCAAGTGTTAATCAGATGGTATTCCATTTAGCTGTAGGAGCAAAAGTTTCCTCATAATCAATGCCTTCTTGCTTTGCAAAACCTTTAGCCACAAGTAGTGCTTTATACTTGTCAATTTCTCCATGTTGATTGTATTTAATTCTGTAAACCCATTTTCATCCGATGGGTTTAACACTTGTAGGACAATCAACAAGTTTCCAAGTGTTGTTATCAATTACTGCTTGATATTCTTCAACTATAACATGTTGCCATTCTTTATGGTTGACTGCTTCTTTGTATGTGGAAGGTTCAGTAAAAGCATTTTCTACCAAGGAAAAATTCCCTTCATTGTTGTGTGTTCCCCTTGTTCCTATTTTATTCTGCTCATCAGGCCTTACATCTTTCAAAAGTTGAAATACCCATTTTGGTAGTTGATGTTCACTGGTTTGGGGATCTGAATTAGCATTATTGTAAATTGGATTAATGTAAACTGATGTTCTTCGATCAGTTGAAGATTCTGGAGGTGGAGAATCATTGTCAGATGAATTACCACTGCTAGGAGAGTTAGATGAACTACTGGAAGACCCAGATGATGTTATCGAAGTAAATGGACTGGATGTATCATCTGCAGATGAAGGAAAATCAAGTTCATACCAATTATGTGAATTTGATTGATTTTGCACTTTTCCTTTTCTTTGATTTCCTTTAGTTTCTAGTTTTTGAAGAAGACTTTCTATTTCTTCATCACTCTTACTTTCAGTTTCATCAAAAAATACATCCCTGCTCACAATAAATTTTCCATTGGACAAAATTCGGTACCCTTTCTTCTCATCAGAATACCCAATCATGGTGCATTTCAAGCTTCTTAAGTCAAGCTTAGTTCATTTTTCTTTTGGAACTAAGGCATAATATATCGATCCAAAAACTCTAAGATGTTTAACTCGAGGTTTGAAACCAAACCATGCTTCATAAGGTGTGATTCCATCCAAAGAAGCAGTTGGAGATTTGTTCCTTAAGTAGATAGTTGTATGTATTGCTTATGCCCAATATGTAGAACTTAAATTTTTAAAGCTTAACATGGATCTTGCCATTCCTAAAAAAGTGTGATTCATTCGTTCCGCGACTCCATTTTTCCGAGGAGTGTAGAAATTAGTAAGACGTATTCTTATCCCATTGTCTGTGCAATAAGTTTTGAATTCATTAGAAGTGAATTCTCCTCCATTATCTATCTGGAGAGTGCCTATCTTTTTCTTAACTTTGTTTTCAACAAGTTGACGAAAAATATTAAATTTTTCAAATACTTCTGACTTTTTCTTCCAGAAGTAAACCCAAGTTATTCTACTGAAATCATCAACAAAGAGTAAAAAGTATTTTCAACCACCGAAAGAAGGTTCTAGGGGTCCACAAACATCACTGTGAACTAGTTGCAATCGTTGATTTGCACGCCATGAACTTGTTGAAAAACTCTCTTGACTCTATTTTCCATAAATGCATGCTTCACATTTTGAATTTTCCTTTTTGAAAGTGGGAAGTCCCTTAACCATCCCTTGTTTTTGCAGTTGAGAGAGACTTTCAAAGTTAAGATGTCCATATCTCACATGCCACAATCTGATAGGTGAGATACCTGTATTGACTATTCCTGCAAAGTCTGAATGTCATGGAATAATGGTCCCTTTCTTCCTTAACAATTTTCCATCTTCATAACCTGTCATCACTGTTTTCATATTATGTTTGACTAAATTAATCTTAACTAAGCCATCTTCCATAATCACCTGATGTCCTGCTTGTCGAATCGTGACTAAAGACAACAAATTCTTTTTAAAGGTGGGTACATACCATACATTTGAAATCATTCATTCTCCAATATCAGGTAAATAAACTTTAACTACTCCTTTTCCATAAAGAGTATGTTTGGTATTATCTACAAGAAAGACAGAATTAAGATGACATTCTTGAAAATTCCAAAACAAATCATGTCTGAAAGTCATGTGTTGAGATGCTCCTGAATCTAAAATCCAAACATCTTCATAATCACTTTGAAAATCAGTGGAAATTTGTAATGTTGAAGATGAGGTAAACACATATTCTGAACCATCATCATTTCGATCATTTGCAAACTGTGTTGTGTTTTGATGAAACTTGGAAATTTTATCAATGGAAGTTCAACAATCTTCTACATAATGACCAAATTTGTTACATCTTCTACAAACAATTTGAATGAAATCTCTCCCTTTGCCGAAATTTTGTCCTCTGCCTCTGCTTTGACCTCTGTGTGGAGTTTTTCCTCTACCTTGACTGTTGCCTTGAAAATAGCCTTTGCCTTGACTATTTCCTCTTGCGTGAAAATATCCTCTGCCTTGAAAATACCCTCTGCCTTGACTGTTTTCTCCACCTTGACTGTTTCCTCTACCTTGAAAATATTTTTCTCTACTTTGGCTTCGACCATGACCTTGTACAAAATTTCCTCTTCCTCTGCTGCTAGAACTGTCATTTGAAGACTTACTTATGCTGGCTTCTATAAAAAAAACATTTTCCCCAACTAGATTTTTCTTTCCAAAAGTTTTGTTGTGTTGAGATAACAGTTCACTTAGTTCATCAAATGTAAGCTTATCTAACTTGCCAGTTACTTGTAAAGTTTCGAAAAAATGTGTATAGGAAGAAGGCAATCCAACCATTAAAATTGCGGTCATGAAACTATCATCTACTACTTGAAAACCAACGTTTAGTATTTCCTGCTTAATGTTCTTAAGTCTAGAAATATATTCATGTACATCACCTCCTTCAGTCAATTTCTATTGGAGCAACTTTAATTGAAGATCGACTTTCTTTGATTCAGTCTGAGTATCAAATAAATCTTTAAAAACTTTCAAAGAAGACCATGCATCAGTAGTATTTTCAATGTGAACATACATCTCATCATTAATTGAAGATTTAATAAGTGCTAATGCTTTGGCATTGTTAACTTCCCATTTTGATAATGTAGCTGCATCTGTAGGCTTATTTGGCTTAGTATCTTCATTACATATATCATGCCAAAGTTCATTGTAAATGAGAGTGATTTCAATGAGACGTTTCCATGTCTTATATGATTTTGTGCCTTCAAGTTTATCGGAGTTAGAGAACAAATTAATTAACTTCGACATTGTAGTGTTGAATCTTCACACCAAAAAAGAATCAAGCAAAGAGATATCAAGATGAGAAACACACCAGACACATCACAAAAAAAAATGATCTATCGGGGCTTGGCCTTGATCCTCGTATAGTCGTTGAAATAGGAGAAAAATGACTGAGCTTGACACTTGGCTCTAGTCAAATTCCAAGTAACTTTCAAAATTTTACACTTTACAAAACTCTTGCAATTTTTCCCCCCCTCAAAGTAAAAAGACTTTGAGTTACAAAAAATTTGTTACTCTTAAAAAAAAACAATCACTTGATATGCTTGTATCCTTTGATAGACCTACAAGTAAACCTTTGCTTACAAAGTCTTTTGATTGGCTGAAAGAAATAATGTTACTTCACTATTCCTTTGAAAAAAGCAAGTAACAATAATCAGAAAATTCACATGTGGAAATAAAACTATCAATAATCAAGACAAATTTGAAATGTTCTTAATTATCTATATGTTCAAAAGAACAACTAATTATTCTTCAAGCATTGCTCAACACAACGTGCATCAGATTCATAGTGACAAATAGTTGTGCACTCCAACCTTTAATCAACATACATGCACCATTTTCTTGAGAGTGTCAATATTGTGCAGCCTCTGAGCATTAACAAGTAGCACCTTAAGCATTCTGGTCGACATATATTGATCCTATGTCCTTTATTTTTTTTTTAAATGTGTGCACCCTTCCATTCTTTTGATAGTGAATATTGGAGGCACATTCAGTTATTCCACCTGTTGTTATCTATCTATTGCCAATCAAAGAATTAAACAATT
>ML779695.1:502822-600787 GCA_009831015.1 Picea engelmannii | reverse complement strand
CTGTTGCTAGAATAGATTTCTAGTAGAAACCGATCTGCATATAGTCTCATATCTATAGATTTGCAGAATAGAAACCGATCTGCATACAATCGCGTCGCTCGCAAAGATTGATGGGAAACTTGTTGGTGTGGTTGATGCCAAGGAAGGATTTTTCCATTAATGCATCCCTGGAATGTGTAGCTTTGCAATGTCTCCAGAGTAGATGAAACAATAAGGAAGCACAGTTTGGATAAATATCTGTCACGTCATGAGATATAGCCTATGTCTCAAGTTTGTTGGAGATAAAGAAATGGGAAGGATACTTCAGACAACTCTATGATGAATCACATCACTGAAGGTGGCATGTTCGATCCATGCTCACAATTTACTGATGAAGTGCATTGGCCTAAAACACCACTAGCCAAATTTCTCCACCAGAAACAATGTTTGAGGCATCAAAGACACAAATTAAATTAAACCCTGGACAATGACTGATGTAAATGGATCCTTTGATGCCAGTTCGAATCCTCCTCTCGCCAATCTCTGACCAAACTATAAACTACAGAAAAATTCTCTTCTTCTAAATCATGCAAGTTCTTTCAAACAAAATGTTACCTATGTTTATCTGATCCGGCAGGTCGGACCATTCAAATAAAATGTCACCTGTGTTTAAATGTAAATGGATTGTTGAATTGGAATGCTTATCACAGTCTTAAGATTATAACAGTGATAATTAATATAACAATGGATTGGAGAGGCCATGAGCATTTAGCACAAGAATTAATTTGCCAGAAACTTATTCGCCAGGGATTAATTTGTCAATTTTCAAGATTTCCTTTTTTTGCAAAATCAGTTTGTCCGAGTCCAATAATGGCAGAAGAAAAAAAAAAAATTCCCTTTTAAAAAATTAAATTGAACAATAACTGACCAATTTACTGACATAGTATGCACCGACGTTTTTCCTTGGCCTGTAGCACTGAGATCTCTTCCTCTGATCAGTTAATCTCCTCTTCAGTTCAACAACATTATTGGAGCTCTGATACCACAATAATGGAAGAAGTGTCCTCAGACACACACTTTTATTAAATAGGAAAAGAAATTACAAATGAGAATTTGCAAGAGTTTACACCCGAACAACTCAACACTCTTGCAATGAGCTATATATAAGCTAAATGTCCTAACAAACTCTAGATGTGGATCACTTATTAAATAAACAAGTGTCCATTTACAATAAATGTTAGCTTAAAAATCTTCTAACTATACTCCTAATTTAGAGCCTAAGATATGACACCTTTCTAGAGTCATATCTTTTACAACAATAATCTATTTCTAAAATGTCTCCATTTATTAATCAAATGTTCTAGATTATTAATTTAATATCCTAAATTAATAATCATTTTATTCTAACTTATTAAACTATGATATTTGTATTTTGGATTATCTAACAGAATCATCAGGGGAAAATACAGGAATAATTTCTTTGGTTGGCTCATGTGTTTCCCTAATTCTGATATCATCCCCTTCCCATTTGACGAAACCAACTCCTCTCTTTCTAAACCTTATCAAATAGTCATCCTCTTGTGTAGAAGAATAATCATCTCAGTCTTCAAAGATGTTCAGAGGCATCGTCAGGATAATCAGTCCAATTTGTATCTCTTTCTTTCTCCAGAACGATGGGGCGGGGTCCTACCAATGCACTATCCCTTATGTATGTTTCGTGCAAATGCAACACCTTGTCATTACCTAGTGAAATATTGTTCTCGTGATTGCTAGGAATATTCTAATCACCCTTTCCCTTAGTCCATGTTATCTCACTAATATTATCTTCTTCTATCAAGGGAAGAGTGGGCCAACCTTGAAATAAACATGGATCTACCGAGTTGTAGTCACTATGTCCCTGATCATCTATTAGGAAGGAAGTGAGAAACGATGTTTGCTCATTTTGCTCAAAATGACCAGTTTGTAATAGTGTGGGAGTTTCTTCGAATGATAGCTAGCCATATGGGATTTTCTTTGTCAAAGAAGGGATTTCCAACATTTCACGAATCCTTTTAGCCTTTTGTAAGATATAGGCCATACTAGTGCTCAGTTTGGTCCTATTATTGCTAGGTTTTCGAAAATGTTGGGGTAGATTTCCAGCATACACCTGGGGCTCTTCAAGCTTTACCCTTGAGTTCTCATTTTCTTGGCCCAAGTATTCAATCCTAGGCTTCCTCATGTCTTGATTTTCTTGGATTTGACTTTGTGTGAACAAGGTGAATATGGAATCTACAAAATTAGGTTTCTCATGAGTATCCTTTGGGTGATAATGTTCAAAATAGGATTCCTTGCATGACTAGGTCTTAGGATCATCTTCTTGTCTTGCAACATTTTGTAGGTTCAAAGTGTTCAGACAAATTTGTTCTCTTTGAGTATGATATTTTATTGTTTGAGGAGGTCTCATAGAAAGAGGCTCTTGGATTTGTGATAGTGACCTTTCTAACTGAGTGATTCCTTCAAAGGTACTTAGATCCTTAGAGGGTTCATTTTGTTTTGAAAAATTTAAGGCATCTTTCATGTTTGAGAAACATGTGCTCCATTTCCTATGGAAAGTATTGTTTTCTACCTCTAGAATCTCTAGGAGGTCATGCTCTAGTGCTCCCATGCTTTCCTTATTTAGCGCCCATATGTCATTGTTGTTAAAAAGATTGACCTGATGGATGGCACCGCCGAATTTAAGATTCTCTTCAATCTAACAGGAAACATCTTGAGCTTCTTCTAGGGTTGTAGGTAATCGATCCTTGAGGGTAAATTGTAAAGTTACTTCAAAGGAGTTAAGGTAATGTTGGAGAATAGTTCTCTTTGGGAGAAAATTGAGCTGAAGTTTGCTAATCAGAGTGTTGAACATATCATTGAATTCCCTAATGTCTTTGTATGTTTATTTGAAAACTTTGAGGTATTGAGAGTAAAAGGAGGCCATACTTTATTTTTTACACCATCTGTCCTTGAAATCCTTTCAAGATCTTTAGGGTCTTTTATGCTTCCATTCAGGAGACCATTAATTCATCCTTTGGCACTCCCGGTGAGTGAGCTTGAAAAATTCCTCATGAAGGTGTTAGGGTGTTCTTCTCCCGATTGGTGAAATTCATATTCCTCATAAAACTTATTCCAATGTGAGTTTCCATAAGATCCCACTTCTCCCGAGAATTTAGGTATCCAGGAATCAACCTCTTTGGGGAGATCATGTAATCCTCCTTGGGTGTTATTTAAGTCCAAAGGGCCAAAAGGTTTGTTGTGAGACCATTTAGGATGATATATAGGGGTAATAGGAACTATGGGAGAAGAAGAAAGTGTGTATTGACGTCTGATACAGGTCGTCATTTTTGAAGTCACTAGCTAGTTTTCTTGAAAATATCAAAAGGGATGAGGGGATCACCCTTAGTGGAGTTGCCAGGTAAGATTTGTAAAATAAAGGATTTTGAGGAAAGGCTTACCAAAAAGTGTCCTCTTTGAGGAGAATTGACTCAGTGTTCCCCGACAATGACGCCAAAATGTTATCGCTCAATTTGTATTTATTCCAAAGGAAAGGGTTAAGGAAACGAAAATTGGCATAACATGAGGTTATCCTCTCACTGTCACCTCAACATGATACCTCTTTCTATTTAGGTTTGATGGCCTAGAGGAGACGTCCTGAGTGACCTGCGGGTTTGATAAGGCAAAGGTTAAAGTGTCTATAAAAGTATCCCCTCTCACAAGTTACACTGATCAGAAATTCCTAGGGTTTTAACCAATGAAGTAATGAAGTATTCAAATGTACCTACCCATAATAAAGTAAAAAGAAAATATATCTTTTGCAAGCACAATTTGTTGTTAGTACTTCGTAAAACCATGGACTTTATCAATAAAAGAAATAGTTGATATATGATGAAGCAAATAGATTTTTATAACAACAATGTTTATAATACAATAGCTTCACAATAAATTCCTTAAAATGGCTTCAAAATGACCAAGAATAATTACTCATCAATACCAAAGTACTAGCATTTGTCAGAATCAAATAAGGAAGTGTATTAATAAAAACTTAAAATTTCTTTTAGATTCTTTTAGTGCTACAATGTATGAATGTAGCTTACTTGTTATAACCCTAAATTGCACTAGACATGCATACCTGGAATTAGGCCATCTAAATTGCTATCTTTTCCAAGCCATCACTGAACAAGCTCTTCTAAAAATCATTGTTTTGAAGGTATACCCACCCTGCTCCACTACTTCCCGTGTACACACGCCTGCTATCCCACTACAGCTCGCATATAATCACAGAATATCGCAAAAAATGGAAATCGCATAGGATACTAGTTTTCGAGCTGTTACTTAACCGTTTGACCACCCATAGCTATTTACCCCAACCATTACTATCTCTTTTGGCCTATAAAAGAAGGGGTTGGGGTCCCATTTCAAGGAGAAGCATGAAAGCAAAGAAACTCTGCCCATTTCATCATTCCCCCTTTGCCCCAATTGCAAGCCTTTGCCATTTCCCTGAAGAGAACTAAAGAGGAGAAGAAGACATGGAAGCGGTTGGTGCATGGTGAAGAGGAGCCCAGGACCAAGTTCGAGGAGCAATGTCGGTCTCATGTTGTAAGTGAATTTTGTGAGATTAATATAAAGAAGTACTTTTTCTGTCCCGCCAAATGACGTCTTAAACTTATATGATTTGTTTACCTTTCTTGTTTATGATGTCTAACCCACTAATCCATATGTAGAATGCATGCTTGTAGTTTCTTGTTTGTCTTTTGGTGAATGCAAGCCAACCTTGGGAGGATATTTGTAGTCAAGAAACAACCAAGCACAGAGGGATCAACACTGAACGTGGAGTTTAAAGTATGCCTACCAGATCCCTATACTTTGTCTTTTATGTATGATTATGGGTTAGTGTCGGGATAGTTGATAAAAAGTAGGAGACTTTAGATGGTTAGCCCTGCCTACATTTTAAGAACCCTGGTGTAGTCTATAGATGGGTTTTCCCGCTCTAGAAGAATTGGCGACCGTACTGGGGAAGCCTCTAGGGTCTTTGGGGATATTTATTTTTGAGTGCTTTGAATCAGTTTGTTTGCTATTTTATGAGTTTCTGTAAGCTTATGTGTCTTTAAGGGATGCTGGTCTTCCATAACAGTACCCCTTGCCTGTGTTGGACTATTCTTTGTCATTTTTTTGAGGAGTTACAGAGTTGTACACAGCCTACAGTGGGCCTGAACGTGTGCATACACACCTTGCCCTTGGACAGCCCACGTAGATACATTGGTTGTTGAAGTGTCAGTAGCGTACTTGTTGAGAATTAAAAAAAACAAAAAGAGGCAGTCATCCTCTTCCCTGTCAGAAGTCACATTTCTCAGGGGTTTTCTTGATCCAATCCTGGTCTCTGTTATAGCAGTTTGTAGCTTAGGTTTGACTTCAACATAACTTTTTTTCATCAAAATATTTCTTGTGTTTTCTTTGATAGGGTTTTTAGACAAGTTTGTGAGTCTGATTTGATCTACCTGTTGGTATTTTCAGTGACTCCCTGGGATCTGCTTTTGGGCCTGAATTCATTTCTTGGTCCTGTCTTGTCGTCATTTCCCCCTTTTTTTTCTTTGGAAGAGAAAATAATTCATTTTCGGATTTCTTGTTTTGAAGCATAAAACAATAAAAAAAATCTTTCATTTCTTTGTTTGGTAGAGTAGTTTAGGTTAGTTGCTTCATTTACCAAGGAAAAATAAAGTTTTCTTAAGTTCTTTACTTGAAAGCTTAGGTCATTAAGCAACTCGTAGTCGAGTGAAATCTTGTTTTGGGTTTTTCTTTTCAAATATTTGAGAAAAGTAGTTACGAAAAGTTTGGTGAAAGAGTTTCAATTGGAAAATATTTATTTGTGAAGAAAGAAGTCCTTTTATTTCCAGTATCATCTTATGATATTCTCTTTCGTCTCTTAAATAACATCACTGGTTTTGCTTTCGTCGCTTAAAGAACATCATTGGTTTCACTTTCATTCCTTTTGACTAAAATTAACGCTTAATTAAAATTTATTAGACTTTTTGTTTGTAGGGTCCATCAATTTAGTCCAGGCTAGAGCCTTGATTTAGGATTGGAGAGGAAAATATTCAAGGCTACAAAACCAAACATAAGATTCCGAGCCAGGGAGTTCTTGAAAGTCCAATAACCGTGAAATTTATCCTAGACCCCCCTCTAACACAGGGGCTAAAATTAAGGTCGCGTAAGGAAAGGTAGCAGAGATAACTCCTCCAAAGCCAAACCAAGAGCAATGGGGAATGCATATAGAAGGCTTATATTGGGATTCCATTGATCGCATTTTCCCCGGAGCTTTGTGGGTCTCAAATCCATTCATGGTCCTCAATCGTCTTCCTGGACACTTTATTTTGATACCCTTGATAGGTTTTGGGCTTGATACCTTGCTCATTGTGGTCTAGTGTTGGTTGTTGTGACTATTCTTCCACCTAGCTAGTGATCTACTTGTCTTATCTCATAGGAACTTCTTCTAGTGTGTGCTGGTTATTAAATGATTATATAAATCCCTAGTGTGGCATTGATCTTCTCACACAGTGGAGGATCAAGAGCTCTGTCATTCGTGAAGGATTTTGAGCTTGTTGTCGGTTGATCTCGAGCCACCCACACCACCGCTAAGGCACAAACTAGACTAGCAAGGGTCTTTTGAGGAACTGGGTTAGAGGAAACTGAGCCTGACTCATCTACGAGAGGAGAGCATTTGATTCTGGAGGAACTAATCATTTCTGACCTCAGAGTGGAAGCTCTTGGTCTGTATAACCCTCCAATCACTAATCTATCGGCGCCCATCATCGTACATGTTCAACCTTACGGGCATTAGGTAGTGTCACAAGAATCAATGTAAACAAATGCTGCTACTTCTTCAGGGAATACTGATATTCCCTCTATGGCTGTCACTACAGGGGGTGTTCCACCTCCTAACCAACCATCACCATCCCAGACCACTATGGTCTCGACTGCCTCTACCTCAGGAAATGGTCCAATTCCATCTATGGCGGCGATCACTACTCCATTCACCTAGAGTGCGACAGGACCTCCATTCTCATATGGGATGCCTGGCTTCGGCACAAGCACTGTACTTTCCTACTCCACTCTACAGAATTTAGGTCTCGGGGTAGGGAGATCCAATGCTCCTCTGCAAGGATCCATGGGGGGAACTTCAGCTCCCTATAATTCTTTCCCTTATGGAGGGGGTCATATACCTCCTTCATCCCCTTTGCTCGACGGTGCTCAGCAGCACTCCGCTAGACTGAACGTAAACTATAGTTCATTTGGAGCAGGTAGTCAAGGACTTCCTTCTTATAGCATGTTGGTTGGTTCAACACCGTTCTCTTTTTTCGACGCATTTTGTAACAACACTTTCTCATCATCTACCACCTCGACCAGGGGCAACCTCGGTTATGGATAAAAAAAATTTGTGCAGGGTACTATTCCTACACAGGGGGAAAACTTAGGAATTCCTTCCTCACAAGGACCTTGGAATCCATGGTAGGGATCATTTCCCTCGTCAGGGATGCCGACTGGGGGCAACCCCTTCCATAGCCAATGGAACCCTTGACAAGGCTCAACACCTATGCCCATCGGATCGATAGGGGCCAACCCTTACCAAAATCCTTGGAATGCGACACAAGCCCATCCCTTTTCTTCCTATTACGAGAGTTTTCCAATGACATCTCAACAAGCGTAGAATCCGTATGCTGGTCATGAACATGGTTATTACCAGAACCCTGGCCAACAACCTAAATTTTGCAACCTGATGCCAGCCAAACTCTAGGATCCTTTTTTGTTGGTTATAATCAACAACCCAAACTACCATTTCTGGAAACACTGCACTTACCAGACTTGACAAGGTTATTAAACGACCCCATCTGTCATGATCCACATTGGCCCCCTATGCCGACCAAGTTTCCTTCGGACATTCCAAAGTTCAAGGCTAATCCTAATGAAGATCCAGGTGATCATGTGACTACCTTCCATCTATGGTGCTCGTACAACTCATTGAGAGATGACTCTGTCCAGTTGCATTTGTTTCAACGCACTCTCATCGGGAGTGTTGTGAAATGGTACATCAAGCTCGACCGCTCAAGATACTCTTCCTTTGGAGAATTGGCAATGGATTTCTTAAACCATTTCCAATTACCTGTGAGATACAACACCGGCATCGAATTGCTGGCCAACTTTGAGCAGACAAAAGTGGACCATATCTCCGGTCAGATCTGAGAATGGAGACACCGAAAGAGTTTGATAAAAGTGCCAGTCCCACCAACATTACTGCTTTTAGTTCCTTAAGTCTTTGGTACCCCAGTTGTCTAAATACGTCGCAACGTCGGGGTTCTTTTTAGAGGAAGATGCAATAATGAGAGCCCAACAGCTAGAACTGATTTACTCTCAATCTAGTTTACTTTACAAAGTTTTTCCAGATGCACCATGGTCAATACTTAACAAGACTAGACATAGGTCTGGACCACATGCCGATGGTATTGTTATTTCAGTGCAAATGAAGCCTGTCAAATCAATTGCACCAGTTGTCAATACAACAGACAACAGCCAACCAGACCACTAGTTCAGATGTTCCCCCTACCCAAAATTCGAATGTACACAGTGTGTGATCGACAAAACCGAAGGCCACCCAGTAGCCTAAAGGAAAGAAGAAAAAATGAAAGAAGGGTAAGCAGGATAAGAAACCTATTGATAATTCTAGCGAGGGAAACACTAAAAAGAAGAAGTCAAAGTATCCATGTAACCTTTGCAAGGAAGACCATCTGACTCACCAATTCCCTCGGCTTACGGAGGCCCATAAGTTATTGGCACAACAAAAACCTTCCATGTTAACAAATCCATTTCCACATGGGAAAAATTTAGCTCAAGCCACTTCAAGCGTGAAAGGGGTTGGTCAGGGACCCCCTCCATCTTCGAGTAATCCTTTGTCCACGAATGTGTACATGATGAAGGGTAGAATCGACATAATGACTAGGACACGTGACTACGGAATGCAAAACACCTATGAGAAAGGTAAAGAAGCCGAAAACCCATCTCTTCCTCTTTAGATTGAGAATACATTGGGTGAAGCAATGACACGCATCCCAAAAGGTGCATTCAGGAAAGACTCCCATAACCCAAACTTAAGGGTTAGCCAGAACTACTCTGTGGTGGAGGATTTGTCACAAACCCCTTGTGCTATGTCGGATTTAGAAGTCCTCTAGAGCTGCCCTTCCCAGAGAAAGGCTATGTTAGCTACCTTAGGATCTGCTGAGACTTTTAATATGGGAACGATCATGCTTGATACGACTGACTTAAAATCTCATCTTCTTTACCACGCAACGTTTCATATAGTAGTGGCTTATACCATGAAAATGTTTACTCCGAATATTTTCCGCATGATGGTTGATGAGGGTGCCTCAACATGCGTGATGTATTTGGAGTGTTGGAAGGCCAATGGCCAACCTGTTTTTTCTCCATCACCTACTCTCCTTACCTCTTTTGATGGTCGTTTGTTTTGACCACATGGAATCATCCCCTCTTTTCCTATACAGGTAGGAGGGAAGACCGTGTGTGTCGAATTTGAAGTGGTCAATGCATCTCTCGACTACAATATCTTGTTAGGAAGGAGTTGGACTTATGTTATGCAAGCAGTGGTCGTGACAGTTTTCCGATCTTGTTGTTTCCACACAAGGGTCAGATCGTGACCATTGATCAATTATTATTCTCCCATCCTGACCCTTCATCGGGGATTTCCATGGTCCTGATAATTGATAACCCTCAGCCCGATATCGTTAATGTAGGGGTTGATTTGTGCCCACCTTTGATGGGTACTTACGATTACCCACCTCCGACTGGCAATGTCCACTACATATCAACTGTCCCCGACCAGCCTAGGGATGAAATATTTCAAATCTCGTCATTTCGCATGACTTACTTTAACGATCCATGGACTCTTCCTTCCCCATCTGCTACAATGGAAGGGACAAGGCACCATGGCATGGCCATGCCTTTCTCCGTGAAAAAAGTTGCATACTCTATAGTCCAACAATCTTCTGCCAACTCGGATCTGACTCCCACACAAGAGTTAGATTCAGTTCTTGACCTTATTTGGGCTCAAGGTTCCCTCGTCGATACTGATTCTTTAGACTTAGTATTTCCCTCAGAAGAGGCGATTATCGAGTCAATGACTAGTCCAGATAGACCTTGGGATGATCTTCATCACAGATCTTACTTCCTCCTAGAGTTAAGAAGAATTGAAGCAGGTGAATTTACTCTGACTATGACTGGAGATAAAACTTGACCTATCAATCCTTTGGCTATGCATGCTATTTACGCTGAAGGAAATATGGAAAAAATCATTGAAATGATACCTATTGATATCTCCAGAATTCTTGGCGTCGTGGGGAATATCTTCGTCGGAGTGGAAAACTTCCCCGAGGAGATTCAAATCTACATGGATTTACTTAAATAATTCCATGACGTGTTTGCCTGGTCTTACGAGGAAATGCAAGGCATAGATCTAAGAATCATTGAACATGAAATCATGACGTATCCTGATGTTAAGCCGGTCTAGTAGAAGCTTCGTATAGTTAATCCTAGGAAAGCAGAAGCTATTAAGGCTAAAGTAGAGAAGCTACTCCAAGATGGTTTCATCTACCCCATCCAATTGACTCAATGGGTGTCAAATCCCTTTCTTGTCAACAAAAAATAGGGTACGATTCACATATGTATGGACTTCCGTGATTTGAACAAGGCTTGTCCAAAGGATAATTTCACCACACCATTTATTGACTAGATAGTCAATGAATGCACAGGTTTCAAGGCCTTTTATTTCATGGATGGTTTTTTGAGATACAATCAGATACAGATCAATCTCGAAGACCAACACAAAACTTATTTCATCTGTCCGTGGGGTAAATTCGCTTATCAGAAAATGCCTTTTGGTCTGAAAAATGCTGGAGCTACGTTTTAGCGGGCCATGTATTTTGATTTCCATGACCTCAAACATGTAGTCGAGGCTTACCTTGATGATTTAGCATCACGATCTCACAAGAGATATGATCATGCCACACACCTCCGACTTATCTTTGAGTGATGTCGCTACTACCAGATCCACTTGAATCCAAACAAGTGTAGTGTTTGCATAACATTAGGACGTCTTCTAGGTTTCATAGTCTCGACAATAGGGATCATGGTCGATCCTCTAAAGGTTGAGGTGATAGTTCAGTTGCCTCTCCCGTGCACAGTCCCTCAACTTCAAAGTTTACAGGGAAAAGTGAAATTTTTATGGCGTTTCATCGTAAACTATGCTGAGATCACAAAGGGTTTTATGCGTTTACTGAAGAAGGATGTTCCTTTTCATTGGTACGAAGCTGCTCAATGCTCTTTCAAAGCATTGAAGTGCACCCTCACTTCTACCCCTCTGCTGCGGCCACCCAATTATAATAAAGATTTCTTATAATAAAGATTACGAAGTCGACCATCGGTATGGTCTTGGTTCAGGAGGATGATTTTCTCTCAGAATATGTGATTTATTACCTGAGATGTGGTTTGGTTGGACCGAAACCTAATTATTCCCACATTGAAAAACTTGCATTGGCAGCAGTTCATGCTGTCCAACGGTTCCATCATTACATCTTGTTTCGCAAGACCTCCGTCATTGCCATTGTGAATATGTTTCAATACGTGTTCACACGACTTGTAATTGGTGGAAAGATCAGTATATGGATAGTTATCCTCCAGGAATTTGACTTGGATTTTGTCTCAGCGAAATCCAAAAAGTCGTTGGTCTTCGCGGAAATCATTTCTGAACTTCCGATTGAATCGGGTGATGTTATACCCAAGGAGTCACCTATCAAAGGAGACACATTTTTTATTGCATCTTCAAACCCTTGGTATGGAGATATACTAGTCTATCTCCAGACTCTGAAGTGCCCCACCTCTGCTTCTCGTGATGAGAGTTTTCGTATATGCCATCAGGCCAAGAACTATCTCATACTTGAGGATACTCTGTATCGTCGAGGTGTAGATTGCATCCTTTGACGGTGTCTAACTCATGAAGAAGAAAAAATTGTGCTTAACGATTGCCACACTGGAGCATGTGGTGGTCATTTTTCTGGGTTGGAAACAACCCAAAAGATTCTACAAGTTGGTTAATTTTGGCTGACATTAATCAAATATTTTGTTGAATCGGTCAAGAAGTTCCACCCATGTCAGATATTCTCTCGGAAGATGAGGGCACACCCCGCTCCCATGTTTCCCGTCATCATAGTTGGTCCCTTCACCAAGTGGGGGATTTATTTTGCTACATGCAACCCTTCTTCCGCAAGGGGGAACCATTATATCATTGTAGCAGTAGACTACTTCACAAAGTGGGTCGAGGCGATGCTAACGTTTAAACATGATGGTGAGATGAAAACTCTCCTTTTGTTTAACCAGATAATAGCAAGGTTTGGTGTCTCGAGAGAGATTGTCACTGACCATGGTAGTAACTTTTAGAAAGAAATGATGTCTGAGTTAACATCAAAGCTTGGGTTGAGGCAAGAACATTCATCACCCTACTACCCATAAGTGAATGGTCAAGTGGAGGCTGTGAATAAATCCCTTAAGACTATTTTACTGTGAACGATCAATTCGGCTAGGTGAAATTGGAATTTGATGTTGTATTCGACATTATGGGCCTACTGAACATCTATTAAGATTACAACTGGTTTCTCACATTTTCAACTTGTTTACGGGCTAGAAGTAGTCTTGCCTATAGAGTGCCAGATCCCCTCTCTAAAATTGGCAGTACAGTTATTTCTAGACACTTCAGCGCTCGAAGAGCATTTATTATATCTCGAGCAACTCGCTGAGCAGCACTAGGATGCAACCTTAGCTAACAAGGCTAACAAACAAAAAATCAAGTGTCAATATGATTGGTCCATTCATCCTTGGATTTTCTCTGAAGGTGACCTTGTCCTAGTCTATGACCAAGATAAGGATCCCCTGGGGACAGGCAAGTTCAAACCCATGTGGTTCGGACCTTTCATCGTGAACGAGGTTCTAAATAAGGATGCTTATCATTTGGTGGACTTTGAGGGAAATGATTTGGCAGAGCCTAGAAATGGGCTCTACCTCAAGAAGTATTACTCGTAGGTGGGTCACCTTGGGTGACTTATTATACCATATGTATAGTCTTATACTTTTTCTTTTTAGTTTTTCGTCTTTCTGTTTTATGAATGTGTCATTTTTTATGTCATATTTTTCACTGTGGTAGATTTCAAGTGAATCAGAGGTGTTTTTTGGGTTTGTGGATGACACTAGCCAGCACACTCAGAGGCTTGCTTCCGTAGCTTGGGTGATTTTCACACCTCAAGGCTAGTTGCTATCTTCATGAGGTATTTGTTTAGGTGACGCCACAAACAATGTCTCTGAATACAACGTAGTCTTATAGTTTCTTCGTGACTCTTTGTCGCATGGTATCTCTCATCTCCGGGTCTACTTAGACGCTCAACTAGTTGTGTCTTGGTTAAATGGGGTTTACCGCGTTTACGATCCTACACTACACCGACGGTTCCTTAGGGTACATCTCTTAGAACGAAGCTTTGATTACATCACGTATATCCATGTTCCTAGGAGATTGAATAAAATCACAGATACTCTAGATAATCATGTATTAGATTGGCATATTGCACACATGTAAGAAAAATCACACACACGCACATGTAAATAAATTTGTAAAATAGTTGTAATCCATAAGACTTAAAAAGATGTAAAAACGGATATATATAAAAAAATATCGGAGTACATGGGTGGGCGCAAGCGCCTCAAAAATATGTCCAGTAAGAGTCTCGGGGCTTATGCCCTAAAAAATATCTAAAAAAGTGCTCTTGGCACGTAAGTAGTGTTGAACAACTGAGAGGGGGGCTGAATCAGTTGTTCCCGTTCTTAAACAATTATGCTTCTTTTAAAATATTTACAAGGCACTCAATGATGACCACAATAATGCAGGGAAATGAACAATGGAACATTCAACTTCAGTCACATATATGAGAAACACAGAGACAGATATTTCCCAAGGAAACCCATACAGGGTAAAAACCTCTTCTTCTTTATGTGATAAGTATTATTTACATTCTCTACATTATCATACATTTGAGCACCAACTCATTGTGAGGCTACAACCTCTGTTATGCAAGTTGTAACTTGCTGAGAAGAGAAACTCTCTGTTTTTCTCTAGCACCCACTAGAAGGAAGCACCAACTCCTTGGTTTCTCTAGCACCAACTAGAAGGAAGCACCAACTCCCTGTGTTCAAGCCCCCACTTGAACCTCTAAGGACACCAGTCTTCCCTAGCACCTCCCAACCTCCCTGGATTATAAATATGAAATACTGAATCCTATTACATTGATATAGTGTTCAATAATAGCTTACCAGTCTCATCACTGTTCTGCAAGATTTTTCTACTCAGACTTCCTCACCATCTTCCAGCATGCATCCGCTGCCCATTCTGTTCTTCTTCTTTTATGATCTGTGCGCCATGCCCATTTTCTGCATAGTTCTTCTTCTATTATTTTCAGTTGTTGCTCTCTGATCCTTCTTCATGCATGAATCACCTTCAACAACATCCACAACAATCCCAACAACAACAACAACCACATATCTTCTTTGTACTATGTATTTATAAATTTTGTGCACCTTGTTCATGCAATGCGCGCAATCCCTCTACATACTCACACCGCACTGATATCCTCCATAACTCGAGTGGTATGTTTGATCATCATCGTGATGCTTCAGCTTCTCTAGCCATTTTTCCACTCGTTCAGCATCACTGTATGTCATGCTGAGATTCCTCAACCTCTCTGGCAGTTGAGACTCTTCGTCTTCTCTGTGACAGTCGAGCTCACCTTCTCTGTTCTAGTTACAAGCTTCAATACTCATCCATCTTTCAATCATCTCCACGAGCATCTTCATCCCTATTGAATATTCCTAGAGACTCTTCATCTCCTCTGTCAATCACCCCGAAGTGTCTTCAAGTCCTCTGGCAGAAACCATCAGTGGTTTCTGGCAGTTACACTGTGACGTGTAACAATAGCCCTCTGATTATGCTCAGGTTCACCTGCGTCGTTGGATTAACTCTAATGGGTTCTTGTGTTATTTACCCGTTTCACACTTTCACAATTCAAAGATTCTGCGATGAGACATCTTGAGTCTCCATGTCACAAGTTCTGAAACTTTGAAATAGAGCTTTTCTGCGCTAGCTCCTTCCTTTATATGACCATGGCTATGACCAAGCGCTTATTCAAAAAGTGATTTTCGTGAATTTGCATTTCATGATTCTGGAGATGAGGCATCTTGACTCTCCAAGTTGCGATCCCTGAAACCCTGAAATGGAGCTTATCTGAACTAACTCCTTCCCTTCTCGTGACCACCAGCGGTGACCATAAGCTGTGTCAAAAAGGTGATTTATATTTCGCAAGTTTATAAACTTCATTGAGTCTTATCGATGGTTGAAATCTCCATAGATCCGATGGTCCAAATCTTATCGCGATCTCGCATATTGCGAGTTCGGTGGTTATGTTTCTTGCCTCTCCAAGTCGCGATAGGCGAAGCTCCGAGATGGAGACGAATCAACGGTTCAGATCACACCTTGATCTGACAACTGCGATTAAATCATGATTTCACATCTCGCGATTTTGATAGTTATGTTTCTTGCCTCTCCATGTCGTGAGTTGCGAAACTCTGAGATGAAACTGGATCAACGATCCAGAACAAAACTTTGATCTAATGGCTGCGATTAAATAGCGATTTCGCATCTCATGAGTTTGATAGTCATGTTTCTTGCCTCTCCATGTCATGAGTCGCAAAACTCTGAGATGACGCTGGATCAATGGTCTAGAACAAAACTTTGATTTGACGGCTGCGAGTAAATCGCGATTTCACATATCGCGAGTTTGATAGTTATGTTTCTTGCCTCTCCATGTCGTGAGTCACGAAACTCCAAGATGAAGCTGGATCAATGGTCCAGAACAAAATTTTGATCTAACAGCTGCGATTAAATCGCGATTTCACATGTCGTGATTTTGATAGTTATGTTTCTTGCCTCTCCATGTCGTGAGTCGTGAAACTCTGAAATGGAGTCTCGGATCAACAGTCCCGATCAACACTTGATCTGACGATCATTCGGAATTGTCAATGGGATCCAACGATTAGAAATGTTGTTTCTCCTCCCGATCTTACTTTGTTCCGCTTACTCTGATCTTGCCATCACTTCTGAGCTTAATTGAATCTTCTCTGCAGCGTCTTCTCATAATGCCCACCTTCATTGTTGTACTTTCCACCAATGACAAGCATTCACTGTCTGTTAAATATTTTCCAACAAGTAGTCTAACCTAGCTAAGGGCGGGGCATGTTGGCCCTATCGTAGTGAACAACAATGTTCGCCAAACGTTGGAAGAGATGGACCTAGGTTCGTGGCACCCCAACTACATGAGGTTGCATCGACGGTGGGAGATCCTCGATCTCTTCCATAGGGACTGTACGAGTGAGTGTGGTAAGGTTCCGCTCTACCTGTCTCAATACTCTCTCAACCTCTCCAACTGGAGGCCCCCTGTTGTTGTTGTTGGTCCGACGGCTCTAGTTGGTCCTGACTCTAGTCGAGGACACCACCTAGTCCTCAAGAAATATATTGGATGCACTAGTCCCACATCTACACATAACAAATACATAATTGTCAGATACATTGGTACACATAAAAATGATATATATAAAAAGGCATAAAAATTAAATAACTTTAAAAATAAAACTCACCCATCTCTCCTCGCTCTGCTCCAGGAGGTAAAGGAATGTCAAGATCCCTAGAAAAATTGATCTTGGCATAGGGTAGTTCTCTATTGCTGGAATCTGTCGTGCCCACCAGTCAAAGAACTTGTCATCAAAGGCCTCGATCGTACTCCCTCCCCCCTGTCGCAACAACAATATCACCCACCTGCATAGTGTCGGGAAATAGGCCTCGTACCCTCGTATAGTCTCTCAAGGACTAAGACTGGGTACCCTCTAGAAGAAAAAGGAACAGAAAAAGGTCCCAAACCCAAAGTTACGGTGCTCCTGTATCCAACACTCTGTTAGCAGTCTCTTCATGAAATCCAACATGGTGGTGCTCCAGTCAAAAATCCGTTCATTTAAGCACTCTACCGCACAATGCATGTGCGCTTGGGAAGCTTGATGTAAAGTTGTGGATCCAATGATCCACCCAATGAGTAGAACTATCAATTTGAGTGATAGGTTGCTTATCTAATTTATAGGTACCTGAGAACACACCTTCTCAGTACCCGCCTCGCAATGGAGCCCAATCAACTCCTCAATGTTGTGAGGCCTGGGGGGAGAAGTACGCAAGTTGACTGGGTCCCTTCTTCTTGAGAGCCCAGTCAGGAAGTAAATATCTTCAGTCATTGGATTCAACGATTGCCTCTCGAGCATGAATGCCTCAGCGTTAGGATGCCAATAATCTATCAGTGCATTTAGCAAACTGGATTGTGCCCTCATAAATGGAAACTGGAAGAACTTTAACAACCCACATTGTGAAAAAATAGCAAGAGCAATAGGGTATTCGTAGACCAAAAAATCAATATCCTCATGCTCCCTCTCTCTCCAATGCACATACATCCTGCAAAAATAAATCAATGGAGAGTTAAATCTTGCATTTTCAATTTTTCTCACTTATTGAAGGGTGTACAAGGGCTGTCTTGGGGACAATTGCGTGTACACATGGGTTGTGCTTGGACAACCTGTGTACATGCAGGGCAAACCTCTTTAAAGGTCAGTACCCCCCTAGAAAACAAAAACAAATGAAAAATTGAAGAATTTGAATGCAAGAGAGGTTAGTATGTACTTACTTGGTCCAAACGGAAGTTTGTTTCATCAACTGAAGCTCCTGGAATCAACTCTTTCGGCAAAGGGGTGTTTTTTGACTTTTGGTCAATTCTCAAGTTACAATGGTGATAATGAGATGCCAACATTCTATTTATAGACTTTTTGGCCCCATTTTGTCAATTGTTTTGGACCCTTTTGTGATTTTTTCTAGATAGAAAATCGTTTACTATGGTTCTGGAGTTTCTCAGGGGATGTTCCAAAAAATGTTACTTTGGGTATTTGGGAATTGTTTTTGAGAGTTGGGTCATGAGTGAAGGTCTTTTGGTAAAAATTCATTTTTCCAACTTTGTGCATGTAGGATAGGATTCCACCTCCACTTGTTGCACCTCATTGTCTTTTTTTCTTTTCCATAGGATCAATCCCACCGAGTTGCGACACAGAACCCTCATTCCTTCTCTCACATGTAGAGCCTACTTTCACATGTATGCCCTAGGTAGATCCTGGTTGAATTTTGGTGTCCATGCCGTCACCAATGACTATAGGCTCGGGAGTCGTTATTAAATTTTCCTAACTACAAGTTTGAGCCTCATTTGCATGATTCATTATCACTCTTGACCTCACCCCCGAGACTCCCAAAACACAACGGGTCTTCTTTTAAGCCCTTTTTAGACCCTCTAAATATGAAAATATTGTCAAGCGATCTTGTTTCCCTTAACACTTGCTAAAATGAAATTTGAAGGCACATCTGTCCGGTGGTAGTTTACCCTTTTTTCTGTCTGGATGGTCATTTCTATGAACAAAGGTATACTCCAGTAGCCTCGGTTCTCTAGAAGAGTATTCTCAGGTATAGATTTACCCCTTTTTCAGGCCTGAGGGACTAAATTTGCGGAAAAGGAATCCCCATAGAGTCCATAGTTAAGCTCTTTTTAGACTCCCTAAAATTGAAAAGATCGTCGAGTGACCTTGTTTCTTCACACTCATTAAATTGGTCAAGAAGAACATCCCTAACGGAGTCCATAGTTAATCCTTTTTCAGACTCCTTAAAAATGAAAAAATTGTCAAGTGATCTTGTCTTTGTCACACTCATTAAAATGGTTTTGAATATAAGTCTTTTCGGTGCTAGTTTATCCCTTTTTTGAACCGACTAGACTACCTTCGAAAAAGGTATCCCAGTGGAGTCTCCTTTTATGCTTTTTCAGACTCTCTAAAGATGAAAAACTATTGATCTTACCTTCTCTGGGCTTGTTAAAATTACATCGAAGGACGTTATCATTGTGTCTTTTTAATCACATTTTCATTTCTACGTCTTTGGCCTAATAACAGCTCCATGTTGCTCTCAACTGAACCATTTGAAGCATGCCTTATACGCAAGCCTTGTATCACTTTGCCTCTGCATCTTGACACCTTGACCCATGGAGGATTTTTTCGAGTGTCTCTTTCCTGCACATGTCCCCTTTCTTAGAGAATCGGTGTGTTCCTTGCACTTGGAAACTAGTATGTCTACAACACTCATTCCTCCTTTGTAACGTAGCATTATTTTATTCTTTTTCAAGCTTTCCAAAATTATTGAAAAAGACAAAAAAAAAAAATCAAATATACCCCAAAAAGAGGAAGGGAAAAGTATTTTCTTTTTGTTGACAACACAATGAGTCGCCCTTGGAAAAATCACATCCTTTTGTTTGTTCGTCAAGCTTTAGGATTCAATAGGACCTTAGGAAGTTATTTTCGCTACACAAAGCTGTGTCTTCCTCCGTTTGGTTATCCTTCCAAACATATGGAGAGTTTGTGTTTCCTCCTGCATCGTGAACTTATGTCAATACCATGTTTCCCGAGTCTCATCATTTGTCATGCTATCGTCCAAGGGAATTCTTACTAAACTTGAGTCGGACCTTTTGCAGTTTGTCTCTTGTCCTCATGCCCAGCCACCCCAAAAGACCAATAAAGTCCTTGCTCAAAATCAATAAAGTTCTCTGCACTGGTCACCAATATCCTCTTGTTTGTTCCTGACGAGCCATCGAAGACCTCTGGGTGATGATTTCGTACACTGATATTACACTCCTACCCAAGTTTTGAAGATTTTGAAGTTGTTTCTCGAGCTATGAAGACCTCATCTCCAGCCACCAGGCATCATTGGCTTCTTGAAGATGGATACCATTCATGTATATATTTTTATTTTGAGATGTAGATTTGATGTGTATTACTCGTGGCTACACTTTATATAGTTATATGACATGGATCTGTAGTGTATTTGATTGGCAACCATGATTTTGTTTCATCCTGAGCATGGGTATGCCTGCCTCAGTGAGACAAATTGTTATTTTTTGCAGAAGGCACCTCCCGAACTCTAGTCCTTGGGCTCACTCACTTCATACATTAGTGGAGATTAGTAATGTATTTCGACCATCAGATGCTCTTCTGACCTCACACATTAGGGGGCATCTGTTATAACCCTAAATTGCACTAGACATGCATACCTAGCATCACGCCATCTAGCTTGCTATATTTTCCAAGACATCACTGAACAAACTCTTGTAAAAATCATTGTTTTGAAGGTATATGTGCCCTGCACCACTACTTCCTCCGTACACATGCCTGTTGTCCCACTACAACCCACGTACACTCACAAAATATCGCAAAAAATGGAAATCACAGAGGATACTGGTTTTTGGTCCATTACTTAACCGTTTGACTACCCATATCCAATTACCCCAGCCGTTACTATCTCTTTTGGCCTATAAAAGAAGGAGTTGGGGTCCCATTTCAAGGAGAAGCATGAGAGAAAAGAAACTCTACCCATTTCATCATTCCCCATTTGTCCCAATTGCAATCCTTTGCCATTTCCCTGAAGAGAATTGAAGAGGAGAAGAAGACATGGAAGTAGTTGGTGCATGGTGAAGAGGAGCCCAGGACCAAGTTCAAGGAGCAGTGTCAGTCTCATGTTGTAAGTGACTTTTGTGAGATTAATATAAAGAATTACTTTTTCCCTCCCACCAAATGACGTCTTAAACTTATATGATTTGTTTACCTTTATTGTTTATGATGTCTAACCCACTAATCCATATGTAGAATGCATGCTTGTAGTTTCTTGTTTGTCTTTTGGTGAATGCAGGTCATCCTTGGGAGGATATTTACAGTCAAGAAACAACCAAGATCAAAGGGATTGACACTGAACACGGAGTTTAAGGTATGCCTACCAGACCCTATACTTTGTCTTTTATGTATGATTATGGGGTAATGTCGGGATAGTTGATAAAAAGTAGGATACTTTAGACGGTTAGCTCTGCCTACATTTTAAGAACCCTGGTGTAGTCCATAGAGGGGTTTCCTGCTATAGCATTACTTTAGTAAAAACGACAAATAGGTTAGTGTATTAGACTATTCTAAGGTTAGGAGTAGTTAGTAGATATCTCAAGGTAAAGGTTTAGATAGTAGTTTTTGTCAATCACTCAATATCAAGGCTTAGATTAGTGATTGTTTAGGGTAAATGGAGTCCTTTTAGGCAACGAAAAATCTTGAAGGAACAAATGATAATGAGAGAACTAGAGACAAGAGGGATCAATAATTGAAGTGTTGGTAGCCCAAGGCTTCAATCACCAAACCCTAGGGGGAAAATGGCTACTAGGAAGTAGGTAACCCTAGGCCCTAGTAGTTTTCCTCCTTCTTTAGTTCAAAGATGAAGTAGATGATGGCTTAGATGAAGAAAAATGTGTTAGTGTGTTGCAATGGAAAGGCCCTTAGTAAAAGCTTCAAGAAAATCGACTGTCTAGCATAATTTAGTAGGTGAAAGTTATTAAAGCAAGGACAATAACATGTGCTTTAGCCTCCTAGGGTTTTAAGCTAGAAATTTAATAATATTAGTATAAATTAAATATAAATATAACTATAACCATTCAATGAATAAGAATTGCAAAAACTTTACTTACATTCACCAAGAATCATCTAGCAAATAGCCTAGTTGAACACTTCCACCAAGAAAAATGCCAAAATAGTCCAAAATAAGCCTCCTTCAAGAAGTTCACACCAAAATTCAGCCAAGTAACCCTAATTAGTACACAAATTTCAGACCTCACACTTGTGTGAGTGAAATATTATGAAAAATAAGAGTGTTTTTTCCCTTATTTATACAATTACAATGACCATAATTAATTAAAAAAGACCGACATGGCCATTTTACATGTAATATCCAATTTTTACATAAAAATGACAATTTAAAACCTAAATCAAGGAGAATAGGTGACTTCATGCCCCTTTAGGGTGACATTAGGCCTCTCTAGTGAAACATTGGCCTCCAGGAGAAAAATGTTAGGCCTCTAGATCAAACCACACGTGCCACTTGGCACATAAGTGCCTCCAAAGTGTCCATCAAATGCTGGTGACATCAAGGGTCACAGAGGTGACGTCATGGGCCTTTCAAGACCAACATCATAGTAGGAGGGCAAGACCCCCCTAGGTCCAAGCCTGCCAGGATGTATATGGTGGAACGTCCTCCTTTCTCTCTGGTGCAAGCCTCTGTCCTATCTTTTCCCCTAGCTGAGGTCTGAACTAATCATCTCCCCATGTGTACCTATCCGTCGGGTGTGGTCCTGCAACAACAAAAAGTATGCTTCCCATGGGCTCATAAGTGATAGATATCATAACAATGTCAATCACATCTAATAATCAAGTTATTTAAACATGTGCATAAAACCCCCCTTTCCCAGATAAGTGCTCAAAGACGTTATGCTATTCTACAAGCCAGGTTTGGAGAGGACGTCAAGAGTTCCTATTGGGATAATTCTCATTAGACATGGGATGTTTCCAGGTGAAGAAAAATATAGGCCATGTAAGTGGATGAGGTGATGAGGGATGTTTGAGAAATGGGTGCAGTGATGATAGGGGAATGCATGGCTTACCTATGGGTGCCTCTGAAGAGGGTGAGCTACACCTTGTCATGGATGCAAATGTTTCCAAGCCCATTCAATTCCTTTTATATTTTATCTTATTGTTTTTTCTTTCAAGAGACTAGTTAGGGGACACTGCCCCGACATGGTGACTGGTGGTGATAATGTTACCCACAAGCATTTCATGGAGATGAGAAGGTTGTCTCGTGATGAGACCCTCTTTATCTTGGCTATGCCACCAAGATCCAATACCCCGGCGTGGTGACCGGATGAATGGTAGTGTCATACCACTACATGACCATGGACCTAATAGGTTGGCTCATGATGAGACCCTCTATCCTCCAACTAGGTCTTGATTTTATTATTTTATGGGTCCCTTTGTTTCTTTCTAAGAAGCCTTTTATTTCTTTCTCTGGGATCTCTGGGCGAAGATTTTGACAGTTTTGTTCTTTTGGATTTTATCTTTTTCCAGCTACTTTTACCCTCTGGGCCTTTATCCCCTTCTTACCATAAGGTAAGGTACAACCCTTTGTTATCTTGGAAAACCCAATGCCTAAACGAATGTAGGGGATGGATGAGAGGGAAAAAGATGAAAAGTGATAAGTATGATGGGAATGAACAATGACCTTTCATGAATCCACCTAGTGGAAGCTTAAAACCTATGGGAACCAACTTGCTAGGGCATTCTGTCATTTCCCCCAGGTGTGGACAAGTGGAAAGGAATAAGGTCCAAGCACACGTCAGAAGTAAAAAGAATTAAATTCACATATTCAAATGTTTTGAGAATCAGTGTGACACATACCATGATACCCGGACTCATTACCTCATGGAGAAAGACCCACTATTGTTGAAGGACCAAGCCGATGGGATGGATGTTGTTGTCGCTGACAAAGTGGAGGTGCTAAAGAAGAAATATGGGCCCTCCAAGGCTAGGCTCAAGTCAATATTTCTCTCAGTACTCCATGTCCAGGACCTATGGGCCTTAAGACATAATCTCCTTAGTTATCCCTAGGCTAGGGGATAACATTTCTATTAACCACTTTTGTTTGACCATCGGTTTGTGGATGAAAATTTGTGCTCTTTTTTAGCTTGGTTTCCATGAGTGCCCATAAAATTTACCAAAAGTTCCCAATAAATCGAGAATCTCGATCAAAAGTGTTGGGTTACTTGACTACTCTTCCCTACTGCCTGCGTTGTTGACCCAGGGTTCATATATTTAAAGGTACCAACAAAACCTATCAGCCATTCTGGTAAACCAGAAGGAAATACAATGCACATAATGCACTGCTCAGTCTCACCCGAGATAGATTTAAATGGGTGGTTGTAAGACTCAAGTGTTTACAGCCTAGGATTGAGTATGAGATAAGGGATCTCTATTCTGATCCATTTATTCTAATTTGTGTTACAAACTATTGCTATTCTCTTTTATATTTTGACCTCCCTGGTATCTTTTCATTATATCCCAACAACAATTAACCAAGCAATATAATAACTCATTCATTCATTACACACATCGTTTAACTAATAAAAGTATGACAAATATATGCATGCATTCATCACATTACACATGTATTACCGTGGTTCACCCCCTCCTGGGCTACGTCCACAAACATTTGGATCTTGTCTCTCTTATTATGGTAGTTCTGCAATTCTCACACTACGAGCTTACAAATTTCCTCCGTTGGGTAAGATCTATATGAGGTGAACTAGATCATACCAGGCTCCATGACCTGCGATCTAATCCTCAAGATCCACCTTCTCTCCTATGCTCTAGTTCCTCCACTTTACAAAAGTAGTTTATTACATATCATATCAACCTCTACAAAAGTAGCGAAACTAACCTCTCTATGATACCTACGTATCTATATTTATATCTATCAAGCTCTTCAACCATTTACACAAAACCGTACAAAAACCCTAACCCTATTGTCATTAGGTCTTCCTTTAGTGCATGTGTGTTTTTCTTCCTTCCAGCTATCGCCTCCTTATTGCATGAACAAGTGTTGTGCTTCTTACCAGTTGTCACTTTCCTCTTGCATGCTTTCTTTCCCACGATTTCTCTTCCAGCTGTCACTCTTCTTTGTGCACGCTTTCTTTCCCACTTTGGCTTGCTGCCAACAAAAAGCAATGGATTTAGGAAAACCAAAATGTACCCAAACATGCTGAAAGAACATTTGTGTTGTTTTCTCAGCTGCAACTTGCTTCTTACAAGGCATCAAAATACACATTATGGTGAAACGGTCAACCAAAATATAAAGATAATCATGATTCTTTTTAGACATAGAGACCTCCTACAAAGTCCATGGAAATTATTTCCCAAGGATGAGAAGGAACTGAAAATGGAGTATACAAACCCAAATTTTTATTGCTAGGCTTTCTTGTATCACATAAAGAACATGCTCTTACATATCTTGAAACACTTTCATTCATTTTAGGCCAATAACAATACCTTTGCAAATTAGCCACTGTCTTTCTTACACCAAAATGGCCAACAATAAGAGAAGAATGAGTTTCCCTTATGATGTTGAATCTTTCACCCTATGGAATACATAGCTTTCCAAGATGATACAAAAGCTTATCATGAACATGGTAATCCAATTCCTCAACTTGGTTAGAATGACACAAAGTTGCATAAACCTCTTTAAAATCAGTATCTAAAGCATATTGTTCAACATAGCTCTCATGTATGATAGAATTATGCTTAAGAATAATTGAAGCACTAACAGTAGGCCTAGAAAACATATCAACAACTTTGTTATAAATTCCTTTTTTATACGTTATAACCAAGTGGAACTATTGTAGAAAACCCATTCATCTGAAGTGCCTTGATTGTTGTAGCTTTGTTTGTGATTGTAAGCATTGCAATGGTTGATGATCTGTGTGAATGATAGTTTCTTTTCCCAATAAATAATGTTTCCATTTTTCACACTTTGCACCAATACATACAACTCCTTATCATAAGTAGGATAGTTAATCACAACACCGTTAAAAGTTTCAGAATGAAAACAAATGGGTTTACCATGTTGCAACAAGACTTCTCCCATTGCCTAATTGCTTACATCAATTTGGATCTCAAATGGTTATCTCAAATTTCGAAGTGAAAGAACTGGAGTTAAACTAATATTCTCCTTCAATGCCTCAAATGTTTTTTGTTGCTTGCCTCCTCATTGGAAAAATTGCTTGATGTTTGTCACTACATGTAATGGAGCTGCAATTGAAGATAAGTTAGAAATAAAATTTCTCCGATATTGGGTTGCTCCCAAAAGGATTCTTACATCTGTCACATCGTTGGGATTTAACCAATCCAAAATGACTTTGACCTTGGAAGGATCAATTTTCAGTTCTCCTCCTCCAACAATATGTCCCAAGTAAACAAGTGAGTTCTTTCCAAACTCACATTTAGACATCTTCAAAAATGAGTTTTCTTTCTTTAAGACATCCATAACTTGCTTTACATGCATAACATGATATTCACGAGATTTTCTAAATGTCAAAATTTCGTCCAAGTATACAATCACACAATCATCAAGAAAAGGCCTTAAAACACCATTCATGACTCTCATGAATGTAGCAGGAGCATTGCAAAGTCCAAATGGCATTACCATCCACTCAAACAAAACTGGCTTTGTTTTGAATGTTGTCTTCCAAGTGTCTCCTTCAACAATCCTAATCTGATGATATCCACTTCTCAAATCCAATTTAGTAAAATATGTAGCATCTTTCAAGTGATCAAACAAATCATCAATTATAGGAAGATGATAATGATTCTTTACCGTAATCTTGTTCAAGGCCTTGAAATCTACACACATGCGCCATGTACCATCTTTCTTTGGAACTAAAAAAATTGGTGATTCACATGGTGATGTCCTTGGCATGACGACCCATTTGTCAAGCAACTCTTGTATTTGTTTTTTAATTTCATCATTCTCCATGACTGACATCTTATGCATACCAATGTTTGGAAGAGTACATTATTGCTGCAATTGTATCTCATGTTGGATAGCCCTTTTTGGACGCAATCCATTTGGTTCCTGAAACATCTCATCATATTGGTTAACAAACACATATAAATCAGATTTCAACTTTGAATCACAACCTTGGAAAGATTCATTTTCAACATTGTCTTTGGGTTTGATCATCAAGAGGACAACATTCTTAATAGCACTGACTAATCTCTTCATTTGTCCAACATTTACAAGTGACAAATTCAACTTCTTTGTATGTTCTCTAAAAATGTACTCAACTGCATTTTTAAACAAATGATACTTGTTCTCATGATGATGAAATACGACTCTCCTATAATATAAGTATGGGCTTACCAACGCAATACCACAGATATCCAAAGGAATAAAATCAAGTTGTACCTCATCTATAAAATTTGTAGTGATGGCAAATCTATGTTTACACCTTCTTGTCACATGCAATTTGGCATTGTCACATATCCATCCTAGAGGGTATGGTTTAGGATGTAGAGTAGTTTCCAATTTTAGTTTCTTGACAGTGTCTTCATATATGAGGTTTGCTTAAGATCCAGTATCAAAAGGAGTATCTATCTTGGTATGCTTTGAAATCACCCTTATGTGGAAAATTTTTATTCTTTGTTTTTCATGTTGAGTTTCATTGAGGATACTATTACTTGAAGAACTAGTACTTGCAATATAATCCTTACCTTAAAAACCCATGGTTGTAATCTTTGTTTCATCACCCAAATCAAAACCTAAATCATGTTGTATGGTTGCAGTAGTCTTTGGTTTCCCCTTATTGTTGAACTTTTTGGGTCTCTTTTCAAGATGAAGTTTCCAACATTGGTCTTCATCATGGCCATCTTTTTAACAATGTTTACATGTGATTTTATCTCCCTCTTTCTTGACTGAAGCATTCTTTCTTCCATTTCCCTTAAACTTCTTCTTTCCTTTGTCTCCATGAACAAAAGTTTTCTTTCTTCCCTCTTGAGGTTCATTCCTCCCTCTTGCTTCCAAATGAGTTGTTTGTACACAAACTTCATCTAGACTTGTAGGGTTAAAAATAATTATTGTGTGGCTCAAGTAACTATGCAATCCTCCAATATATTTGAGTAAATTTTCTTGAGAAGACTAATCTATACCAAAAATCAAATCCCTTCTTCTAAATTTTTGATTGTATCTTTGAACACTTTCCCCTTTAGCTTGTCTAAAGTTTTGCCAATCCATAATATATTTATGCATGTATGCTAATGGATAAAATTGTCTTTTAATTGAAACAATAAAATCATTCTAAGAGGATAAAACTTTACCATGTTTCTTCATGTCCTCTTGAGTTTTGGCTTCCCACCAAATGAGTGTTGCACTGTCCAATATTAGAGAAGCAAGATGAATATTAGTTTCATCATCTTTGATCATTTGTATCCTACAATACACTTCAATCTAACGAATCCAATTATCCAATTTCTCAACATTTACCTCTCCATTGTTCATAGACAATTCAAACTTAATATCAAGCTTAAGCAAAGGAGTTTTTAGAGGAGTTTTACCATGTTCTTTTGGAGAAATTAGAGGTGGTTGTGAAATGTTAGAAGAGGTGGAAGATGGAGGTGAAGGAGGTGGAGAATCACCATTCCCTCCATTTCCATTTGGAGTTTTATCAGCACTATCTCCATTACCCTTTGGAGGGTTTGAGCTTTCACCTTGCAATCTTGCATTTCTTTCTTCAAATAAAACTTTCACCATCTCTGTCATATCATAAGATTTTCTAAAAGTTTCATCCTCTGAAGGAAGAGTTTCATGACTCTCCTCATGAGCCATACTTGGTTAATATCTCCTTGAATCTTGAGGTGATTGTGTAGTTCTCCTTCTTGACAATTGAGAACTTGGCTCTACAAGTTGACCTTATCCTCTTTTGAACTTCAACCTTGTAAACATCCCAAAAAAAACACTTGCAAACAATCAAACCTTCAAAAACCTATGCTTTGATACCAATTTGATCTGAAAATGTAAAGGCTTGAATCTTTTTAAAATTTCAAGTGAACTGGTATGTTCTTGGGTAATAGGATCAAGTTACAAACACATAAATATTAATGAGTTTTTTTTACTTAATCATAAGCAACATAAACAATCATAAACATCCATCATAATACACACATTAACACAACAAAATGATAAAGGAGTTCACCTCTCTCTTGGGCTACATCTTCTGGTCCAACTTCCAATGGATCTTTTTCATTAATTCTCAAAGTGTCAAAATCAATGCTTTACAATGCTCAGAATGATAAATGGATGGTTTCAATGGATCCAAAATGTTCAAAACCCCCTAGTTGGGCTCTTTCTGCACCTGGTTTGGCAAAACATTGAGTTGGAATCACTTCCTGGAAGTTTCTCCCAATTCTTTGTTGTCTCTGCTCACCAAAATGAACCCAGACTGACTGATCATGGCTCATAGGTGTTTTCCATGCCAAAAACCCAGCACGTGTGCCTTCCCACAAAAATTGGCAATTTGTCGCAACGTTAGTGCATTGGCCCCTTTTCCTGGCAGAAGTCTTAGGCGTATGCCCCACATGTGGTCGGACCTTAGGTGCTTAAGTCAAGACCGTTGCTAATTTTGTTATGGTGTTGACAAGTGTCTGATGCATGGGCAGAGGACCGTTGGATTGACATTTAATGCCACGTTGGTGGTTGAAAAGTGTCGAGCAGGATGTGTGGAGTGGTTTGAAAAACCACTGCACGAACTGTTATGTGATGGTCATGTGTTAGCGTAAGACCAAGTGCCGAGGCTTAGCCCCGACCCTTTTGGCACCTGACTAATCCTTTGCATAAAATTAAATACAAGGTTTAATCACTAAGGTTAAGGAACAAAGCGTGGGCAGGTTGGTAGCCCGACCCATGCCAAAACGTGCCACCTGTCCCCGGAGGTCGCGGGTTTGATCCCCACGAACATCAAACCATTTTTATGCCTTGGAGGGGGTGCCACGTGGACCAGACATCTGGTCCACATGGCACCATTCTATTGGTCCACCAATAATGTCATGTGTCACCATTTGACATGTCCAACTCAACTACCAACTCATTTTCCACGTCAGCCTCTGCCATGTCACCTCTGCCATGTGTTAGTACGACCACCTGCCACGTGTCTAGTATGGACATGACACATCAGTAGTATGGCCATGCCACATCAACACCTCTGCCCAGTCAGTAGAACATGTCACCCTACCACATATCAGTACGGACATGCCACATCAACAATGTACAAACTGTATAGTCAACAAAATTTTGCATGTTTGGCAAAGTAGACAGAATGTGATATCTCACTCATACGACGTCTGTTTGAACCCGTTCAAGTTGTGTTGGGATCGTGAGGATGAGGCCTACGCACATGTTCACTTTGAATCAATTCCGAGAACTTTGATTTTTGAGCATATTTTGATCCCCTGGATCAGTAAGAGCAAGCACATGTTCCTATTAATGCACATGCATTCTAGGAACACACACACACACTATTTAGGAATGTACATTCATTCTTTTCATATCAATTTTTTTTGGGTAGGAGTGACAACTCTAGCATATGTGTTCACTGAGTTGATTGCCTCAAATTTAAGTTCGAGATGACAATACCTCTCAATATCTCTATTTTTTATGTTATTTTTCTATAGGGTACATGAATACAACCTCAATAATGTCACATGTCACCATTTGACAGGTCCAACTCAACTACCAACTCATTTTCCACGTCAACCTCCGCCATGTCACCTCTGCCATGTGTTAGTACGACCACCTACCACGTGTCCAGTATGGACATGAAACATCAGTAGTATGGCCATGCCACATCAACACCTCTGCCCAGTCAGTAGAACATGTCACCCTACCACATATCAGTATGGACATGCCACATCAACAATGTACACACTGTATAGTCAACAAAATTTTGCATGTTTGGCAAAGCAGACAGAATGCGATATCTCACTCATACGACGTCTGTTTGAACCCGTTCAAGTTGTGTTGGGATCATGAGGATGAGGCCTACGTACATGTTCATTTTGAATCAATTCCAAGCACTTTGATTTTTGAGCATATTTTGATCCCCTGGATCAGTAAGAACAAGCACATGTTCCTAATAATGCACATGCATTCTAGGAACACACACACACACACACACACACACACACACACACACACACACACACACAGACTATTTAGGAATGTACACACATTCTTTTCATATCAATTTTTTTTGGGTAGGAGTGACAACTCTAGCGTACGTGTTTACTGAGTTGGTTGCCTCAAATTTAAGTTTGAGATGACAATACCTCTCAATATCTCTATTTTTTATGTTATTTTTCTACAGAGTACATGAATCCAACCTCAATATCTCTATTTTTGATGTTATTTTTTTAAAGGGTACCATGAATCCAACCTCCATTTTTGTGAATACCTCTTAATATATCTATTTTTGTTTCTATAGGCTACATGAATAGGTTTTCAATGAAACTACAAACACATAAAGAGTCACTATGAAGATTACAAATATATAATTTTAAAAGAATAATATTGTTTACTATTTTTAATATATTTCTTCTTGAAATATAAGAGAATCTTAAAATACATACATATGTTATTTCTTCTATAACTTTTTTTTTTCCTAAACTATTTTTAAAATAAATCAGATCACTAGTACAAATGAGATCTATAATCTAAAAAAGTAAAATTGTTTGATAATATTAAGACCCTTGTACCTACTATTAATGGAAAGCCTTAAAATTTTTTGAATAAAATGAATTTCATAATTTAAAAAAAAATATAAAACCAAAATTATAAAGTTTTAAAAAATAGGTGTGCACAAGAACAATGTGTTTGTTCTTTACAATTCTACAATATTTTTTAAGGAATTCTTATTGTTTAAAGTTGTACTATTGGAATTCATTTTCTTATTTTTCATCTTTTTACATCATATTTAAATTCATTGTGAAAGTACCTAGAATCATCCCTCCAAATTAACAAATTGTTGTAGTCATGAGAGACCATCATTAACCTATTTGCACCCACCCTTTATGTCTAATGTTATATACATTAACATAAAACTTTAAATCATAAGTAAAATACTTCTTTAAATCATAAGGATTGTTACCTTGATAAAATTTAAATCATAAGTAAAATACTTCTTCAAATCATAAGGATTGTTACCTTGATAAAATCACTGACTATATTTCCTTTTTCTCACAAACACTCTAATGGGCCGTGTTTTCAAACATTGTTACAACTTTTCAAAGTAGCTTTCTGGATTAACACAACCTGCAGCTTTATGCTATTTTACCTTTTAAAATAAAAGCTACGACGCAGTTCTCAATTAGCAAAAGGATTGTTCTATGTACTTTCTAAAAGTAAAATTAGCAACCACTTGTGAGTTAGTCTCTCTTTATTTCCAAGCAAATTTGTTACACGGAAGGGGTTTTTAAGGGGAGGTTCCTCTCGTCCCATAACACTTTGGAATTTTTCATGGAAAATGTTGTATCATATATTAGTATATTTATAAAATCAGATACACTCAAAATTTCACCATTTTTATTATTTAATTTGACACATATTTATACATAAGTTTTTTTTCAGCGATACAAAAAAGTCATGAGGGAATATCTCAATTATGTATACATAAATAAGATCAAATAGTTGAAGAAGATCTCTTACAACTAATTAGATCTAATAAACCCAAACTAATTTATAATATAAACATTATTCTAATGATCATAGAAGCATTACTTCCAACACATATTTCCTGTGTATTTTGTTTTTGTTGTATCCGTTTTTAGCTTCAAACATTTCGACTCTACATGATGATTTACAAAAATCTTGCAGGTCCTCTTTTGTTTTGCACACTTTGAATGATGTGATAATGGGTGTCATATTTTATGGCCTTCAAATTGTTGCAGGTCCTTTTGTTTTGCAAAATTTGAGTGATGTGATAATGGGTGTCATATTTTATGGCCTTCAACGCTACCTGCAGATCACTCTTGGTAATTTAACTTTTTATTAGGATAGATGAAATGGATTTTATTAATACAGTATGCCATGTTGGTGGTCCTTTTTATTTGTTCTGTCTTGGTTGAATATTATGCAACGAACCTAACTCTGCTGATAGGTTGCATTGAGTGAAGAAAGACGATGTCAAGAACGAATAAGGACACTGAGTTCATGTATGCAAGATATATTGATTGCAGAGAGTGAATTAGTTGCGTTGAATATTGACTTCAAAATATACCAACTTTTTCTCTCTTTGGCAACATTGAGATCCCAATTTACGGTCAGCAACCCACACAAGAGTATTTAATGATGGTGTGGGGTGCATATACATGGGATCTTATTAGATAATAATATCTTATGGGTGCATATACGTGGGATCTTATTAGATAATAATATCTGATGGTGTATATGCACCCCCTCAATATTTGTGCGAGGTGTTTAGACCTTTCTCAATTTTACATGGGTTTAATCCTATATTCTTGCCTTAGATTATGATTTTACAAGTGTATGATTCAAGATATAAGTTGAGAATTGTGATCATGATTTTCAAATTTTTAAGTGCATAATTCAAGATCTAAGTTGAGAATTGTGATCATGATTTTCAAATTTTTAAGTGCATAATTCAAAATCTAAGTTGAGAATTGTGATCATGATTTTCAAATTTTCAAATGCATGATTCAAGATCGAAGTTGAGAATTGTATTTGAATAGTTTTTAGAGTTGTTTTTTAGGAATATTTTGGTAAATAAAGTTATTTTAAAAGATAATTAGGTTATAAAAAGTGATTTTTAATGGAATAGCTAATGATAATGACTCAATTCCCATTCAAAGGACTATGAGCACCAATTGTGACTGAGGGTCATTATACAAGCCATAACTTTAATAGATTGAGACAAGTAGGAAACCTATAGTCTCGTGGATTAGGAGAGTACTTGGACACACAGTCGAAAGTATCAAATATCTATCTTCCCCAAGGTGGGCATACCCATGTTTAGGTGAAAAAAAATCATGACCGCTAATCAAGTACAATGTGGATCCATGAAGTGTATAGAATGCAAAAGCATGACCATGAAAAAATACATTGTAGATCCATGAAAAATAGGAATAATAGACACAAAAAATACACAATGGATCTATAGCTCAAGACATATAAAGAGAGAAAATAAATCACAATGATGATCAAGCACAATCCCTCATAACCAATGCATAATATGGGACTAGTACTGTAAAACAAACTTAGGTGAGGGAAACATAGATAGATGCCAACACTATCAGTGTTTCATGGAAACCTACATAGGAGATCTAGCTAAAGCAAATACAAACAAAGCTTATCAAGAAAAGAAGAGAGATTCAATATGGAAGAATGAGAAAATATATTCACACTACTCCAATGAGTTGATGATTGATACATAGATCATGATCAATGTGATACAATGAATGAGTGGAATACACTCATATATAGGACAAAGCATTCCATAATTAAGAAAAGCAATCATGCAGTTAGTTTTCCTTAGGAATGCATGCATGCATAATAGTGATGGTAAAAATAGAAAGTCTAAATAGAACTAGTCAGTTAACTCCCACTGAACTAGTGTGTCGAAAATATAAATTTCTCCAACACCCCCCCTGAACATCACTATGGAGTAAAAAATGAGTCTCAGCTACTAGGCTATTTTAGGTACTCATGTACAATGCAACTAATGAACACTTAATAAAAGTGAGGAAAGAGGGAAAACCACGTGGGAACAAACCCCCCCCTCAAAAGATAATGTATCAAAAGAAGAAAATGACAGTTGCTAGGCAACTGTGTTCTTCACTACAAGACGATCCCGCAAAGTCTGAAACTTCTGCTCATTGAAAGTCTTTGTGAAGATGTATAAATCTTTATGGATCTGATGAAGTCCTTTGGAAACCTGTCGGGCCTTGTACTTCTTGATCCTGTGGACCCATCTGCACCTGAAAATATTCCTTTCTGGTGGATGTAGAACCAGATTCCGAGTCTGGTTCTGTAGGAGTGAGTCATACTCCTTCTGCATGGCTGCTTTCCATAATGGATTTCCCACAACCCTGTTGTAGTTCTATGGATCAGTAGATTGAACCATATAGCAATGCATGGGTATCGCAGGTTCTGAAGCTGAAAATACATGAGAAGGCTCCTCATGATGAGATCGAATCCTCCTCAAATCCAATGGATTCCCTGCAAGGTTTCCTGTTTCCTGAAGTGTGGTATGTGCCTTCTTGGGTATCTGCTGAATCTTCGACGTTGGCTTCTTATCTGGATGTACTACCTACTTATTTCCATGTACAAAATCTGAGTGTATGGAATCATCTCTGATGTCTGAAACTAATGGAAGAAAAAGAGTATATGCATGTTTCAGTGGAGGTGCATGCAAAGTACTTTCCTTACGTGTAAGTAGAATAGAGGAGTCATTGTCAGAAAACTTAGTGAATTTATACAACGTTGACTTGTGATCCACCTCACCAATTGCAATAATTGAATTGTCATGCATGTCAATTACTGAAACTGAATCTGATGTAAATTAAACCTTTTTTCCTTTCTGAGTGATCTAATAAACTAAGAGCAGATTCATAGAAAGATTTGGAACATGTAAAACATTTTCAAAAATGCCATTGTGGAGTTCCACTCTCCCTTCTCCTGCTACTGCTACTGGAGTATCATCCCCCATGAGAATAGGGGGTCTTGAGCATGAACTCAAGGAAGATAAAACTTCTTCTTTCGCTGCCATATGATGGGTTGCACCAGAATCTATAATCCATGAATCAGATGACAAATTAATTGCAACAAGAGCATGATGATTACCTTTCTTAGGAGCAGGATATTTTTCCTTCTGCTTCTTGACTCCCTCTGGAATGAAGTTTCCAAGGTTGTTCTGTTGAAGTGCATGTACCATAAGATCGATATTTTTCTTCATGCATGTGGATTCTTCATGATTTGGTTTATTGTAGTAAGTGCATTGCTTTCCCTTCTTCTTCTTCTTGGAATATGAAGAGTCTTTGAAACATGAAGAATCGTTAAAGGATTTGGAATATCTCTCCTTCCTATTCTATTTGAATGACCCTTTTCCATCCTGCATGGTGAGTGCATGTGCTTTGGGATCTTTCATGAGGCCCATATGTATGAGTTTTGTCTACTCTTGTGTAAGAGACTCAATGAACTGAACCAACATAGGCATTTTCCAATTTGTTCCAAAAATACATCTGCCAGAATGGAAATTGGAGACATATACAGTGTATTCTGGTCCTAGCTTGGCCAAGATTGTTAGAATAAGTTTTTTTTCTTATGTAGACTTATCAATACCACATTCACCCAAGCTTAATAGCAAGATTTAAATTTAGTAAAAAAATCTTGTATATTATCAAAACTATTAGGGTCTAAGGTATTCAACTCTACCTCAAGCATATGACCTCGCATCTCATCCTGCTTTCCAAAGAGTCCTTCCAAGGTGGTTCAGATCTCGTTTGGAGTCTCGCATGTGGCAACATGAAACCAAAAATTAGTGGAGATTAACTCAAGAAGTAGTCATGTGGCCTCATCTTTACAGTTCGCCCATCTCATCTTCTCAATCGCTGATGTAGGTTCTGTTTTTGTTGCCATCGTCAAATTATACAATCCTTTCCTTCTGAGTTGGAATTTTGCCTTGGGCTTCCAATCAAAATAATTGTATGGAGTGAGGATTACCACCAAGTTTGACTGTATAATAGTTGTCATATTCGTCTCTCCTATTTCTGAGCAAACGGTGAGGAATCTCGCCAAACGGTTGATAACCCACTTTCACAATGGGCCGATTTACTTTCCTTGCAGGCTGTTTCCTCCAAAACATAATATTTTGGGAGCAATGAATGTGGAAAGGTATGGCCATGGATTCGTATCAGTTTCAGGAGGCTATCTTCCAGCTCACTTTCTGAGCAAACCGTGAAGAATCTCGTGAAACGGTTGAAAACCCACTTCTAAAAAGGGTCGATTTACTTTCATCATGGGTCATTTCCTAAAAAACGTAACAGTTTGGGAGGAATCATTGCTCGAATTTACGACCACAGATTTAGCTCGCCGAAACTCCGATTTTCCTTATTCTTTGGCATGTCTGGCTTGCTCCAAGCAGCATAGCTCTGATACCATGTCAGTGTTTCATGGAAACTTGCACAAGAGATTTAGGTAAAGAAAGTACAAACAAATCTTCTCAAGAAAAGAAGAGAGATTCAATATGGAAGAATGAGAAAATATATTCACACTACTCCATTGAGCTGATGATTGATACATAGATCATGATCAATGTGATACAATGAATGAGTGGAATACAATCATATATTGGGCAAAGCATTCCATAATTAAGAAAAGCAATCAAACAGTTAGCTTTCCTTAGGAATGCATGCATGCATAATAGTGATGGTAAAAATAGAAAGTCTAAATAGAACTAGTTAGTTAACTCCCACTGAACTAGTGTGTAGAAAATATAAATTTCTCCAACAAACACAACTTAAGGTATTGAACCAAGCCACCATATGTACAATTCTACACCATGTGAATAAATGCACTGAAGTAAAACATTGGAGAAGAAACATGATCACTATTCATCGAGGTATACCATTATTAGACATGAGGTGACTCGTCAATAGTGATAATGAGGACCAATGTACAAAAGTACATCTAATGAAAATAGATGTGTTGAGGTTGAACATTGGTAGAATCAATCGATCAAGATTCATTAATGTATACCCACTAACAACTGCAAGGGAGCCTTCCATTGATGATTGGAAGTCCCAAGGAACTAGATAAGTCTCTAATTCTAAATCCTAGATAATGAGTTGATGTCGATAGAAGAAGACTCACCAATGAGAAGGAAATAAGGAATCCTTCATGTTGTGCTACTTATATGTTTAGTATAATGCACTCATTAATTATCAATATGGGATTCGTAATCAACAGAGTTGCAAGACACTAGTAAGAAAGGTAATTCTAATGTCATGAGTATATAACTATTCTAGATTATGCATGCTGGAAACAAAACAAACTGGAAAATCAAAACACACTTTGGTTGTCTTTCACAGAGGGGATATCTACTCCATTATGGCACATGAAAATATTGGATGGAGTTCTTTGACAGATCAATTCTTCTATTTGACCTAGAAAACTAACTATGCAATCACACTTCTGAAAGGGAAATCACACATCAATCATTAAGACATAGCATGGGTAGTTCAATAGTCAATATACTGAGTATGATGAGGTTCACAATGTGATGTTGTAAACTTCACTAGTTCTCCTTCAAATATGTCTGACTACTGCTGCCAACATTTATGTCCATGAAACAAAATCAAATTCATAAAAACAGAAACAGAACCTATGCAAAACATAGTAAGTAAAGATCTCCAAACAATCATATAATCAAAATCCTAGTCTAAACTATACTGCTATCATCTGAAAGAATTAAGATTCAGCTAATCTAACATCTATACTATTGAAATCAACTACTAACACTAATCTATAAGGATGCTGACCTTTGTTGGGCGGTGGGCCCTTGCCACTTCAATAGGTCAGCGACTGGAGTCTACAGTAAGCTTTCTTTCAATCCACGCATTCCTCTTACTCAAATTTCAAAACATAGAATCAAACTATGCTAACAACTCAACTCACATTCATTCATAAATGATCAAGACCTGTAAATAATTGACATCCTTCTATTAAACTTCAACTCAAAACCTGTTCTGCAATATGTAACACGACTTCACATACTGTGTTATCCTAACTCTCTACTACCTCCACCATCTTTGCCATGACTATTTAAACAGTGTTAGTCGTCAAACACAAGGAGGTGAAATCTTTAGCAAATCAGTCAATTGTCAAATTTATATATTCGGTTACATATTTTAAGCTTCATCCTCATGACACGAAGTGTATGAGGATGAAGCAAATAAACAAACTAGCTTAACATAACCTTGCTAGAGATTTGATGATTCAACAAACATCTAACAATTATCTTGGGAACGATCTGGAGCTAAACTTGGTATATTCAACTTCCTATATTGGTACCGGATCGTGACAGGTGAGATTTGGTAAATGGTACCGGATTTGAATAGTATGCATGTGGTTGGTACTAGACTAGAACAGTCTGTAGCCATTGGTACCGGATCGCGACAATGGATGGTTCAGTACTGGATCTGAATGGAAGGTGCGCTTGGCACTAGATTCAGACAGTGGAAATCTAGCACATAAGTATTGGATGGTTGAGTTGGTACAGAAAGGCTGGTCTCATCTAGAGGTCAATGGTTACACGTGGCAAATTAAAACATTAGTACACGAAACATTTAGTATCCTAGCTCAATAAACCACAAAAATGCATGAATTAATTATACTGTACCTTATGACCTCATCAATGGCTAATGGTAATTTTCTTTGTCATTTATCCAAGCTTAGGTAAGCCAAAAAGGTATAGATGAGGAGTATAATAGAGTAGTGGGGATGTCAATTTAAAGGCTCAACATTCCCCCATGCAAAAACCATTGCATGTCCTCATGCAACTGAAACAAACCCAAAATTTTTCAAAATTTGAGACTCCATTCTTTACTTTTGTGGATCAATGATGTTGATGGTTGAGGCTTTTTCGTTCAACTCCCTTTTTATGACCCTAATGTATTGTAAGAGTCTTAGTACCTTCTTGAGCTTATTAGAAGTCTTTTGATGGTCATCTTGAAGTTGTTGGTTGGTTTCCTTCAGTTGCTCGTTTTCCTTTTTGATATACCTGTCCAATAGTTGGTATTCCTTCACTTCTTGTTTGAGTGCCTAGTTTTGTTTTTGCATCTCCCCAATCTTTTTGTTCATTTGTTCTTTTGTTAAGGTTCTTGTTGACTCCATTGTTTCTGGCTGGATGTATTCTCTTTCCTCCACTTCCTCCCTCATCCCACATAAAGTAATAGTGACTTGTTCCTCGGTCAAACTGGGATGTCATCCTGGACTGATAGGTCTTCAGAAGGGGAGGTAAGATCTATTGGATCTTCATGTGTATGAGGACTGACAGATGCCTTTCCTTTCTTTTCCATGCTCCTTGTGGTTCTTTTACAAGGGGGTACTATCAAATACCCACTATGGAAATCGAATTTTTCGTTGATTTCTCAATCATTAGACCCCCAAAATGTCTACAGAGGTCTAGCGTAAGCTAGCTCTTCCCTCGTCTGTTCCCATAGGATCGTGGGTCACGACCACAAGTCGAACAAATATGGGATCCTTTCTCTCTTCACGAATCAGCGCTACCAGAGCATCGAGTCTTTCGACTCTGCAAACCCTGACACAGTGAAGCACCGAACCCAGAAAGGGCTAGCAGGTACAAGTTTCCTGTTTGGGTCTTGTCCTCGTGACCACGTTCCATGACCACGCGCTTAAATCGGCAAAGCCGTTACTGACCTTTCACGATTCGGGAAATCATGACGCATGACTTCTTGTCATTTAAATCTCCGAATTCCGATATGGACGTTCGTGTAAGAGATCGACGATTCTTAAGAGTGTGGATCCAACGGTCCACAGGATTTCAGGAATTTTCCAAAAACTTTGACCTCTCACCATGCATCTCCTCTAATAGATGGTCCAGATTATTTCGGTACTTCTCTTTTCTATTACCAAGCATGTCGAGATTTTGGGTATCAGGATTTCACAATTTGCAAAGGCAAGGTTTCTTGCCCTTTGGTTTCCCAAATGCTGAAATGCCAAAACGTCGACCGACAGCCACATGTCCTTTCGATGGACAGTGGTGACCTTCAGCCAAGATCAACATTCGTGATCTTTTTGGGATGATCAACGGTCACGATCAAATCTCGGCTTTCCTTGATCTCATTCACACCTCATGCCATTTTGGGGTTTCGGTGATCGAGATTTTGTGACTCGCGAGGACAAGGGTTCTTGCCCTTCTTGTTTCCTGGGTGCCGAAATGTTGAAGCGCTTACCAGCAACCACGTGTGCTCTATAGATGGATGATCCAGGTACTTCCATGGACCATGGGGTCTATGGTCCTGATTCCTTCATCTCTTGCAAGGGAAAAAGGGGTCATGGCATTAATGCCTGTGTTTCTTCCTCAAATCTAACAGTCATTATAGACCCTGGGATCCTCCAAAGGGATCATGTTTGTGCATCGCTTGCAAAGGTGGAGAGGGGTCAAGGAATTATCATCCACGTTCCTTCCCCGACTCCAACAGTTGTTATGGATCTTAGATCCTCCGAGAGGATCTCGTCCGTTAATCAAGATTTAAACATATGCTAATTATTTTGGGAGTTCACCATTCAAAGTTTTGGGACTTATCAATCACGAGAGTCCGACTTCTTGTCAACGGAACTCCCGAACTCCCGATTTGCGAAATCCCGATGGGCTATTTCTTTAGGGATTCTCCCGAGATCCTGGATTACTGCCATGTATCCTCCCTCAGATGGATGGTCCTTGTTGTTTCTTTATTTCACAACTTGTGACCCCCAGTGACGCAAATCCTTTGTCAACTCGAATCCCCAGTATCTGAAATACCGATGGACTCTCGATATTCGCCACGTGTCCTTCATGGATGGACGGTCTATATCTATATTGGGATTTTCACCATGGAGTGTCCTGATCTCTTGTCATCAGGACTCCCGAACTCTGAATCCCCGATACCGACTCCTCTCTTGGGACTTTCACCCTTATTCACGAGGGCTTAACCCTCCTACATCTCCTAATAGATCTAACGACTATCGGGTTTTCTAGCTAAGATCTGATGGCTCAGATCTGTCCCATGCCGTGCACTCTGCCACTGCTCTCTAGACATGGAAAAACCAATGGTCCAGATACTCCCATAGACCTTGGGGATCTACAGTCTCAATTTCCTCGCTACTCACGAAGATAAAAGAAAAGGGGTAAGGCATGTAACGCCCTTGTTTCTTCCACCAATCTAATGGTCATGAATGACTGCAGATCTTTTGATAGGATCTCCTTAATCAATTGATGCTTATCCCTATGCTGCTACTTCAGGATTTCAAGAGGATTAGTCTTCCTCGTACAGGGTTGCTAAAACTTGCGCATTCGGGTCCTTTTTCCAGGTTCTTGGCAAACTTTTCCAAGAAGGGTATCTCTATGGAGAGTTCTATTCTGGGGCATTCCTGGTGACAGATAAGGGGAAACAAATTCCCGAGAATGGACTAGGAATCTAACTTGGTTCAACTTTCGTATAATTAAATTTATCTATCAACATAAGCCATGCGTGGTTTTTTTGTTACAAGCATACATCTACCATTTCTTATCAAAACACTGCACAGACATTTTTTATACTGTAATCATTCACAATTTCACAGTTTATGAGCATATATGTCATCATATGAATTTCAATATGCAAGATGTAAAACACTTATCAAAAATAACAACAGAAGTGAGTGCAACTGCTGAGAGGGGTGCTCGTTTCCACCCAATCGTAGGCTCAGCTATTTCGATAGGATTTACAACTAGCCACCCCCGAGCTGAGACCATGATGTTGCGAGACTGTATCTCGGTTTTCCAGTGACTGAGAACAAGGGTTACTCTCCCCCTTCTTTGCTATCACTCACTCTGCATATCTCCAGAGTTCTCTTCCTCCCCTAGCGTCTGCCCCCAATCGCTTTTCCCTCATGCCTTATCCTCTTGCGAGGTTACATGTGGCGCGATTTCTCTCACATAGCTCAGGCCTGATGGCTCTATGGATGGGCGGTTCACCCCCCCATCCCTCATTAATTCCTGAGGACCCATCTACCTACCAACTTGCGAGACATTTAATTCAGGGCCAGTGAGCCGCTCTTGGTTCTCTGGGCTAGTGAAGTCCAAATATGGTATTGTTCTTGGTGGAATTTAATGCCACCATTCTAGGTGCCTTCCACCACCTTTCTCCAACCATCGTGATCTCTTTTTCAACATATCCCCTCTCAGCAGTCCTACAATATATATATATATATATATATATATATATATATTCATAATATTATTCACATTCATTGACCTTTTCCACAAGGTCCATTCACATCACACATTCACATTTCTGAGTTTGCCACAGTTCTTGGCCAGTCCAGTTATTTTTACAAACTAGGGGAAACAGGGTGTTACAGGTACTGGATCACAGGTGCTCACAGGATTCCTTTTCTTCTTTTCTATTTGTGGAATGGTTATAGGGGATTGCTTTATAGACTGTTCACTTTTATTTTATGAGCCTTTCCTCACAGTTTTTGTCTTATGCCCCTTCTCCTCAAGTGCTACTATTGAAGTCTCCTCTACTAATTTGGTTTTACCTTTTGATTCTTGACTTTTAAAAGTCTTATTGACTGTGGAAGAGGGCCCTGCTTATTTACTAGCTTTTTCATTTTGGCTCACTGTTCTAGATGATGATGGAGTTACCTTATATTTCTTGCCCTTTTTCTTTTGATGTTCCTTATCTTTCTCTGGAGCAAGCTAGGCTTCCTCTACAGGTTTGTTTTCTGTGGGAAGGTATCGAGTGATGAGGATTTTCCAGCTAATCCTTTGCTTCCTGATTTCATGTAAAACTAACATCTTAATAAGACCTTGATGGTAAAGGCTAGTCTTCTTAGTTTTGGATAGGGATTTGACACCTCTTACCATCTTGTTCAGACTCATCCATACAAAATATGGGAATTCAATTTCAGGGCCTCCTTGAAAGTGTAATAGAATCCTAAGATGATATATGAAGGTTACAACATACCTACCCTTACAAGTGAGGAATCATTGAATACTAGCAAGCATTGGATGATACTCTTCCTTGATATAGTTCCTAGGGATCCCCTTTTCCAATCAGGGTGTTGATGGTCTTCTTTCAAAAATCATTGGCACATTTCCTTGTTGATTCCTACTCCTTTGAAATACTTGGCTCCTCTGTTAGGTAATCCCATGGCCTCCATTAAAGTTGCTTCATTGATTGTTAGTTGCAGATTGCCTATGTGCACAATCTCTCCATCGTAACCCTAAATAAATGCCTGAGATACCTTCTCATGCCAGCCTATGAATTTCTCCAAAAATGGCATCCATCTCGCTCTAGCATACTTCTCTCTATGCAGTTGGAACTCCTCGGTCTCTCTATAAATATGGAAGACCGGTTCGTGTCTACTTACAACCATCTTTATAAATTGTGAGAAAAAATCGGGCTTTAGCACAAGGATTTAGTCAGTTAATGAGGGTAAGGGTTTGGTACCAGAGATCACAGGAAGGAGTAAGCTCGGAACTAGAGAAAATTTGGTAACGAAAAAACAACTATGGTGATGGCGTCGCTAATTCGAATGGTGAGTTTAAGAAAAGATGCCGCAAAGGAAAATTAAGACAAGATGAGGCTCATCTGGATGGTTTCGCCACCCAAATAAGTCATTTCATTTCTGCCCATTAGTGTAATGATGGGGATGGAACGTTGGGTGTTGAAGCATCATTGTTGTTTGGGATAGGTGATTGGACCTCTAAGCAATGAATTTGATGTTGAATCATGGCACATGACACAAGATAAGCTCGTGATTTGCTTAAGGATGAAGCACGTTCGTAGCTCATCATTACTAGACATCCTTCATATTCACACTTTTGATGTGATTTTTCCCTCAATCATTTTCAAGCACTTATGTGATGAGAGGATTGATTAAGGTTAGGCATATGGGTATGAGGGAGTGAAAGTTAGGTGCATGTTTTTAACACTAAGGTCATAAGATCTAGTATACATTTTCATACCTATTGTAGTTTTATAAGCAAAGGAAAATAAATAATACCATGTTACCTTTGCTCTTAACATTATATGATCAATACCCATAGCATATGTTATTGCCTTTGTATTTGAAGCTTGTATATTGTCAGAGTTCATCTTTTTAGGCTGGAGTTTTTTGGAAGCTTGGTACTGGAATTTCCTGTACTTCATGAAACTTCTCTATTCTGTGCTTATCTTCTTAGGTGTCTGGTTCTACAGGGTTGTAGGGTGATCATGTTGGTTTCTAAAGATGAGATGTGAGTCTGAAAAAGATTTTTGAAGGAGCTCTTTGACCCTCCCCGATGCCAAGGATGTCGCATATCCTTATGCAAGAAGATTCAACACTCTGTATCATAATGGAGAAAAGAAAACAAATCATATTCCAAAAGTACATTTATCACCTAGCATATGATCACATGCCTAAAAAATTGAAATTGCCTTTCTTTTGATGACTTATTAACAAGGGTGGCATTCAGTAGTGAAAACAGGGAAGTTTTTATATTTTTGCTAGAAGAACAGATCCAACCTAACTTGCTTTAGAGATTTACTATCATTAGATGTTATGGATAAATTTCATAGTATAAGTAGATTAGACTCCCTAGTTAGGGCTCCACTCTTAAGAAGTTTCCTTCTTAGGTAATGTAGGCTTTAGATGTCAGACCAATAAGGTTGACTTAGGGTAATTCTCAAATGAACATTTTCTTGTAATAATTATCTTTGTTTATATATCTGGAATTGTATCTCATAAATGTTAACAATGAGCTTTGCTTGTAGTCTTCATCTTTTAGATGACAAAAGTGGATTTTTCAATTAGACAAGTATAGATGAGACATTTCTCAACCAGAACCCACTGCCAACAAGCCTGTTCAGTACTCCGGTGGGGTAGTTGTGATAATTAGTGAGAGACATCCCTTCCCCAGGTAGAATGCGCCATTGCCAACAGGCCTGTTCAGTACCCTGATGGGTTTGCATAGTCATACCAAAAATCGATAGCTTTTTCCAGCAGACTTGTTTAGTATCCTAACGGGTTAGTCTCTTAAACCCTTTTTCCATCAGAGGCTTCTTTTCCATAGTCACCTATTTTGATTTTTATTAAAGAGTGTTTTTGCATGGTGATAGGGGAGGCTCGTCTGAAAACCTTTTTACAGGCTGGAATGGTATTGGGTTGGAAGGTGTATTCTCTTATTTGGATGTGTTTAAAGATTTGTCTGAAGGAAAAATAAACTTTTGTATTGCACATTGGATCTAGATGTATAATTGTGTCTGAGTTTGTCCATAAGAGAATGACCTAAAGTTACCTTAGGGTACTGATACATCCTCTTCCATAAAAAATTTCCTAGTGTGCCCTTGACATAGTGTGTTCATATACTAATTTGTTACTCTTTTAGAAAAGATAATCCAATGAATGTTATTGACATCTAGTTAGGGTGAGATAGTTACTTGTAGGCTAATATAGTTTTTATCCCTTTAATCATGATGAAATACTGGGTAAAGGCAACCTCTAGACTTTGAAGCAGATTAAGCATGGTTCTTTTAAAAATCATAGGTAAAGATTATGTCTTCTTTGTCAAGCAACATAACCAAAATAAATTAAAAATTCTTCCTTTTAGCAACAGAACCAAAATAAATTAAAGATACTTCCCTTTAGTTGGCAACAGAACCAAAAGAAATTATTGCTTCATAAGGGATGCCATTTGATGTTGCTTTTGGCTTCTTGGTTCCAGCTTCAGTGGTTGTTGCATGGCTTCATACTTCATATTAATTGACATAAGATTTTGAAATATGTGTAGCATTCCTTGTCAATTAGGTGATGTGTCCTGGTAGTACCGTATAAGGACAGACTTCTGGTATCAGACCAACACAGGACTGTTGGTACTGGACCAGAACAAGATTTTTGGTACCGGAGAAGAACAGAGTATTGTTGATGCCTACAAATTAATGTTTAGCAAGTTCTTGAAGGATCAAATAAATTATAGAAATCTACTTACCAAGATAAAATGTGAAAATAAAACAAAAGGAGGTAAGAATCCCTTATTACCTTTATCTTATTAACAAAACACAATCCACACCTATGTACAATTTTTTAAAAATAAACCAATCAATCAATGTGGATCAGTAGGAAGGTCTTCTTCCTTACTGATCACCTGCATATCTGAATTCTATAGTCTACGAGTAAAAAAATCCCTTTTTGATAGGGGTTTGTTATAAATTCTCAACCGGTGACCATTCACAAGTAGTGGTGTCTGTTGTTCATCAATTATCTTTATCCTGATTGAACCATTGTCATAGATAGTGTCAATTTCATAAGGTCCCATCCAATGAGTAGTTAACTTACCTTTGAATTTCTTGAATCTGCTATCATACAATAGGGCCCAATCTCCTTGTTGAAATTTTTTCTTTTTGAGATAGTTGTCATGCCATTTTGTTCTCTTCTCTTGAATGAGGGTGGTTCTTTGAAGTGCTTCTTGCCTGATTTCATCCAACTCATTAATCTACAAGAGTCTTTGTTGTTGGGCTTCATCGAAATTCATGCCAACTTGTACTACAGTCCTGAAGGTTTTGATCTGGAATTCTATGGGGAGAAGTACATGCTTTCCATACACAAACTCGTAGGGTGTATGTCCTATTATATTCCTCCAAGTGATTCTATAGGCCGATAAGGCTTCTAGTAATCTGTCAGCCCAGTCCTTGTGGTGTAGCTATATTGTTTTGGTAAGAATGGACTCAATAACTTTGTTGGTAGATTCTACTTGTCCATTTTCCCGTGGATGGTAGGGTGTAGATTTCTTGTGTTTAATTTGGTACTGTTCTGTAATAGCTTTGACGAGATTAGAGGTAAATTGTGTTCCCTGATCAATCACAATTTCTCGAGGTACACCAAATCTGGTAAAGATGTCATTAAAAAGGAAATCTACCACTGATTGTTCACTTGCAGCTGGTAAATCTTTTGCTTCAACCCACTTAGTCTCATAGTTAGTACATACAAGTATGTACTTTTTCTTTTTAGATGCAGGGTTAATGGGCCCTACAAAATCTAATGCCCATTTCTCAAAAGGATTAATGACTACTTGGGCTTGAAGTGGCATTTGGTCTCTGTTGAGACCCGAAATTAACATCCCCACTACCCTATTATACTCCTCATCTATACCTTTTTGGCTTACCTAAGCTTGGGAGAATGATAAGAATGCTACCATTAGCCATTGATAAGGTCATAAGGTAAAGTGTGATTAATTGATGCATTTTGTGGTTTATTGAGCTAGGAAATTAAACATTTCATGTACTAGTGCTTCAATTTTCCATGTATAATCTTTGACCTCTAGATAAATCCAGCCTTCTGTACCAGCTCAGCTATCCGGTACTTGCGCACCAAGACTACCACTGTCTGAATCCGGTACCAAGCACATCCGGTACTAAATCTCACATGTTGCGATCCGGTACCAACGATCATGGACCGTCATGATCTGGTACCACCATTTGTGAACTGTCGTGATCTAGTACCATCTACCTGTCATGCTCCGATAACAATATAGAGATCCGAATGTACCAAGTTTAGTCCATATCACGCCCAAGACAATTGTTGGATGTTTATTTGCTTTAGCAAGGCTATATTAGAATAGTTTGTTGATTGCCTCATCCTCATGCACTTCGTGTCATGAGGATGAAGCTAAAAGATGTAACTGAATAATTAAAATTAACAATTGACTGATTTGCAAATCATTTCACCTCCTTGTGTTTCACGACTAAGACTGTTAAATAGCCATGGAAAGGATGGTGGAAGTGTGGAGAGAGTTATAATATTACAGCATGTGAAGCAGTGTGTTATATTGCAGAACATATTCTGAGTGAAGATTAATAGAAAGACGTCATTTATCTCCATGTCTTTATTGTCTATGATTAAATGTGAGTTGATTTGTTAGCATAAGTTTGATTCTATGTTTGAAATTTGAATGAGAGTAATGTGTGGGTTGAAGGCAAGCTTACTATAGACTCCAGTTGTTGACCTATTGAAGTGGCAAGGGCCCACCGCCCAACAAAGGTCAGCATCTTCATAGATTAGTATTAGCATTTGTTTTTAATACTGTAAATGTTAAATTAGCCGAAGCTTTAATTCTCTCAAATGATAGCAGTATAGCTTAGAATAGGATTTCCATTATATGATTGCTTAGAGATCTTTACTTGCTCTGCTTTTGCATATGCTCTATTTTTATGAATTTGATTTTGCTTCATAGACATGAATGTTGGCAACAATAGTCAGACATATCTGAAGGAGAACTAGTGAAGTTCACAACAACACATTGTGAACCACAACGTACTCAGTATATTGACTGTTGAACTATCCATGCTATGTCTTGATGATTGATGTGTGATTTCCCTTTCAGAAGTGTTGATTGCATAGTTAGTTTTTTGGGTCAGATAGCAGAGTTGATCTATCAAACCAACTCCATATCATAGTTGCATGTGCCATAATGGAGTAAATAGCCTCTCTGTGAAAGACAACCAAGTGCATTTCAATTTGCTATTTTGTTTCGTTTCCAACATACATAATTTAGAATAGCCCTATACTCATGAAATTAGAATTACCTTTCTTACTGGTGTCTTGTAACTCTGTTGATTACGAATCTCGGATTGATAATTAATGAGTGCATTATACTAAACATATAAGAAACACAACATTTTGGCACCATTGCCAGGGAGTTGCAAATGGTAAGAAGTGATTTTTAGCTTAGATTGTTTGCATAAATTTTTAAAAGGCTACTTGAGGGAGGAGGATAAAACGTTTAAGATGTGAGTGATGAGATACACGGCCACTAGAGTGGGGTTCTCTAAATCCAGGTTGCCTTGTTACCTTCTAGATAAAATTAGGATTTCAATTCAGTTGAGAATCAAATTTCCATTTTATGCATAGATATAGAGATAACAAGGGTAGATTTGTAAGCTCTAAAGATTCAAAAACAGCCCCCCCACTAATCCAAATGACACTGGTGCAGGAAAAATTCCACCAAGAGAAAATTCAAGGGGATCTAGTGAGTCTCGAGAAGGAGAACCTAAAATGGAAGAATCGACACTTGGGCAGGTAGAACATCAGTCTGCTGAAAATTTAGGAGACACAGAAAATCCAGTTTCTGAACCATCCATCAGTAGAATGGCAGAAGAAGAAGGAAATTTAGCCACAGAGACTGAGACTTTTGGGTTTCCAATCTTGGATAGTCCCAAAAACATCAACATGAAGAATATCCCACTATCATCATTACCCACTTTCAGAGGTATGTCAACTGAAGATCCATATTTATTTTTATTCAAATTTGACATATTATGTAGAAGCTATAACTACTCAAACGATGCCCAAAAGCTTAATCTCTTTCCTGCTACAATAAAATATTCAGCCTTAAGATGGTTCATGAGCTTAGGAGAAAATACAATCCTCTCTTGGGATTAGATGAAAGACACATTTTTATGGAAATACCAAGACTATTGTAAGGATAATGCTAAAAATGACATTTTTAAAATGTAGCAAACAGAAGATGAAATCCTTGAAGACTACCTAGAAAGATTCTTATACAACTATCAAAAGTCAAAACTATTCACCACAGACCCAGCTATAGTAAGAACTGTATTCTTGAAAGGTCTTAGAGATGACTGCATAGAAGTTTTAAACTTGTTGAGTTCAGGAGATGTACACCAAAAACCTTTTTAAGAAATCACAGATTACTATAGGAGATACTCAAGAGGACAAGCTAAAACAAGCAAAGGACCAAGATATCCTTTTAGTAGAAATACAAAACAAAGCTCAAGGACTGTCACCATAAATGAGTTAGGAAACTTATTGGAGAACTTTAAAATAAACATCTTGATCACAATCAGTAAACAGTTAGATACTCTAAAACTGAAAAAGAAACAAGAAGAAGAGGTTGCTTTAGCAATATTCTGTCATAGATGCCGAAAGAAGCACAGTGAGAAAGAATGCCCATTAAATGTCATAGAAATTTGTGGTTTGTGTACACTAGAACACCCCACATCTGAGTGTCCAACTTTGCTTGAGCTACAAGCCATGTATAGGGGAGGAGGAGTCTCACAAGAACAACCATACCCTTCCAGAAGACCTTGAAGAGCCCAAAACACCAATACATTTTATGACCCTAATGCACAATATCAACAACAACAATGGGGTCCTTCCCCAGTGACCTATCCACAATGGACACCTCAACAAACTCAACCTTGGAAACAAGGTTGGAGGGGACCTATGTATGGAAATCCCTCTTACCGTACATATCCACAATACCCTGCAAACATTTCCCAATTACTACTTGGATTGAACCCACCACAAATGCAAGCTTTACTCCCACCTCCTATACAACAACAAATTACACCCCCTTGAACCCTAACTAGCAGCAACAACCACCTATAAATGCCAATCAAAAACAAAAACAAGCTGCCCCAAACCCTCCAAAACCTACAAAAATCCCTGCCCAGCCAATCCCTAACCCCAACAATCGAACCACCCACTCGGTACAAAATATAGAAGTTCAAACCTTTCCCACCTATGAAATTCAACTACGATCGGGGAAAGTTGTAAACAATTAAGATCCTGTAGTAATAATTCAAGAAGAAAATGATAATCATTCTGAGGAAGAAAACACTCAAACCACACCTGCAGAAGAAGAGACCTCCCCACCTATTCCAATCACTTCTTAGTCTGTATGAGTACCCCAACAAGTTAATCTCCCACCCTACCCCGAAAGACTATTAGTAAAGAAACCTAACCCACCCTTGCAAAAAGATATAGAAGATGACTTATGAAATGTAAGTATAAAAATACCTCTACTACAAGCCATTAAGGATATCCCTATATATGCCAAAATCATAAGATATCTTTGCATTAAGAAAACAGGAAGGAAGAAGAAGGAACCTCCCCTTGTTTAGGTGGTGGGACAATTATTTGAATTTATTTCTAAAATGCCATAAGAATATAATGACCCTGGAAACCCAGTAGTCACTATTGAAATTAATGGTATTTCTCTACCAAACACACTCATTGATTTGGGTGTAGCAATTAATGTAATGCCTTTTGACACTATGCAAAAACTCCAAATCAACCAGTTAAAACCAACCCAAACCATGATAGAGTTGGCAGATAAGTCAGTCATCAGCCCTGCAGGAAGTCTAGATGATGTCACAATCACTCTAGCTTCTTGGGAATATCCAGTAGACTTTTTAGTCATCTATTCTAAATCATCCTCCAAACCAAGACACCCTGTGGTTCTTGGCCTCCCTTGGTTGGCCACAGCAGATGCATTTATTAGCTGTCAGTCTGGTGAGATGACTATATCCAATGGCACACATAGCCAAAAACTTGTTCTCTTCCCTCCTGCCCAACTGACACAGGAAATACCTATTTGGTTAGAAAACCCTTATGGAGAGGAAGATTACATCAGACTCCTGTTAACACTTGAAAAAGTAAGAGGAATACAAGAACAATTAGATGAACAAGTCTTAAGTTTATTTTTGGCTGATACAAATTGCATTGAATACCCAAGGTCTTTTGTAGAATTGTCAAATATTTTTATTTCCGAAATTGGAACCCTGATATCACTCAATTATATACCTTATCACCAGCCCCCTCATAGAAGGAAGAAACTACTAAACTTGTTGATATTAGTCCAAGAAAACCTTTGTATATCAACTCTAGTTTGGAACCAGAACAAAAGACACAAGTAATTGAAATGCTCCAAAGACAATTTGATGCCTTTGCATGGGATTATGAAGACATGAAAGGAATTCACCCTGACAGATGCACACATCATATCTACACTAATGAACAAATCAGATCAGTTAGACAACCTCAATGAAGGATGAATCTAGCCCTTAGAGATATTGTAAAAGAAGAATTGCAAAAACTCCTTCGAGCCAATCTCATATACCCCATTTTAGATAGTCAATGGGTATCTCCACTTGTCATAGTTCCCAAGAAAAATTGCAAGTGGAGGATATGTGTAGAGTTCCAGGAGTTGAACAAAGACACCCATAGGGACTATTTTCCCTTACCATTTATTGATCAGGTGTTGGATACCTTGTCTGGAAAGAAGTATTTTTCGTTCCTAGATGGGTTTAGTGGTTACAACCAGATACAAATAGCACCCGAAGACAAGGAGAAGACCACTTTCACCTGCCCTTGGGATACCTATGATTATAGGGTGCTTCCTTTTGGACTTTGCAATGCCCCAACCACTTTTCAAAGGGCTTTCCTAGCCATTTTCTCTGACTTGACCAATGATTGCGTGGAAGTCTACATGGATGACTTTACAATCCATGGACAAGACTTCCAAGAAGCATTGACCAATCTAGAAAAAGTCTTGATTAGGTGTAATGAAACTAAAATTTCCTTAAGTAATGAAAAGTAAGAAATGATGCTCACTGAAGGTATTGTTTTGGGACATCACATTTCTGGTTCTGGAATGAGAGTTGATCTGGCAAAGATTTACATTATCACATAAATTAGAATACCTTCCTCACAAAAGGAAGTTCATATCTTTTTAGGACATGCAGGCTACTATAGAAGATTCATTCCAAATTTTACAAGCCTAGCTACCCCTTTATTCAAGTTATTATCTAAAGAAGTCGAATTTAAGTGGGATGATGAATGCCAAATATCCTTTGAAATTCTAAAATAGAAATTGTCAACTACCCCTATATTAACAGGACCAAAGTGGTCCCTTCCTTTTCATATCTGTACCGATGCCTCAGACACAGCCCTTGGGGCAGTTCTTGGAAAAAGAGAAAATCAAATTCCCTATGCTATTTACTTTGTCAGTAAAAATCTGTCTCCAACTGAAGTTAATTATACGATCACAGAAAAAGAATTGCTAGTTGTAGTCCATGCTATCAATAAATTTAGACACTATATTACAGGATATCAAGATTTTGTACACAGTGATCATTCAGCCATCAAATTTTTAATGAAAAAACCTGTAACAAATCCTAGAGTTACATGATGCCTCTTATTATTACAAGAGTTTAATATCAACATTATTGATAGACCTGGTAAAGATAATCTTGTGGCTGATTTATTATCTAGAATGATTCATCTGGGAGATAACACACCAGTAGAAGATAAATTTTCTGATGAAAATTTATTTTCTATTTCTACATTCACTCCTTGGTATGCAGATGTAGCTAACTATATTGTGACAAGGAAGATGCCTCAGAAATTGTCTCCTAGAGAAAAATAGAAAGTAATTCAACTAAGTGAAAATTACATGTGGCATGATGATTGCCTCTACAAAACAAGACCAGATTTGATGATCAGGAGATGTGTAAGGGAAGATGAAATTCATGATATTATGCAAGGCTTCCATGATGGTCCTTGTGGAGGACACTTCGCAGACAAGAGGACCACTTATAAAGTTCTGCAATCTGGTTACTACTAGCCTCATATTTTCCGAGATGCTAAAACCTATGTATCCAATTGTGATGAATGCCAACGAATGGGTAAGCCTACTGCACGAGACCAAATGCCACTTCAAGCCCAAGTAGTTATTGAGCCTTTTGAGAATTGGGCATTAGATTTTGTAGGGCCCATTAACCCTGCATCTAAAAAGAAAAATTATATATTTGTATGCACTGACTATGCGACTAAATGGGTTGAAGCAAAAGCTTTACCAGCTACAAGTCAACAATCAGTGGTAGACTTCCTTTTTAATGATATATTTACTAGATTTGGTGTACCTTGAGAGATTGTGACTGATTAGGGAACTCAATTTACCTCTCATCTAGTTAAAGATGTTACAGAACAGTACCAAATCAAACACAAGAAATCTACACCCTACCATCCACAGGAAAATGGACAAGTAGAATCTACCAACAAAGTTATTGAGTCCATTCTTACCAAAACAGTACAGCTACACCACAAGGATTGGGCTGACAGATTATTAGAAGCCTTATGGGCTTATAGAATCACCTGGAGGAATACAACAGGACATACACCCTATGAGTTGGTGTATGGGAAGTAGGTAATTCTCCCTATAGAATTCCAGATCAAAACCTTCAGGACTGCAGTACAAGTTGGCATGAACTTGGATGAAGCCCAACAACAAAGACTCTTGCAACTTAATGAGTTGGAAAAAATTAGGCAAGAAGCACTTCAAAGAACCACCCTCATTCAAGAGCAAAGAAAAAAATGGCATGACAAGTATCTCAAAAAGAAAAAATTTCAACAAGGAGATTGGGCCATGCTATATGACATCAGATTCAAGAAATTCAAAGGTAAGTTAACTACTCATTGGATGGAACCTTATGAAATTGACACTGTCTATGATAATGGTTCAATCAAGATAAAGACAATTGATGAACAACAGACACCACTACTTATGAATGGTCACCAGTTGCGAATTTACAACAAACCCCTGTCAAAAGAGGAATTCCTAACTCGTATACTACAGAATTCAGATATGCAGGTGACCAGTAAGGAAGGAGACCCTCCTACTGATCCACATTGATTGATTGGTTTATTTGAAACTTTTTGTACATAGGCGTGGATCAAGTTTTGTTAATAAGTTGAAGGTAACAAGAGATTCTTACCTCCTTTTGTTTTACTTCTGCAATTTTTTTTGTAAATAAATTTCTATAATTTATTTGATCCTTCACAAACTTGCTAAACATCAGTTTGTAGGCATCAACAATATTCTGTTTTGCTTCGGTACCAAAAATTCTGTTATGATCCGGTACCGGCAGTCCAGTACCAAAAGTCTGTCCTTCTACAGTACTATCAGGACACATTACTTAATTGACAAAGCATGCTATGCATATTTCAAAATCTTATTAATCTGAAGTACGAAGCCATGCAACAACCACTTAAGCTAGAACCAAGAAGATGAATGCAGTATCGAATGGTATCCCTTGTGAAGCAATAATTTCTTTTGGTTCTGTTGACAACTAAAGGGAAGTATTTTAATTTCTTTTGGTTCTGTTGCTAGCTAAAAATAAGTACTTTAATTTCTTTTGGTTCTGTTGCTTAAAAACAAAATAAAAAAAAGAGGGACACAATCTTTACCTATGAATGCTCAAAGAACCATAATCCACTTCAAAGACTAGAAGTTGCCTTTATCCAGTATTTCAACATGATTAAAGGGACAAAAATATATTAGCCTACAAGTAACTATCTCACCCTAACATCATTGGATTATCTTACTAAAGAGTAACATATGAGTATATGAACACTCTCTACCATGGGCACACTAGGAAATTTTTTATGGAAGAGGATGTACCAGTACCCTAAGGAAAATTTAGGTCATTCTCTTATGGAAAAACTCAAACAAAATTATACATCTGGATCACTCTAAAGAAATAATGTGCATAAAAAGTTTATTTTTCCTTCAGACAAATCTTTAAAAGACATTCAAAGAAGAGCATATACCTTCCAACCCAATACCATCCTAGCTTGTAAAAAGGCTTTCAGATGAGCCTCCCCTGTCACCATGCAAAGCACTCTTTAATAAAAACCAAAATAGGTGACTATGGACAAGAAGCCTCTGATGGAAAAAGGGTTTAAGAGACTAACCCACCAGGATACTGAACAAGTCTGCTGGCAGCGGGTACCAGTCTGTGGTATGACTAGGCAAACCCATCAGGGAACTGAACATGCCTGTTGGCAATGGGGAATTCTACTTGGTGAAGGGATCTCTCACTAATTATCACAACTACCCCACCAGAGTACTGAACAGGCTTGCTAGCAGTGGGTTCTAGTTGAGAAATGTCTCATCTATACTTGTCTGATTGAAAAATTCACTTTTCTCATCTAAAAAAACACAGGTCACTATTGGCATTTATGAGATACAAACTCCAGATTAATAAGAAACATATTTACTACAAGAAAATGTCCATTTGAGAATTACCCTAAGTCAACTTACCAGTGTGGCATCTAAAGCCTACATTACCTAAGAAGGAAACTTCTTAAGAGTGGAGCCCTAACTAGGGAGTCTAATCTACTTATACTGTGAAATTTATCTATAACATCTAATGATAGTAAATCTCTGAAGAAAGTTAGGTTGGACCTGTTCTTCTGGTAAACATATAAAAATTCCCCTGTTTTCATTGTTGAATGCTACCTTTGTCAATAAGCCATCAAAAGAAAGGCAATTTCAATTTTTAGGCACGAGATCATATGCTAGGTGATAAATGTCCTTCTGAAATTTGATTGGTTTATTTTTCTCTTATCATCTTTTCTCCATTATGATATAGAATGTTAAATCTTCTTACATACAGATATGCAACATCCTTGGCATGGGAGAAGGTCAAAGAGCTCCTTCAGAACTCTTTTTTAGACTCACATCACACCTTTAGAAACCAGCATGATCACCCTACAGAACCAAATACAAAAGAAGATAAGCACATAATAAAAGAAGTATAGGAAATTCCTGTACCAAGCTTTCAGGAAACTCCAGTCTAAAAGGATGAATTAATCTACAAGCAGTCGCACATGCTATGGGTATTGATCATACAAAGGTAAAAGCAAAGGTAACATGGTATTTATTTTCCTCTTCTCATAAAACTACAATAAGTATGAAATTATATACTAGATCTTATGACCTTAGTATTAAAACCATGCACCTATCCCGCGTACCCATATGCCTAAACCTATTCAATCCTCTCATAGGTGTTCGAAAATGGTTAAGGGAAAAATTCACATCAAAGCATGAATATGAAGAATGTCTAGTAATGATAGGCCATGAATGTACTTCGTCCTTAAGCAAATCATGAACTTATCTTGTGTCATGAACCATGATCCAACATCAAATTCATCACTCGAAAGTCCAATCACCTATCCCAAAATGATGCTTTGACACCCAACGTCTTGTCTTCATCATTACATTAACAGGTAGAAATGAAATGGCTTATCTGGGTGGCGAAGCCATTCAGATAAGCCTCATCTGGTCTTAAATTTTCCTTGCGACATCCTTATTAAAACTTACCATTCACATTAACAACACCATCACCATATTTCTCCTGTCGTTACCTTTCTCCAGTTCCGAGCCTACTCCTCACCAGTACCAAACCCTTACCCTCATCAATTGACTAAACAACCTGATCCTTTTCTCACAACTTATAACAATGGTCGTAAGTAGACATGAACCGGTCTTCAAAATTTATAGAGAAACCGAGGAATTCCAACTATGTTGAGAAAAGTATGCTAGATCAGGATGGATGCCATTTTTGGAGAAATTCACAGGTTGAAATGAGAAGATATCTCATGAATTTATTCAGGGTTACGATGGAGACATTGCGCATATGGGCAATCTGTAGCTGACAATCAATGAAGCAACCATAAGGGAGGTCATGGGATTACCTAACAGAGGAGCCAAATACTTCAAAGGTGTAGGAATCAATAAGGATATGTGCTAGTGATTTTTGAAGGAATACCATCAACACCCCGATTGGAAAAAGGGGATCCCTAGGAACTATATCAAGGAAGAGTATCATCCAATGATTACTAGTCTTCAACGATTCGTCACTTGTGAGGGAAAGTATGATGTGACCTTCATATATCATCTTAGGCTTCTATTACATTTTGAAGGAGGCCTTGAAATTGATTTCCCATATTTTCTATGGATGAGTTTGAACAAAATGGTAAGAGGTGTCAAATCCCTATCCAACACTAAGAAGACTAGCATTTACCATCAAGGTCTGATTAAAATGTTAGTTTTACATGAACTTAGGAAGCATAGGATTAGTTGGAAAACCTTTATCACTCAACACCTTCCCACAGAAAACAAACCTGTGGAGGAAGTCCAGCATGCTCCAAAGAAAAATAAGGAACCTCAAAAGAAAAAGGGCAAGAAGGATAAGGCAACTCTATCATCATCTAGGATAGTGAGGCAACACGAAAAAGCTAGTAGACAAGCAGGGTCCTCTCCCACAATCAATAAGAATTTTAAAAGTCCTGAATCAAAGGTAAAACCAAATTAGTAGAGGAGACTTCAATAGTGGCACTTGAGGAGAAGGGCCATCAAACAAAAACTATGAAGAAAGGGAAGCATAGCTCATAAACTAAAAGTAATCAGTCTATAGAACAGTCCCCTGTCATCATTTCACAAATAGAAAAGAAGAAAAGGAAGCCTATGAGAACCCCTGATCCAGTACCTCCTTCTAAAAGAACCACAAGGAGCATGACAAAGAAGGGAAAAACAATTGTCAGTCCTCATACATAGGAAGATCCAATCGATCTTACCTCTCCTTCTGAAGACCTAACAGTGCAGGATGACATCCTTAGTTTGACCGAGGAACAAGCCACTATTACCTTATGTGGGATGAGGGAGGAAGTCGAAGAAAGGAAATGCATCCAGCCAATAATAATGGAGTCAACAAAGACCTTGAAAAAAGAACAAATGAAGAAAAAGATTGGGGAACTGCAAAAACAAAATCAGGAACTCAAACAAGAAGTGAAGGAATACCAATTATTAGACAGGTATATCAAAAAAGAAAACAAGAAATTGAAAGCAACCAACCAACAACTTCAAGATGACCATGAAGAAACTTATAACAAGCTCAAGAAGGTACTATGACTCCTACAATACGTTAGGGTCATAAAAAGGGAGTTGAAAGAAGAGGCCTCATCCATCAACATCATTGATCCACCAAAGTAAAGAATGAAATCTCAAGTTTTGAAGAAATTTTGGGTTTATTTTCAGTTGCATGAGGACATGCAATGATTTTGGCATGGGGGAATGTTGAGACCCGAAATTAACATCCCCACTACCCTATTATACTTCTCATCTATACCTTTTTGGCTTACCTAAGCTTGGGAGAATGACAAGAACACTACCATTAGCCATTGATAAGGTCATAAGGTAAAGTGTGATTCATTCATGGATTTTGTGGTTTATTGAGCTAGGAAATTAAACATTTCATGTATTAATGCTTCAATTTTCCATGTATAATCTTTGACCTCTAGATAAATCCATCCTTCCTATACCAGCTCAACTATCCGGTACTTGCGCACCAAGACTGCCACTATCTGAATCCGGTACTAAGCACATCTGGTATTGAATCTCACCTGTTGTGATCCGGTACCAACGGTTGTGGACTTTCGTGATTTGGTACCACCATTTGCACACTGTCGTGATCTGGTACCATCTACCTATCATGATCCGATACCAATATAGAGAGCTGAATGTACCAAGTTTAGTCCAGATCATGCCCAAGACAATTGTTGGATGTTTATTTGCTTTAGCAAGGCTATGTTAGAATAGTTTGTTGATTGCCTCATCCTCATGCACTTTGTTGCATGAGGATGAAGCTAAAATATGCAACCGAATAATTAAAATTAACAATTGACTGATTTGCAAATCATTTCACCTCCTTGTGTTTCACAACTAGCATGTGAAGCAACGTGTTATATTAGAGAACATATTCTGAGTGAAGATTAATAGAAAGACATCATTTATTTCCATGTCTTGATTGTCTATGATTAAATGTGAGTTGAGTTTTTAGCATAATTTTAATTCTATGTTTGAAATTTGAATACGAGTAATGTGTGGGTTGAAGGCAAGCTTATTGTAGACTCTAGTCACTGACATGTTGAAGAGGCAAGGGCCCACCACCCAACAAAGGTCAACATCTTCATAGATTAGTATTAGCATTTTTTTTTAATAGTGTAAATGTTAAATTAGCTGAAGCTTTAATTCTCTCAGATGATAGCAGTACAATTTAGAATAGGATTTCCATTATATGATTGCTTAGAGATCTTTACTTACTCTGCTTTTGCATATGCATTGTTTTTATGAATTTGATTTTTCTTCATAGACATGAATGTTGGCAACAGTAGTCAGACATATCTGAAGGAGAACTAGTGAAGTTCACAACAGCACATTGTGAACCACAACATACTCAGTATATTGACTGTTGAACTACCCATGCTATGTCTTGATGATTGATGTGTGATTTCCCTTTCAGAAGTGTGGATTGCATAGTTAGTTTTCTGGGTCAGATAGCAGAGTTGATCTATCAAACCAACTCCATATCATAGTTGCATGTGCCATAATGGAGTAGATAGCCTCTCTGTGAAAGATAACCAAGTGCATTTCAGTTTGCTATTTTGTTTTGTTTCGAGCATACATAATTTAGAATAGATTTATACTCATGACATTAGAAATACCTTTCTTACTGGTGTCTTGTAACTCGGTTGATTACGAATCTCGGATTGATAATTAATGAGTGCATTATAATAAACATATAAGCAACACAATAGTATCATGCAATAGGCATACCCATTCGTTGGCATTCATCACAATTGGATACATAGGTTTTAGCATCTTTGAAAATATGAGGCCAATAATAACCAGATTGCAGAACTTTATAAGCGGTACTCTTGTCTACGAAGTGTCCTCCACAAGGACCATCATGGTAGGCTTGCAAAATATCATGAATTTCATCTTCCCTTGAACATCTCCTAATTACCAAATCTGGTCTTGTTTTGTAGAGACAATCATTGTGCCATATGTAGTTTGCACTTAGCTAAATTACTTTCTATTTTTCTCTAGGAGACAATTTCTGAGGCATATTCCCTGTCAAAAGATAGTTAGCTACATTTGCATACCAAGGAGTGAATGTAGAAATAGAAAACAAATTTTCATCAGGAAATTTATCTTCTACTGGTGCGTTCTCTCCTAGATGAATCATTCTCGATAAGAAATTAGCCACAAGATTATGCTTACATGGTCTATCAATAATGTTGATATTGAACTCTTGTAATAATAACAACCATATTGTAACTCTAGGATTTGTTACATGTTTGTTCATTAAGAATTTGATGGTTGAATGATCAGTGTGTACAAAATCTTGATATCCTGTAATATAGTGTCTAAATTTATTGATAGCATGGACCACAACTAGCAATTCTTTTTGTGTGACCGTATAATTAACTTCAACTAGAGATAGATTTTTACTAACAAATTAAATAGCATAAGGCATTTCATTTTCCCTTTGTCCAAGAACTTCCCCAAGAGCTATGTCTGAGGCATCGATATAGATATGAAAAGGAAGGGACCAATTTGGTCCTCTTAATACAGGGGTAGTTAACAATTTCTATTTTAGAATCTCAAAAGATATTTGGCATTCATCATACCACTTAAATTCGGCTTCTTTAGATAATAACTTGAATAAAGGTGTAGCTAGTATTGTAAAATTCGGAATGAATCTTCTATAGTAGCCAACATGCCCTAAAAAGCTACGAACTTCCTTTTGTGAGGAAGGTATTCTGTTTTGTGTGATAATATGAATCTTTGTCGGAACAACTCTCATTCCAGAACCATAGATGTGATGTCCCAAAACAATATCTTCAGGGAGCATCATCTTTGACTTTCCATTACTTAGGGAAAGATTAGTTTTCTTACATCTAATCAAGACTTTTTCTAGACTGGTCAAAGATTCTTGGAAGTCTTTTCCATGGACTATAAAGTCATCCATGTAGACTTCCACGCAATCATTGGTCAAATCAGAGAAAATGGCTAGGACAACCCTTTGAAAAGTGATTGGGGCATTACAAATTCCAAAAGGAAGAACCCTATAAGCATAGGTTCCCCATGGGCAGGTGAAAGTGGTCTTCTCCTGGTCTTCGGGTGCTATTTGTATTTGGTTATAACCACTAAACCCATCTAGGAATGAAAAATACTTCTTTTTGGACAAGGTATCCAACACCTGATCAATAAATGGTAAGGGAAAATAATCCCTATGGGTGTCTTTGTTCAACTCCCTGAAGTCTACACACATTCTCCATTTACCATTTTTCTTGGGAACTATGACAAGTGGAGACACCCATTGACTATCTGAAATGGGGTATATGAGATTGGCTTGAAGGAGTTTTTGTAATTACTCTTTTACAATATCTTTAAAGGCTAGATTCATCCTTCACTAAGCCTGTCTAACTAGTCTGATTTGGTCATTAGTGAAAATATGATGTGTGCATGTGTCAGGGTGAATTCCCTTCATGTCTGCATAATCCCATGCAAAGGCAGCAAATTGTCTTTGGAGCATTTCAATTACTTGTGTCTTTTGTTCTGGCTCCAAACTAGAGTTGATATACAAGGGTTTTCCTGGGCTAATATCGACAAGTTTAGTACTTTCTTCATTCTTTGAGGAAGTTGGTGATAAAGTATATAATTGACTGATATTAGGGTGCTAAGTTTGTTGAAATTCAAAACAGAAAATGTGTCACAATTCTGCAAAAGATCTTGGGTATTCAATACAATTTGTATCAGCCAAAAATAAACTTAAGAATTCTTTATCCGATTGTTCTTGCATTCCTCTTACCTGTTCAAGTGTTAACAGGGGTCTGATACAATCTTCTTCTCCATAAGGGTTTTCTAACCAAACAGGTATCTCCTGTGTCGGTTGGGCAGGAGGAAAGAGGACAAGATTTTGGCTATGTGTGCCATTGGATATAGTCATCTCACCAGACCGACAACTGATAAAGGCATCTGTTGTGGCCAGCCAAGGACGACCAAGAACCACAGGGTGTCCTGGTTTGGAGGATGATTTAGAGTAGATGACTAGAAAGCCTACTGGATATTCCCAAGAAGCTATAGTGACTGGGACATCATCTAAACTTCCTGCAAGGCTAATGACTGACTTATTTTCCAACTCTATCATGGTTTGGGTTGGTCTTAACTGGTTGATTTGTAGATTTTGCATAGTGTCGAAAGGAATTACATTAATTGTTGCACCCAAATCAATGAGTGTGTTTGGTAAAGAAATACCATTAATTTCAATAGTGACTACTGGGTTCCCAGGGTCATTATATTTGTATGGCATTTCAGAAATAAATTCAGATAATTTCCCCACCACTTGAACAAGGGGAGGTTCCTTATTTTTCTTTCCTGGTTTCTTAAGGCAAACATCCCTTATGATTTTGGCATATATGGGGATATCCTTAATGGATTGCAGTAGAGGTATTTTTATACATACATTTCATAATTCATCCTCTATATATTTGTGCAAGGGTGGGTCAAGTTTATTCACTAATAGTCTTTCGGGCTAGGGTGGAATATTAACTTGTTGAGGTACTCGTACAGACTGAGAAGTGATTGGAATAGGAGGGGAATTCTCTTCTTCTACAGGGGTGGTTTGAGTGTTTTCTTCCTCAGAATGATTATCATTTTCTTCCTGAATTATTACTCCAGGATTTGATTGATTTACAATTTTCCCTGATCGTAGTTGAATTTCATAGGTGGGAAGGTTTGAACTTTTTTATTTTTGATAGGGTGGGTGGGTCAATTATTGGGGTTAGGGATTGGGTAGGTAGGGATTGTTGTTGGTCTCGGAGGGTTGTGGGAAACTTGGTTTTGTGGCTGTTGATTGGGATTTATAGGTACTTGTTGTTGGCGGTTAGGGTTCAAGGGGGTTGTAAATTGCTGTTGTATAGGAGGTGGGAGTAAAGCTTGCATCTATGGTGGGTTAAATCCAGGTAGTAATTGGGAAATGTTTGCAGGATACTATGGATATGTAGGGTAAGAGGGATTCCCATACATAGGCCCCCTCCAACCTTGTTTCCAAGGTTGAGTTTGAGCTTGCCGAGGTGTCCATTTTGGATAGGTCATTGGGGAAGGAACCCATCTTTGTTGTTGATAATGTGCATTAGGGTAATAAAATGCATTGGGGTTTTGTGCTCTCCAAGGTCTTCTGGAAGGGTATGATTGTTCGTGTGAGACTCCTCCTCCCCTATACATGGCTTGTAGTTCAAGAAAAGTTGGACACTCAGATGTGGGGTGCTCTAGTGTACACAAGCCACAGATTTCTATGGCATTTAATGGACATTCTTTCTCACCATGCTTCTTTTGGCATCTAGGATAGAAGATTGCTAAAAAAGTCTCTTCTTCTTGTTTCTTTTTCAGTTTTAGGGTATCTAACTGGTTATTGATTGTGCTCAAGATGTCTATTTTAAAGTTCTCTAATAAGTTTCCTAACTCAATTCTGGTGATAGCTCCTGAGCTTTGTCTTGTATTTCTGCTAAAAGAATCTCTTGGTGCTTTGCTTGTTTTAGCTTGTTCTCTTGAGTATCTTTTACAGTAATCTACAATTTTTGCAAAAGGATTTTGGTGCACATCTCCTGAACTTAACAAATTTAAAAATTCTATGCAGTAATCTCTAATACCCTTCAAAAATACGGTTCTTACTACAGCTGGGTCTGTGGTGAATAATTTTGATTTCTGGTAGTTGTATAAAAACCTTTCTAAGTAGTCTTCAAGGCTTTCATCTTTTGTTTGCTTCATTTTAAAAATGTCATTTTTAACATTATCCTTACAATAGTCTTGGTATTTCTGTAAAAATGTGTCTTTCATTTGATCCCAAGAGCGGATTGTATTTTCTCCTAAGCTCATGGACCATCTTAAGGTTGAGTCTTTCATTGTAGCAGGAAAGAGCTTAAGTTTTTGGTCATCATCTAAGTAGTTATAACTTCTACATAATATGTCAAACTCGAATAAAAATAAATCTGGATCTTCAGTTGACATGCCTCTGAAAGTGGGTAACGATGATAGTGGGATGTTTTTAATGTTGATGTTTCTAGAAATATCCAAGATTGGAAACCCAAAGGTATTAGTCTCAGTCGCTGCATTTCCTTCTTCGTTTTCCATTCCACTGATAGATGGTTAAGAAACTGGATTTTGTGTGTCTCCTAAACTTTCAGCAAATTCACGTTCTGCTCACCCCAATGCTGATTCTTCCGTTTTAGGTTCTTCCTCCGGAGCCTCGTTGGCTCCCCTTGAAATTTCTCTTGGTGGAATTTTTCCTGCACTAGTGTTAGTTGGATTAGTGTGGGNGAATATTTAGAGCTTACAAATCTACCCTTATTATCTCTATATCTATGTATAAAATGGAAATTTGATTCTTAACTGAATTGAAATCCTAATTCTATCTAGAAGGTAAGAAGGCAACCTAGCTTCGGAGAACCCCACTCTAGTGGCCGCGTGTCTCTTCACTCATGTATTAAATGTTTTATCCTCCTCCCTCAAGAATCCTTTAAAATCATTCAAAAACTATGCAAACAATCTAAGCTAAAAATCACTTCCTACCATTTGCAACTCCCCGACAAGGACACATAAATGTTGTGCTACATATATGTTTAGTATATTGCACTAATTAATTATCAATCCAAGATTCATAATCAACAGAGTTGCAGGACACTAGTAAGAAAGGTATCACTAATGTCATGAGTATAGAACTATTCTATATTATGCATGTTGGAAACAAAACAAACTAGCAAATCAAAACAAACTAGCAAATCAAAACACACTTTGGTTGTCTTTCACAAAAGGGCTATCTACTCCATTATGGCACATGCAAATATGAGATGGATTTCTTTGACAGATCAACTCTGCTATCTAACCCAGAAAACTAACTATGCAATCACACTTCTGAAAGGGAAATCACACATCAATCATCAAGACATAGCCGGGTAGTTCAATAGTCAATATACTGAGTATACTGTGGTTCACAATGTGTTATTGTAAACTTCACTAGTTCTCCTTCAAATATGTCTGATTACAGCTGCCAACATTTATGTCCATGAAACAAAATCAAATTCATAAAAACAGAAACAAAACCTATGCAAAACAGAGTAAGTAAAGATCTCCAAACAATCTTATAATCGAAATCCTAGTCTAAACTATACTACTATCATCTGAAAGAATTAAGATTCAGCTAATCTAACATCAATACTATTGAAATAAACTACTAACACTAATCTATAAGGATGCTAACCTTTGTTGGGCGGTGGGCCCTTTCCGCTTCAACAGGTCAGCGATTGGAGTCTACAGTAAGCTTTCTTTCAATCCACGCATTCCTCTTACTCAAATTTCAAAACATAGAATCAAACTATGCTAACAACTCAACTCACATTCATTCATAAATGATCAAGACCTGGAAATAATTGACATCCTTCTATTAAACTTCAACTCAAAACCTATTCTGCAATATGTACCACTGCTTCACATACTGTGTTATTCTAACTCTCTACTACCTCCACCATCATTGCCATGACTATTTAAACAGTCTTAGTCTTGAAACACAAGGAGGTGAAATCTTTAGCAAATCAGTCAATTGTCAAATTTATATATTCAGTTACATATTTTAAGCTTCATCCTCATGACACGAAGTGTATGAGGATGAAGCAAATAAACAAACTAGCTTAACATAACCTTTCTAGAGCTTTGATGATTCAACAAACATCTAACAATTATCTTGGGCAAGATATGAAGCTAACCTTGGTATGTTATGCTTCCTATATTGGTACCGGATCATGACAGGTGAGATTTAGTAAATGGTACTGGATCCGAATAGTATGCAAGTGGTTGGTACCGGACTAGAATATTCTGTGGCCATTGGTACTGGATCATGATAGTGGATGGTTCGGTACCGGATCTGAATCGAAGATGCGCTTGGTACCGGATTTAGACAGTGGCAATCTGGTGCATAAGTACCGGATGGCTGAGATGGTACAGAAAGGTTAGCCTCATCTAGAGGTCAATGGTTACACGTGGTAAATTAAAACATTAGTACATAAAAAATTTAGTCTTCTATCTCAATAAACCACAAAAATGCATGAATTAATTATAGTTTACCTTATGACCTCATCAATGGCCAATGGTAATGTTCTTTTTCATTTATCCAAGATTAGGTAAGCCAAAAAGGTATAGATGAGGAGTATAATAGGGTAGTGGGTATGTCAATTTAGAGGCTCAATATTCCCCCATGCCAAAACCATTGCATGTCCTCATGCAACTGAAACAAACCCAAAATTTTTCAAAATTTGAGACTCCATTCTTTACTTTTGTGGATCAGTGATGTTGATGGTTGAGGCTTCTACTTTCAGCTCCCTTTTTATGACCCTAATGTATTGTAAGAGTCTTAGTACCTTCTTGACATTATCAGAAGTCTCTTCATGGTCATCTTGAAGTTGCTGGTTGGTTGCCTTCAGTTGCTCGTTTTCCTTTTTGATATACCTGTCCAATAGTTGGTATTCCTTCACTTCTTGTTTGAGTTCCTGGTTTTGTTTTTGTAGCTCCCCAATTTTTTCTTCATCTATGCTTTTGTTAAGGTTCTTGTTGACTCCATTGTTTCTGGCTGGATGTATTCTCTTTCCTCCACTTCCTCCCTCATCCCACATAAAGTAATAGTGACTTGTTCCTAGGTCAAACTAGGGATGTCATTCTGGACTGATAGGTCTTCAGAAGGGGAGGTAAGATCTATTGGATATTCATGTGTATGAGGACTGACAACTGCTTTTCCTTTCTTTTCCATGCTCCTTGTGGTTATTTTACAAGGGGGTACTGGATTAGGGGTGCTCACAGGATTCCTTTTCTTCTTTTCTATTTGTGGAATGGTTACAGGGGATTGTTCTATAGACTGTTCACTTTTATTTTCTGAGCCTTTCCTGATAGTTTTTGTTTTATGACCCTTCTCCTCAAGTTATACTATTGAAGTCTCCTCTACTAATTTGGTTTTACCTTTTGATTATTGACTTTTAAAAGTCTTATTGATTGTGGAGGAGGGCCCTACTTGTTTACTAGATTTTTCGTTTTGGCTCATTGTTCTGGATGATGATGGAGTTACCTTATCTTTCTTGCCCTTTTTCTTTTGAGGTTCCTTATCTTTCTCTGGAGCAAGCTGGGATTACTCTATAGGTTTGTCTTATGTGGGAAGGTGTTGAGTGATGAGGATTTTCCAGCTAATCCTTTACTTCCTGATTTCATGTAAAACTAACATCTTAATAAGACCTTGATGGTAAATGCTAGTCTTCTCAGTTTTGGATAGGGATTTGACACCTCTTACCATCTTATTTAGACTCATCCATAAAAAATATGGGAAATCAATTTCAGGGCCTCCTTCAAAGTGTAATAGAAGCCTAATATGATATATGAAGGTTACAACATACCTTCCCTCACAAGTGAGGAATCGTTGAAGACCAACAAGCATTGGATGATACTCTTCCTTGATATGGTTCCTAGGGATCCCCTTTTTCCAATCAGGGTGTTGATGGTCTTCTTTCAAAAATTGTTGGCACATTTCCTTATTGATTCCTACTCCTTTGAAATACTTGGCTCCTCTATTAGGTAATACCATGGCCTCCCTTAAAGTTTCTCCATTGATTGTTAGCTGTAGATTGCCTATGTGTGCAATACCTCCATCGTAACCCTGAATAAATGAGTGAGATACCTTCTCATGCTAGCCTATGAATTTATCCAAAAATGGAATCCATACTACTCTAGCATACTTCTCTCTATATAGTTGGAACTCCTCTTTCTCTCTATAAATCTGGAAGACCGGTTCATGTCTACTTACAACCATCTTTATAAATTGTGAGAAAAAATCAGGTTGTAGCGCAAGGATTTAGTCAGTTGATGAGGGTAAGGGTTTGGCACTAGAGATCATAGGGAGGAGTAAGCTCGAAAATGGATAAAATTTGGTAACAACAAATCAACTATGGTGATGGTGTCGCTAATTCGAATGGTGAGTTTAAGAAAATATGCCACAAAGGAAAATTAAGACAAGATGAGGCTCATCTAGATGGCTTCGCCACCCAGATAAGTCATTTCATTTCTGCCCGTTAGCATAATGATGGGGATGGAAAGATGGGTGTTGAAGCATCATTGTTGTTTGGGATAGGTGATTGGATCTCTGAGCGGTGAATTTGATGTTGAATCATGGCACATGACACAAGATAAGTTTGTGATTTGCTTAAGGATGAAGCACGTTCCTAGCTCATCATTACTAGACATGCTTCATATTCACACTTTTGATGTGATTTTTCCCTCAATCATTTTCAAGCGCTTATATGATGAGAGGATTGATTAAGGTTAGGCATATGGGTATGAGGGAGTGAAAGTTATGTGCATGGTTTTAACACTAAGGTCATAAGATCTAGTATACATTTTCATACCTATTGTAGTTTTATAAGCAAAGGAAAATAAATAAGACCATGTTACCTTTTCTTTTACCATTGTATGATCAATACCCATAGCATATGCAACTGCCTTTGTATTTGAAGCTTGTAGATTGTCAGATTTCATCTTTTTAGGCTGGAGTTTTTTGGAAGCTTGGTATTGGAATTTCATGTACTTCATGAAACTTCTTTGTTCTATGCTTATCTTCTTTTGTGTCTAGTTCTGCAGGGTTGTAGGGTGATCATGTTGGTTTCTAAAGATGAGATGTGAGTCTGAAAAAGAGTTCTGAAGGAGCTCTTTGACCCTTCCCCATGCCAAGGATGTTGCATATCCTTATGTAAGAAGATTAAACACTCTGTATCATAATGGAGAAAAGATGATAAGAGAAAGGAAACCAAATCAAATTCCAAAAGTAAATTTATCACCTAGCATATGATCACATGCCTAAAAAATTGAAATTTCCTTTCTTTTGATGACTTATTAACAAGGGTAACATTCAACAGTGAAAACAGGGATCTTTTTATATTTTTTCCAGAAGAACAGATCCAACCTAACTTGCTTCAGAGATTTACTATCATTAGATGTTATGGATAAATTTCATAGTATAAGTAGATTAGACTCCCTAGTTAGGGCTCCACTCTTAAGAAGTTTCCTTCTTAGGTAATGTAGGCTTTAGATGTCAGACTGGTAAGGTTGAATTAGGGTAATTCTCAAAAGGGCATTTTCTTGTAATAAGTATCTTTGTTTATTAATCTGGGGTTGTATCTCATAAATGTTAACAATGAGATTTTCTTGTAATATTCATCTTTTAGATGACAAAAGTGGATTTTTCAATCAGACAAGTATAGATGAGACATTTTTGAACCAGAACCCACTACCAGCAAGCCTGTTCAGTACTCCAGTGGGGTAGTTGTGATAATTAGTGAGAGACATTCCTTCCCCAGGAAGAATGCCCCATTGCCAACAGGCCTATTCAGTACCCTCATGGGTTTGCCTAGTCATACCACAGACCGGTACCTGCTGCCAGCAGACCTGTTCAGTATCCCAGTGGGTTAGTCTCTTAAACCCTTTTTCCATTAGATTCTTCTTGTCCATAGTCACCTATTTCAATTTTGATTAAAGAGTGCTTTTGCATGGTGACAAGGAAGGCTCGTCTGAAAACATTTTTATAGGCTAGGATGGTATTGGGTTGGAAGGTGTATTCTCTTATTTGGATGTGTTTAAAGATTTGTCTGAAGGGAAAATAAACTTTTGTATTGCACATTGGATCCAGATGTATAATTTTGTTTGAGTTTGTCCATAAGAGAATGACCTAAAGTTACCTTAGGTTACTGATACATCCTCTTCCATAAAAAATTTCCTAGTGTGCCCTTGAAAAAGAGTGTTCATATACTCATATGTTACTCTTTTAGAAAAGATAATCCAATGAATACTATTGAAGTCTAGTTAGGGTGAGATAGTTACTTGTAGGCTAATATAGTTTTTATCCCATTAATCATGCTAAAATACTGGGTAAAGGAAATCTCTAGACTTTGAAGCAGATTAAGCATGGTTCTTTTAAAAGTCATAGGTAAATATTATGTCTTCTTTGTCAAGCAACAAAATCGAAAGAAATTAAAAATTCTTCCTTTTAGCAACAAAACCAAAAGAAATTAAAGATACTTCCCTTTAGTCAGCAACATAACCAAAATAAATTATTGCTTCATAAGGGCTGCCATTTGATGTTGCTTTCAGCTTCTTGGTTCCATCTTAAGTGGTTGTTGCATGGATTCATACTTCATATTAATTGACATAATATTTTGAAATATGCATAGCATTCCTTGTCAATTAGGTGATGTGTCCTGGTAGTACCGTATAAGGACAGACTTCTGGTACCGGACTAGCACAAGACTACTGGTGTCGGACCAGAACCGGATTTCTGGTACCAGAGCAGAACAGAGTATTGCTGATGCCTACAAATTGATGTTTAGAAAGTTCTTGAAGGATCAAATAAATTATAGAAATATACTTACCAAGATAAAATGCGAAAGTAAAACAAAAGGAGGTAAGAATCCCTTGTTACCTTCAACTTATTAACAAAACACAATCCACACCTATGTACAAAAGTTTTAAAAATAAACTAATCAATCAATGTGGAATAATAGGAAGGTATTCTTCCTTACTGATCACATGCATATCTAAATTCTGTAGTATACGAGTCAAAAATTCCTCTTTTGATAGGGGTTTGTTATAAATTCTCAACCGGTGACCATTCACAAGTAGTGGTGTCTATTGTTCGTCAATTGTCTTTATCCTGATTGAACCATTGTCATAGACAGTGTCAATTTCATAAGGTCCCATCCAATGAGTAGTTAACTTACCTTTGAAGTTCTTGAATCTCTTGTCATACAACAGGGCCCAATCTCCTTGTTGAAAATTTTTCTTTTTGAGATACTTGTCATGCCATTTTGTTCTCTTATCTTGAATGAGGGTGGTTCTTTGAAGTGCTTCCTACCTGATTTCATCCAATTCATTAAGCTTCAAGAGACTTTGTTGCTGGGCTTCATCCAAGTTCATGCCAACTTGTACTGCAGTCCTGAAGGTTTTGATCTGGAATTCTATGGGGAGAAGTACCTGCTTCCCATACATGAACTCGTAGGGTGTATGTCATGTTGTATTCCTCTAAGTGATTCTATAATCCCATAAGGCTTCTAGTAATCTTTCAACCCAGTCCTTGTGGTGCAGCTGTACTATTTTGGTAAGAATGGACTCAATAACTTTGTTGGTAGATTCTACTTGTCCATTTTCCTATGGATGGTAGGGTGTAGATTTCCTGTGTTTAATTTGGTACTGTTCTGTAATAGCTTTGATGAGATTAGAGGTAAATTGTGTTCCCTGATCAATAACAATTTCTCGAGGTACAAGAAATCTATTAAAGATGTCATTAAAAAGAAAATCTACCACTGATTGTTCACTTGCAGCTGGTAAAGCTTTTGCTTCAACTCACTTAGTCACATAATCAGTACATACAAGTATGTACTTTTTCTTTTTAGATGCAGGGTTAATGGGCCCTACAAAATCTAATGCCCATTTCTTGAAAGGCTCAATGACTACTTGGGCTAGAAGTGGCATTTGGTCTCATGTAGTAGGCTTACCCATTCGTTGGCATTCATCACAATTGGATACAGAGGTTTTAGCATCTTTGAAAATATGAGGCCAATAATAACTAGATTGTAGAACTTTATAAGCGGTCCTCTTGTCTGCGAAATGTCCTCCACAAGGACCATCATGGCAGGCTTGCAAAATATCATGAATTTCATCTTCCCTTACACATCTCCTGATTACCAAATCTAGTCCTGTTTTGTAGAGACAATCATCGTGCCACATGTAGTTTTCACTTAGTTGAATTACTTTCTGTTTTTCTCTGGGAGACAATTTCTAAGGCATATTCCCTTTCACAAGATAGTTAGCTACATATTCATACCAAGGAGTGAATATAGAAATAGTAAACAAATTTTCATCAGGAAATTTGTCTTCTACTGGTGCGTTATCTCCCAGATGAATCATTCTAGATAAGAAATCAACCACAAGATTATCCTTACCAGGTCTACCAATAATGTTGATATTGAACTCTTGTAATAATAACAACCATCTTGTAACTCTAGGATTTGTTACAAGTTTGTTCATTAATAATTTGATGGATGAATGATCAGTGTGTACAAAATATTGATATCATGTAATATAGTGTCTAAATTTATTGATAGCATGGACCACAACTAGCAATTCTTTTTCTGTGACCGTATAATTAACTTCAACTGGAGTTAGATTTTTACTGACAAAGTAAATAGCATAAGGCCTTTGATTTTCCCTTTTTCCAAGAACTTCCCCAAGAGCTATGTCTGAGGCATCGGTACAGATATGAAAAGGAAGGGACCAATTTGGTCCTCTTAATACAGGGGTAGTTGACAATTTCTGTTTTGGAATCTCAACAGATATTTGGCATTCATCATCCCACTTAAATTTGGGTTCTTTAGATAATAAATTGAATAAAGGGGTAGCTAGGCTTGTAAAATTCAGAATGAATCTTCTATAGTAGCTAGCATGCCCTAAAAATCTATGAACTTCCTTTTGTGAGGAAGGTATTCTAATTTGTGTAATAATATGAATTTTTTTCATATCAACTCTCATTCCAGAACCAAAGATGTGATGTCCCAAAACAATACCTTTAGTGAGCATCATCTTTGACTTTTCATTACTTAGGGAAAGATTAGTTTCTTTACACCTAATCAAGAATTTTTCTAGACTAGTCAAAGATTCCTAGAAGTCTTTTCCATGGACTGTAAAGTCATCCATGTAGACTTCCACGCAATCATTAGTCAAATCAGAGAAAATGGATAGGATAGCCCTTTGAAAAGTGGTTGGGGAATTACAGAGTCCAAAAGGAAGAACCCTATAAGCATAGGTTCCCCATGCGCAGGTGAAAGTAGTATTCTCCTGGTCTTCGGGTGCTATTTGTATTTGGTTATAACCACTAAACCCATCTAGGAATGAAAAATACTTCTTTCCGGAAAAGGTATCCAACACCTGATCAATAAATGGTAATGGAAAATAATCCCTATGGGTGGCTTTGTTCAACTCCCGAAGTCTATACATAATCTTCACTAACCAATTTTCTTGGGAACTATGACAAGTGGAGACACCCATTGACTATCTGAAATGGGGTATATGAGATAGGCTTGAAGGAGTTTCTGCAATTCCTCTTTTACAATATCTTTAAGGGTTGGATTCAACCTTCACTAAGGCTGTCTAAATGGTCTGATTTGGTCATTAGTGTAGATATGATGTGTGCATGTGTTAGGGTGAATGCCTTTCATGTCTGCATAATATCATGCAAAGGCATCAAATTGTCTTTGGAGCATTTCAATTACTTGTGTCTTTTGTTCTGGTTCCAAACTAGAGTTGATATACAAGGGTTTTCCTGGGCTAATCTCGAAAAGTTCAGTACTTTCTTCCTTCTTTGAGAAAGCTGGTGATAAAGTATATAATTGAGTGATATCAGGGTGCCAAGTTTGTTGAAATTCAGAACTGAAAATGTGTGACAATTCTGCAAAAGACCTTGGGTATTCAATACAATTTGTATCAGCCAAAAATAAACTTAAGACTTGTTCATCTGATTGTTCTTGCATTCCTCTTACCTATTCAAGTGTTAACAGGGGTCTGATGCAATCTTCTTCTCCATAGGGGTTTTCTAACCAGACAGGTATCTCCTGTGCCAGTTGGGCAGGAGGAAAGAGGACAAGCTCTTGGTTATGTGTGACATTGGATATAGTCATCTCACCAGACTAACAACTGATAAAGGCATCTGTTGTGGCCATCCAAGGATGGCCAAGAACCATAGGGTGTCCTGGATTGCAGGATGATTTAGAGTAGATGATTAGAAAGTCTACTAGATATTCCCAAGAAGCTAGAGTGACTGTGACATCATCTAAACTTCCTAGAGGGATAATGACTGACTTATATACCAACTCTATCATGGTTTGGGTTGGTCTTAACTGGTTGATTTGGAGATTTTGCATAGTGTCAAAAGGAATTACATTAATTGCTGCACCCAAATCAATGAGTTTGTTTGGTAAAGAAATACCATTAATTTCAACAGTGACTACTGGGTTCCAACGGTCATTATATTTGTATGGAATTTCATAAATAAATTTAGATAATTTCCCCACCACCTGAACAAGGGGCGGTTCTTTCTTTTTCTTTTCTGGTTTCTTAAGGCAAAGATCCCTTATGATTTTGGCATACACGGGGATATCCTTAATGGTTTGCAACAGAGGTATTTTTATACATACATTTTGTAATTCATCCTCTATATCTTTGTGCAAGGGTGGGTCAGGTTTCTTCACTAATAGTCTTTCAGGGTAGGGTGGAAGATTAACTTGTTGAGGTACTCGTACAGACTGAGAAGTGATTGGAATAGGAGGGGAAGTCTCTTCTTATACAGGGGTGGTTTGAGTGTTTTCTTTCTCAAAATGATTATCATTTTCTTTCTGAATTATTACTCCAGGATTTGATTGATTTACAGTTTTCCCTGATTGTAGTTGAATTTCATAGGTGGGAAAGGTTTGAACTTCTGTATTTTTCACAGGGTGGGTGGGTCAATTATTGGGGTTAGGGATTGGCTAGGCAGGGGTTGTTGTTGGTCTTAGAGGGTTGTGGGTAGCTTGGTTTTGTGGCTGTTGATTGACATTTATAGGTACTTGCTGCTACTCATTAGGGTTCAAGGGGGTTGTAAATTGTTGTTGTATAGGAGGTGGGAGTAAAGCTTGCATATGTGGTGGGTTAAATCTAGGTAGAAATTGGGAAATGTTTGCAGGATACTGTGGATATGTAGGGTAAGAGGGATTCCCATACATAGGCCCCCTCCAACCTTGTTGCCAAGGTTGAGTTTGAGCTTGCTGAGGTGTCCATTGTGGATAGGTCATTGGGGAAGGACCCCATTGTTGTTGTTGATAATGTGCATTAGGGTCACAAATTGCATTGGGGTTTTGTGCTCTCCAAGGTCTTCTGGAAGGGTATGACTGTTCTTGTGAGACTCCTCCTCCCCTATACATGGCTTGTAGTTCAAGCAAAGTTGGACACTCATATTTGGGGTTCTCTAGTGTACACAGGCCACAGATTTCTATGACATTTAATGGACATTCTTTCTCACCATGCTTCTTTCGACATCTTGGACAATAGATTGCTAAAACAGTCTCTTCTTCTTGTTTCTTTTTCAGTTTTAGGGTATCTAAATGGTTACTAATTGTGCTCAAGATGTTTGTTTTAAATTTTTCTAATAAGTTTCCTAACTCAATTTTGGTGACAGTTCTCGAGCTTTGTCTTGTATTTCTGCTAAAAGAATCTCTTGGTGCTTTACCTATTTTAGATTGTCCTCTTGAGTTTCTTCTACAGTAATCTATGATCTCTGCAAAAGGCTTTTGGTGCACATCTCTTGAACTTAACATATTTAAAACCTCTATGCGGTCATCTCTGATACCCTTCAAAAATACGGTTCTTACTACAGCTGGGTCTGTGGTGGATAATTTTGATTTATGGTAGTTGTATAAGAACCTTTCTAAGTAGTCTTTAAGGCTTTCATCTTCTGTTTGCTGCATTTTAAAAATGTCATTTTTATCATTATCCTTACAATAGTCTTGGTATTTCCGTAAAAATGTGTCTCTCATCTGATCCCAAGAGAGGATTGTATTTTCTCCTAAGCTCCTGAACCATCTTAAGGTTGAATCTTCCATTGTAGTAGAAAAGAGATTAATTTTTTGGGCATCGTTTGAGTAGTTATAGCTTCTACATAATATGTCAAACTTGAATAAAAATAAATTTGGATCTTCAGTTGACATACCTCTGAAAGTTGGTAATGATGATAGTGGGATGTTTTTCATGCTGATGTTTCTGGAAATATCCAATATTGGAAACCCAAAGGTCTCAGTCTCATTGGCTACATTTCCTTCTTCTTCTTCCATTGCACTAATAGATGGTTTAGAAACTGAATTTTGTGTGTCTCCTGAACGTTCAACAAATTCACGTTCTGCCTGCCCCAATGTTGATTCTTCCATTTTAGGTTCTTCTTTTGGAGCCTTGCTGGCTCCCCTTGAACTTTCTCCTGGTGAAATTTTTCCTGCACCAGTGTCAGTTGGATTAGTGGGGGGAGGGGGGGGGTTGTTTTTGAATCTTTAGAGATTACAAATCTACCCTTATTATCTCTATATCTATGCATAAAATGGAAATTTGATACTTAACTGAATTGAAATCCTCATTCTATCTAGAAGGTAAGAAGGCAACCTGGCTTCAGATAACCCCACTCTAGTGACCGCATGGCTCTTCACTCACATCTTAAACATTTTATCCTCCTCCCTCAAGCAACCTTTAAAATAATTCAAAAACTATGCAAACAATCTAAGCTAAAAATCACTTCCTACCGTTTGCAACTCCTCGGCAACGATGCCAAAATGTTGTGCTACTTATATGTTTAGTATAATGCACTCATCAATTATCAATTCAGGATTCGTAATCAATAGATCTGCAAGACACCAGTAAGAAATGTAATTCTAATGTCATGAGTATAGAACTATTCTAGATTATGCATGCTGGAAACAAAAAAAACTAGCAAATCAAAACACACTTTGGTTGTCTTTCACAGAGGGGCTATCTACTCCATTATGGCACATGCAAATATGAGATGGATTTCTTTGACATATCAACTCTGCTATCTGACCCAAAAAACTAACTATGCAATCACACTTTTGAAAGGGAAATCACACATCAATCATCAAGACGTAGCATGGGTAGTTCAATAGTCAATATACTGAGTATGTCGTGGTTCACAATGTGGTGTTGTAAACTTCACTAATTCTCCTTCAAATATGTCTGACTACTGCTGCCAACATTTATGTCCATGAAACAAAATCAAATTCATAAAAATAGAAACAGAACCTATGCAAAACAGAGTAAGTAAAGATCTCCAAACAAACGTATAATCAAAATCCTAGTCTAAACTATACTGCTATCATCTGAAATAATTAAGATTCAGTGAATCTAACATCTATACTATTGAAATCAACTACTAACACTAATCTATAAGGATGTTGACCTTTGTTGGGCGGTGGTCCCTTGCCGCTTCAACAGGTCAGTGACTGGAGTCTACAGTAAGCTTTCTTTCAATCCACGCATTCCTCTTACTCAAATTTCAAAACATAGAATCAAACTATGCTAACAACTCAACTCACATTCATTCATAAATGATCAAGACTTGGAAATAATTGACATCCTTCTATTAAACTTCAACTCAAAACCTGTTCTGCAATATGTAACACTGCTTCACATACCGTGTTATGCTAACACTCTACTACCTCCACCATCCTTGCCATGACTATTTAAACAGTCTTAGTCGTGAAACACAAGGATGTGAAATCTTTGGCAAATCATTCAATTGTCAAATTTATATATTTGGTTACATATTTTAAGCTTCATCCTCATGACACGATGTGTATGAGGATGAAGCAAATAAACAAACTAGCTTAACATAACCTTTCTAGAGCTTTGATTATTCAACAAACATCTAACAATTATCTTGGCACGATCTGGAGCTAAACTTGGTATATTATGCTTCTTGTATTGGTACCAGATCATGACAGGTGAGATTTGGTAAATGGTACCGGATCCGAGCAGTATGCAAGTGGTTGGTACCGCAATAGAACAATCTGCGGTCATTGGTACCGGATCATGACAGTGGATGGTTCAGTACCGGATCTGAATGGAAGGCGCGCTTGGTACTAGATTCAGATAGTGGCAATTTGGCGCATAAATACCGGATGAGTGAGCTGATATAGAAAGGTTGGTCTCATTTAGAGGTCAAAGGTTACACATGGAAAATTAAAACATTAGTACATGAAACATTTAGTATCCTAGCTGAATAAACCACAAAAATGCATGAATTAATTATACTTTACCTTATGACCTCATCAATGGCTAATGGTATTGTTCTTTATCATTTATCCAAGATTAGGTAAGCCAAAAAGGTATAGATGAGGAGTATAATAGGGTAGTGGGGATGTCAATTTAGAGGCTCAACACTTCCACACTAGCACATGGAAAAAATAATAGGATGTGATGATGAACTAAGTATATATTAAACAGGAGAATGATCCACAATATATATAGTCAAGACATCAAAGGAATGATCAAATCAGGCTAAAAATTCCCTTGAACATTGTCACAAAACTAAAGTAACATAGACAACATTGGATACCAAAAGAAACCAATGATATAAACCATAATTGAAGAAGGCAATGAAGGTTCTCCATAATGATTGGAAGTGTAACCAATTGCAAGAGTAAAGTATTAAAAACATATTATAGATCCTAAGGAAATACTAGAACCCAACTATAAGAAAAATGACTCAAAATAGTTACTTGTTCAAGGGTGATATAGATTGACTGCCACCACAAAAATAAGTGATATAGATCTCAACTCCTTCCTTACTCTTTTTTTTGTGTCCTTTTCATATTAAAAACCCTAAAAAAGAGAAAAAAATGCTATAACATAGTGGAGGAGATGAGTTTCAAAAAGAAATCAATAAATTTCTTAGTGCAAGGAACATATTAATACAAAAAACAAAACCAAAAAATGTTTGATATGGACACTTATAAGTATGTTTCACCCAAGGATAAAGGTTTTAAATTCATAATCAATTGATGCAAATGAAAGAGGTAAAGCAAAATGCCTTATCAGTAAGAATAAATAGTGAATTTCAATGAACCATTAGGCTCAAGTGCGCAAACAACAAATCAATGTGAATGCAAATCAAAGATATAGGGATCCCATTAGGAATTATTTAGAACATAGATGAAGAAGAAACATGTAGCTTCATGGATGGACTAATGTGGCTTTCTTGCCTACGAGAAAAACTCATCATGGGCACCAAATGACAATGACGGTACTAACGAGGGTACCACATGATAGGTAGGCACTAACAAAAAATTTACGACAAAGGACAACTAAAGAGTGATTTATACATCACAGCTTGGTGGGGTCAATCCTTAGGAACAATGAGATGAAATAAAAATAATATTGTAGAATGCATGGAGAAAACCCTATCCCTATGTGTTAGTCAAGAAAAATTTACCTCAAAAGATGACCCTTGTTGTGAATCAAACCACCACTGATAATAGCAAACAATTTGTAAAACCTTGAAATACTCTCATAAAGTCAATTGGAACAAAAAAATCATGAACCAACTTTCATATTTTTATACAAATATTTTCCACCCGATCACCTGATGAGAATCATCTAGAGGTTAGCAATTTGAAACACTGAATTATACCACTTTTCCCTTGAGTTTGCAGTACCCTTTTTCTTGGTCGTTGGTTGTCCCTTTATAGTCTATGACCAATATTTTTGGTCTCCACTTGTTCTCTTTCAAAGGGTGATCGTTCGCTCCTTGCAAGAATGCAGGGCACAACTGGGTCTGTTACTCCCTATTTAGGATTAGTTTCCATGAGATGAGATTAAAACTCATATTTTTCATGTTTTGACCTCGAGAATCGTGTTATATTGGTCATCTAGATCCTATCTAGATTAAAGTTTGATCTTATCTATATTATCCTATATATTGAGGGTCTCTCATGGAAAAAGGGGGAGAGAGAGGAGAAAGAAAACCTATACTAGCGGTTTGATTATAGAGCTTAGGAAAGGAACTTGGGAAATAACTTCATCAACTTCTTGGATTGTAAGTTGTAATCCATTTGTTTTATTAATAGAAGATGTACAAGATTTTCCTCCTTACTTGATCATATGTGATTGTTATGATCTTTGTAGGGAAATGATATTCTTATGTTATGTCACTAGATTTATTAATTAATTTGTACATGATTTGTTTGATCTTGTGAAAGGTTTCTTTGTGTATCTATGTGTGAAGATTCATGTTGGTAAGAGTGAAGGGCATCTTCAAGAAATCTAACAGCTAAGGAGTGTGCAAGGACAACCGCCAGATCATTGGGTAAAACTTTCATTCCATCAACTCGTAGATAATTTTTGTGTATAACTTAGATCTAGGAAAATCTATAGTTTATATCTCTACTTTGTCGTACGTCTAGGCAGAAACTAAGGGAGGTAACTCTTAGAGGGTAATATTATCCTACAACACATATAGTTGTCGAATGCAAAAATTAGGTCAAAAAAATTATAAATAAGTGAAAAAATAAAAATGGAATCATTTTACTATTCACATACTATCCAAAGCTCCAGAGCCGTTTTGAACATATGACTTGAGTTGTAGTTTCTAGGAGAGTATACTATGGGACTTTGATGCCAATAAGTCTAAGTAACCCTAGACTTAGTCTTCTTTACTTTTGTCTAGTCAATTTTTAAAATTTTGTATTTTTTTCTAGGTTGTTATACACTAGAAAAAAATAGGGATTTATGTGTGCAGATGTGCTAAGGCTAGTTAGCATGCAAAAGGATCTATGCACTAGGGGAGGAACTAGGACCCAATGCATGTGTGATAGAAGGAATTCTTAAGGTATCATGCACAAATGAAGATGAGATTTTTTGGAAAAGAATTGATCCGGAATATATTTGCAAAATGAAATGAATACAGATTATTATCAAAATATGCTTCATACAGAATAACAAATATACAATAAAATTGGTTTCTATTCAATAAGGAAGTAAGTTGAAACTCTAAAATGCAGTGGAAACAAGCTTGCTAGAATAGTGGCGGCTTATCTTTGAGAAGAGATGTGATGACTGGGCTCATTCGCAAGAAGACGATTATAATGAGGCTCTGCAGGCCTTTTTACAATAAAAATGAATGTCAAAAAACATAGACATCCAAAAACCTAACCCTAGGAGATGAAGCACCAAAATTCATGTGGGCCCCATTTCGGTAAGTTAGTACATCAACTTCCCGTGGTCATAAATTTTGCATACAATCTTCGTTTTAGGCCCACAATATCCTGTTGGAAATGTCTATCCAAGGACTACACATTTTCCTTCTATCCATCACAGGTCATTTTGATTGTGACAAGCCTTAAAAAATGTTGTTTAGGGCCTCAAAATGGCCTCGCAAGTCAGGGACCCAAAAACTACGGAAAAAAATACCAAACTGGAAAACTTCCAAAATGAGACAATTAGAATAGGTGGGAGGCCACCGACATCCATATGGATCAATAATCCCCCCTAAGGAAGCAATGGTCTCCATTTCATTGAGTTCCCCCATCAGATGAGGAAATTTCTGCTGAATTTGGCCCCGGGTGATCCACTTGCGTTAGTGCAAGAATTGCCTTGTTTTGACAACTTGATAAAGTTGGATCCTTTGCTGGCGAGTGATCTTGATATGTTTGTCCAAAATATGATCATTGGATTCATTTTGTATGCAGTAGGGGTTGATCTCTGTTGGTGTCAGTTGTTCTTCTATCTTCGAGGTGTCCAATAATGGTGGGAAATATGGTCGAAGGATATTCATGTTGAACATTGGGTGGAAGCCAAGGAAAGGAGGAATGTTGAGGTCGAAAGAATTATCACCCAGAACCTTGGTGATGGTGTATGACCCATAATGGACTGGGCGAAGCTTCCGATGGGGTCCTATAAGGCACTCTTTCTGCAAGTGAAACCAAACTTTGTCACCCACCTGAAACTTATGTGGCACTCAGTGTTGATCATGGCACTGCTTGTACTTGTCATTAGACTTCTGCAGGATATCTTGAACTATTGGTGGATGTGATTGATCCGCTCAATGAACCGAGTGGCTTTATCAAATTCATTTGGAGTAGGAGATGAGTCAGCTGAGGTGACTGCAATGGGTAGTGCAACATCTCTGGGACCGAATGGTTGGGATCCTAACCCCACCTAAAAGGGGTTGTGGTCAGTTGAGCTATGCAGGGATTGGTTGTAGCTATGTTGAACATAGGGGAGACTCTCATCCCAAGTGCAAGGGTGCTTGGAATTATACATGCACAGGATATGCACGATCATTCGATTTATGACCTCGGTTTGGCCATCTTTTTGGGGGTGGAAGGTCGTGGATTTGGTGAGCTTGATGTCCAACAATGACCATAGGCTTGATCAGAATGTGCTGAGAAATCGATTGTCCCTATTCGAGACAATGGTTTGTGGGATTCCAAAATGTACCCAGACTCATTCAAAGAAGAGCTTGGCAGTGGCCTCTATTGTGATGCTCTTCTTGCAGGAAGCCATAATCCCCATCTTAGAAAAGAAATCCACAACCACAAAAACATAGTCATTGCACCGCTTCATAGATAAGAGGCCTGACATGTAGTCTATTGAGATGGATTTCGATGGCCTGTCAAGAGTAGCCAGAGGGGTGTACATGACCCATTTCGTAGTGGCCAGTTTGGCAATCGTGCTAGTAGTGAAGGACCTGATATACTTGTTGACCTCTTGTTGAAGTTTCAACCAGTAGAAATGTTTTTGCAACATTGTCACTGTCTTTTCGATGCCGAAGTGTCCAACCACCTGACTATAGTGGGATTTCTATATCATCTTCGCTCACTCACTAGATGGAACACATATATGGCCCAGACAACATAACATTCCATCCTCAAGATGGAGATTAGCAACAACTGCATTTGCGCCCAACATTTGGTAGGTGGTGGCGAAGTTCGGGTCTGTCTCGTAGAGTTGGGGCCATCCAAAGGTCTCATGGCCACAAGATTCTATTACCATGGCGAGTTTCGTGACTGGCTTTCTACTGAGGAAATCAATGCTGCGATTGCTAGATGAATCCAACCTCCATTTTGTGAATACCTCGTAATATCTCTATTTTTGTTTCTATAGGCTACATGAATCGATTTTCAATGAAACTACAAACACATATAGAGTCACTATGCAGATTCCAAATATATAATATATATATATATATATATATATATATATATATATATATATATATATATATATATATATTGTTTACTATTTTTAATATTATTTTTCTTGACATATAAGAGAATCTTAAAATACATACATTAGTTCTTCTATAAGTTTTTTTTTCCCTAAACAATTTTTAAAATAAGTCACCGCACTAGTACAAATGAGATCTATAATCTAAAAAAGTAAAATTGTTTGATAATATTAAAAACCTTGTACGTAACACTAATGGAAGGCCTTGTAATTTCTTGGATAAAATGACTTTCATAATTAAAAAAAAAAAATATATATATATATATATATATATATAACTAAAATTCTAAAGTTTGAAAAAATAGTTGTGCACAACAATGTGTTCTCTACAATTCTACAATATTTTTTAAGGAATTTCCATTGTTTAAGGTTGCACTAATGGAATTCATTTTCGTACTTTTCATCTTTTTACACCATATTCAAATTCATTGTGAAAGTATTTAGAATCATCCCTCCAAGTTAATATATTGTTGTCGTCATGAAAGACCATCATTACACTGCTTGCACCCACCCTTTGTGTCTAATGTTGTATGCACAAGATAAACTTATTTGACAAGCGATAATACCTCCAATACTTATCATTTATACATTAACATAAAACTTTAAATCATAAGGATTGTTACCTTAATCAAATCACTGATTGTATTTCAATTTTCTTATAAACACTCTAATGGGCCCTGTGTTTTCAAACACTGTTATAACTTTTCAAAGTAGCATTGTGGATTAACATAACCTACAGCTTTATGCTATTTTACCATTTAAAATAAAAGAATGGTAGCATGCATAAATGAATATGAGATTTTTTGGAAAACAATTGATCCGGAATATATTTGTAGAACGAAATGAATACAGATTATTATCAAAATATGCTTAATACACAATAAAAAATATACAGTAAAACTGGTTTCTGTTCAATAAGGAAGTAAGTTGAAACTATAAAATGCAGTGGAAACAAGCTTTCTAGAATGGTGGTGGATTATCTCTGAGAAGAGATGTAACGATTGTGCTCATTCGCAAGAAGATGATTACAATGAGGTTTTGAAGGCCTTTTTACAATAAACATGAATGTAAAAAACCATAGACATCCAAAAACCTAACCCTGGGATGTTAAGAAGAAAAGACCTAAATACAAAAGCACCACAATATATATGCAAGAACAATATGCAAAATCTCCTTTATTACTATCAAACCCTTGAGGTAGGGAAACACCATACAATGGATCCTATTATGGAAGGGATCCTCTCCTGCTCACTTTCCTTTTCGAGGGGGCATCCTCCTATAGAGCTACTGCTCCAAATACAATAATTCTCTTCATATCCCATTACATTGCTTGAACCCCATTATATAGTGCTACAATCACCTAAGAACATTCTAGAGGAGGAATCTTCTAGAAGTAGAACCTTCTAAGAAGTCCTCTTACATTTATTATATCTAATTGCTCATTTATTATATCTAACTACCATAGTGGGCCTTATTTAATAATATAGTGGACCTAGTCCACCTTATATTGAATTGTCTCCACTATTATCACTATGGGCCCTCTGGCCCCCCCCACTACCTCTCTATCTACCTTACATAGGAGTTGAAGTGCCAAAAGTCATGTGGGCCCCTTTTGGGTAAGTTAGTACATCAACTTCTCGAGGTTGTAAATTTTCCATACAATCTTCATTTTAGGCACACGATAGCCGGTTGGAAAGGTCTATCAAGGAATACACATTTTTCTTCTATCTATCAAAGTTCATTTTTTTATTGTGGAGAGCCCTAAAAAACGTTGTTTAGGGCCTCAAAATGGCCCCGCAAGTCAGAGACCCGAAAACTAGGGAAAAAACTGTCAAACTGGAAAACTTCCAAAATGAGTCGGTTGGAATAGGTGGGAGGCCACCAAAATCCATATGGATCAATCCTCCCCCCTTAGGAATAAATGGTATCCATTGCATTGATTTCCCCCATCAGATGAGGAAATTTCTGTTGAATTTGGTCCCGGGTGAGCCACTTGCCTTGGTGCAGGAGCTGCCCTATTTTGACAACTTGATAAAGCTAGATACTTTGTTGGTGAGTGCCCTTGATCTATTTGTCCAAAATATGATAACTGGATTCCTTTTGTATGCAGTTGGGGTTGATCTCTATTGTTGTCAGTTGTTCTACTATCTTTGAGGTGTCCAATAATGGTGGGAATTATGGTCGAAGGATATCCACTTCGAACATTAGGTACAAGACAAGGAAAGGAGGAATGTTGAGCTCGAAATAATTATCACCCAAAACCTTGGTGATGGTGTATGACCCATAATGGAGTGGGGGAAGCTTCCGATGGAGTCCTATAAGGATCTCTTTCTGCAAGTGAAACCAAACTTTGTCGCCCACCTGAAACTTATGTGGCACCCGATGTTGATCATGGCACTGCTTGTACTTGTCATTGGACTTGTGTATGATATATTGAACTTATTGGCATATGTGTTGGATCCACTCAATGAACCAGGTGGATTTTTCAACTTCAGTTGGAGTAGGAGATGAGTCGGCCGAGGTGACTGCAAGGGGTATTGCAACATCTATGGGACCTAATGGTTTGAATCCCAGCCCCACCTAAAAGGGGTTGTGGCTGGTTGAGCTATGCAGGGCTTGGTTGCAGCTATGCTGAACATAGGGGAGACTCTCATCCCATGTGCGAGGGTTATTGGAATTATGCATGCACAGGATATGCATGATCATTCGATTTATGACCTTGGTTTGGCCATCTTTCTGGGGGTGGAAGGTCGTGTATTTGGTGATTTTGATGTCCAATAGTGACCAGAGGCTTGACCAGAATGTCCTGAGAAATGGATTGTCCCGATTTGAGACAATGGTTTGTGGGATTCCAAAATGTACCCAGACTCGTTCAAAGAAGAGCTTGGCAGTGGCCTCTATTGTGATGTTCTTCTTGCATGCGGACAGAATTGCCATATTAGAAAAGCAATCCACAACCACAAAAACATAGTCATTGCCCCACTTTGTAGATGGGAGGCCTAACATGTAGTCTATTGAGATGGATTCCCATGTCCTGTCAGGAGTAGGAATATGGGTTTACAAGCCCCGTTTCTTAGTGGTTGGCTTGGCAATTGTGCAGGTAGTGCAGGACTTGATATACTTGTTGAGCTCTTGTCAAAGTTTTGTCTAGTAGAAATGTTTCTACAACATTGCCACTATCTTTTCGATGCCGAAGTGTCATGCCACCCGACTGTAGTGGGCTTCCCAAATCAACTTCACTCGCTTGCTGGATGGAACGTAAATATGGCCCAGATGGCACAACATCCCATCCTCAAGATGGAAATTAGCAACAACTGCATTTGCACCCAACATTTGGTAGGTGGTGGTGAAGTCTGTGTCTATCTCATAGAGTTGGGGCCATCCATAGGTCTCATGGCCACAAGATTCTAGCACTGTGGTGAGTGTCTGACTGGCGGTCTACTGAGGCAATCAATGACATGGTTGGTACATGAATCCAACCTCCATTTTTTTGAATACCTCTTAATATATCTATTTTTGTCTCTATAGGCTACATGAATGGATTTTCAATGAAACTACAGACACATATAGAGTCACTATGCATATTCCAAATATATAATTTAAAAATAAATAATATTGTTAACTATATTTAATATATTGTTTCTTGACATATAAGAGAATCTTAAAATACATACATACATTATTTATTCTATAAGTTTTTTTTTTCCTAAACCATTTTTAAAATAAGTCACCGCACTAGTACAAATGAGATCTATAATCTAAAAAGGTAAAATTGTTTGATAATATTAAAAACCTTGTATGTAGCACTAATGGAAGGCCTTGTAATTTCTTGGATAAAATGAATTTCATAATTATATATATAACTAAAATTCTAAAGTTTGAAAAAATAGCTGTGCACAACAATGTGTTCTCTACAATTCTACAATATTTTTAAAGGAATTTCCATTGTTTAAAGTTGCACTAATGGAATTCATTTTCCTACTTTTCATCTGTTTACACCATATTCAAATTCATTGTGAATGTACTTAGAATCTTCCCTCCAAGTTAATAGATTGTTGTCATCATGAAAGGCCATCATTAGACTGCCTGCACCCACCCTTTGTACAACATCTATGGGACCCAATGGTCAACAACCCCCACAACAGTATTTAATGATGGTGTGGGGTGCATATACGTGGGATCTTGTTAGATACTAAGATCCAATGGTGTATATAAAACCCCCACAACATTTGTGCGAGGTGTTTAGACCTTGCTCAATTTTACAAGGGTCTAATCCTATATTGTTGCATGGGTTAGTTCTTTATAGGTTAAAAGGAGGTTTAGGTTTGTATGGGTCTAATTTGATATTGTTGTATGAGATCATTATTTTACAAGTGTATGATTCAATATCTAAGTTGAGAATTGTGATCATGATTTTTCAAGTGTATGATTGAATATCTAAGTTGAGAATTGTATTGGAATAGTTTTTAGAGCCACCTTTTAGGAATATTTTTGTAAATAAAGTTATTTTAAAAGGTAATTAGGATATACAAAGTGATTTTTAATTGAATAGATAATGATAATGGCTCAATTCCAGTCAAATTAATAGGAGCACCAATTGTGATTGTCACAGGATGTCCCTTAATGTGTGAGGGTCAAAGAGAAGTTGAGGGACACAACACATTATGCAGGCCATAAATTTAATAGATTGAGGCAAGTAGGAAACCTATTGTCTTGTGGATTAGGAGAGTACCTGCACACATAGACCAAAGTATAAAAGATCTGTCTTCCCCAAGGTGGACATACCCATGCTTAGGTGAAAAGAAATCATGGTCGCTAATCAAGTACAATGTGGATCCATGAAGTATATAGAATGCAGAAGCACGGCCATGAAAAAATACATTGTGGATCCATGACAAATAGGAATCATAGACACGAAAAAATATAAAATGGATCTATAGCTCAAGACATATAAAGAGAGAAATTAAACCACAATTATGATCAAGCATAATCCCTCATAACCAATGCATAATATGGTACTAGTACTGTAGAATAAACTTAGGTGCGGATAACATAGATAGATGCCAACACAACTTAAGGTGTTGAACCAAACCACCATATGTATAATTCTACACCATGTGAATAAATGCATTGAAGTAAAACATAGGAGAATAAATCTGATCACTAGTCATTGAGGTATACCATTGCTAGACATGTGGTGACTCATCAATAATGATAATGAGGAGCAATGTACAAAAGTATATCTAATGAAAATAGATGTGTTGAGGTTGAACATTGGTAGAATAAATCGATCAAGAGTCATTAATGTATAACCACTAACAATTATAAGGGATCCTTCCATTGATGATTGTAAGTCCCAATGAACTAGATAAGTCTCTAATTCTAAATCCTAGATAATGAGTTGACGTCGATAGAAGAAGACTTACCAATGATAAGGCAATAAGGAATCCTTCCACACTAGCACATGGAAAAAATCATAGGATATTATGATGAACTAATTATATCTTGAACAGGAGAATGATCCACATAGATAGTTGAGACATCAAAGGAAAGGTCAAATCGGGCAAAAACTTCCCTTGAACATTGTCACAAAACTAAAGTAGACAACATTGGACACCAAAATAAACCAATGATATAAACCATAAATGAAGGAGGAAATGAAGGTTCTCCATAATGATTCAAAGTGTAACCAATTTCAAGAGTAAAGTATCAAAAACATATTATATATCCTAAGGAAACACTAGAACCCAACTATAAGAAAAATGACTCAAAATAGTTACTTTTTCAAGGGCGACATAGATTGACTACTGCCAAAAAAAAAATGATCTCAACTCCTTCCTTCCTCTTTTTTTTGTGTCCTTTTCATATTAGAAACCCTGAAAAAGAGCAAAAGAATGCTATAACATAGTGGAGGAGATGAGTTTCGTAAAGTAATCAATAAATTTCTTAGTGCAAGGAACATATTAATGCAAAAAACAAAACCACAAAATGTTGGATATGGACACTTATAAGTATTTCTCACCCAAGGATAAAGGTTTGAAATGCATAATCAATTGATGCAAATGAAAGAGGTAAAGGAGAATGCCTTATCAATAAGCATAAATAGTGAATTTCAATGAACCATTAGGCTCAAGTGCACAAGCAACAAATCAATGTGAATGCAAATCAAAGATATAGGGATCCCATTAGGAATTATTTAGAACATAGATGAAGAAGAAACATGTAGCTTCAAACTCAAAGTCATGGTTGGACTAATGTGGATTTCTTGCCTAAGAGAAAAACTCATCGTGGGCACCAAATGACAATCAAGGTACAAATGAGGGAACCACAAGATAGGTAGGCACTAACAAAAACATTACGACAACGGACAACTAAAGAGTGATTTATACATCGCCGCTTGGTGGGGTCGATCCTAAGGCACATTGAGATGGAATACAAATAATATTGTAGAATGCATGGAGAAAAACCCTATCCCTATATGTTGGTCAAGAAACATTTACCTCAAAAGATGACCCTTGTTGTGAATCAAACCACCATTGATAATAACAAACAATTTGTAAAAACTTGAAACACTCTCATAAAGCCAATTGGAACAAAACAAACATGAACCAACTTTCACATTTTTATACAGTTATTTTCCACCCAATCACCTGATGAGAATCATCTAGAGGTTAGTAGTCTAAAACACTGAATTATACCACTTTTCCCCTGAGTTTGTAGTACCTTTTTTCCTGGTCGTTGGTTTTCCCTTTATAGTCTATGACCAATATTTTTGGTCACCACTTGTTCTCTTTCAAAGGGTGATTGGTCGCTCCTTGCAAGAATGTTGGGCATGATTGGGTCTGTTACTCCCTATTTAGGAAAAGTTTCCATGAGATGAGATTAAACCTCATATTTTTCATGGTTTGACCTCAAGAATATTGTTATCTTGGTCATCTATATCCTATCTAGATTAATGTTTGATCTTATCTCTATTATCCTATATATTGAGGGTCTCTCATGGAAAAAGGGGGAGATAAAGGAGAAATAAAACCTATACTATCGGTTTGATTACAGATCTTAGGCAAGGAACTTGGGAAAGAACTTCATCAACTTATTGGATTGTAAGTTGTAAGCCATTTGTTTTATTAATAGAAGATGTACAAGATTTTCCTCCTTACTTGATCGTATGTTATTGTTATGATCTTTGTAGGGAATTAATAATCTTATGTTATGTCACTAGATCTATTAATTCATTTGTACATGATTCATTTGATCTTGTGAAAGGTTTCTTTGTGTCTCTATGTGTGAAGATTCATGTTGGTAAGAGCGAATGGTATCTTCAAGAAATCTAACAACTAAGAAGTGTACAGGGACAACCGCCAGATCACTGGGTAAACCTTTCATTCCATCAACTCGTAGATCATTTTTTTGTATAACTTAGATCTAGGAAAATCTATAGTTTACATATCTATTTTGTCTTAGATCTAGGAAGAGCCTAAGGGAGGTAACTCCTAGAGGTTAAAATTATCCTACAACACATATAGTTGCCAAATGCAAAAATTAGGTCAAAATATTTATAAATACGTGAAAAAAATAAAAATGGAATCATTTTACTATTCACATACTATCCAAAGCTCCAGAGATTTTTTGAGAATATGAATTGAGTTGTAGTTTCTAGGAGAGTCTACTATGGGATTTTGATGCTAAGAGGTCTAGGTAACCCTAGACTTAGTCTTCTTTATGTTTGTCTAGTCAATTTTTAAAAATTTGTATTTTTTTCTAGCTTGTTATACACTAGAAAAAAATAGGGCTTTATGTGTGCAGATGCGCTAAGGCTAGTTAGCATGAAAAAGGCTATATGCACTAGGGGAGGAACTAGGACCCAATTCATGTGTGATAGAAGGGATTATGAAGGTAGCATGCACAAATGAAGATGAGATTTTTTGGAAAACAATTGGTCCGAAATATATCTGCAGAACGAAATGAATACAGATTATTATCAAAATATGCTTAATACACAATAACAAATATACAATAAAACTGGTTTCTGTTCAATAAGGAAGTAAGTTGAAGCTGTAAATTGCAGTGGAAACAAGCTTGCTAGAATGGTGCAGGCTTATCTCTAAGAAGAGATGTGACGACTGCGCTCATTCGCAAGAAGATGATTACAATGAGGTTCTAAAGGCCTTTCTAGAATAAACATGAATGTCAAAAACCATAGACATCCAAAAACCTAACCCTAGGATGTTAAGAACCAAAGACTTGAATACAAAATCACCACAAGAGATATACAAGAACAATATGAAAAATCTCCTTTATTAATATCAAACCCTTGAGGTAGGGAAACACCATACAATGGATCTTATTATGGAAGGGATCCTCTCCTGTTCACTTTCCTTTTCGAGGGGGCATCCTCCTATTGAGCTACTGCTCCAAATACAATAATTCTCTTCATATCACATTACATTGCTTGAACCCCAATATATAGTGCTACCGTCACCTAAGAACATTCTAGAGGATGAATATTCTAGAAGTAGAACCTTATAAGAAGTCCTCTTACATTTATTATATCTAACTACCATAGTGGGCCTTATTTAATAATATAGTGGATCTAGTCCACCTTACATTGAATGGCCTCCACTATTATCACTATGGCCCCCCTTGGCCCCTCCACTACCTCTCTAGCTACCTTATATTCCATCCCCCTTATGAAAGCGTTGTCCTCAACGCTTGATGTACAACCATATACCAGGGTCCCATGGTTAAGTGTGGACCATAGTGTTGTAGTAGACTAGAGAACTAGGGTCCCATTGAGAAATGGAAGCCACACTTATGAAGTATTGTAACTGCCATTGTAAACCAGGGCTCCATGTCCAAGTGCTCATGTGAACTCCACACGGAATATATTGGCACCCAATAACCAATTGAAAATGATGCTCCCAATAATGACACCTATCATGTGGATCTAAATAAGAATATCGAGCCACATAGTTGGAAAGGGTCAATGATGAATATGGAAGGAATAATAACATTGTAGAATATGTAGGCTGGACACTGGTAATCATAACTAGCTCTTGATGTGGGACATTGATGTTCTCTACAAAAGGTGGAGTAGAGTTATCACATAAGAAATCTATCATGCATGTTATCCAATGAATCTTGAATACTACGAAAACTATCATTGAGGTTGTTTGTGAGGCCATCCAATGTGTCATACAATTGAGATTTGAATTATTCAGTAATTTGTAGAATTTTTTTGAGGGTTTGAGAGGAAATAGCCATATGAGAACCCTATGAACTCTTTGTTCCCACATCCGTCATGAAAAAACCCAAAAAATAGAACAATAATTTACGACAGAAAATCACGGTTTTTTTTCCAGAAAAACCCTGAAAAACTTTTCAATTTAAAATGCTCATAACTTCACTTCCCAGACTATGTTTTGGCTTATTTTTTTAAATTGGGTGAAATTGTGAGAGGAAATCAGATCTGTAATTTGTTTGGGCAAATTTGGCCTCCAGCTGCTATAGAAATAAAAAAAAATCATGCCGTCGTCCGTGGAAAAAACCCTGAAAATTTGCAGATTTTAAAACTTCAATATCTTGACTTCCTGGACTTCCTTTATGACGATTTTTTTTTTCAACTTGGATGATTTTCTGAGAGGAACTCAGATAAACAACCTATTTTTTCATATAAATATACCAAAAATTTATGGAATTTCGCGGCCCTTGTTTTTCTTCTCCAAAAAAAAATCTGCAAAAATAAAAAATATTTACCCACAATGTTTGCCAAGGAAAGTGCTTTGATACCACTTATTAAGAACCTGAATATATATGAAAATATACTTCAATAAGACCAAAAATAAACCATAAACCATTCACCATAACATGAACAAAAGAAATAGAGAAAACCCTTGAGGTAGGGCAACACCGTACAATGGATCCTATTATGGAAGGGATCCTCTCCTGTTCACTTGCCTCTTCGAGGGAGAAACCTCCTAATGAGATTCAACTCCAAATACAATATTTCTCTTCATGTCCCATTAAATTGTTTGAACCCCTTTATATAGTGCTACCATCACCTAAGAACATTCTAGAGGAGGAATCTTCTAGAAGTAGAACTTTCTAAGAAGTCCTCTTACATTTATTATATCTAATTAATCATTTATTATATCTAACTACCATAGTGGGCCTTATTTAATAATATAATGGACCTAGTCCACCTTACATTGAATGGTCTCCACTATTATCACTATGGGCCCTCTGACCCCCCCCACTACCTCTCTACCTACCTTACATAGGAGTTGAAGCGCCAAAAGTCATGTGGGCCCCGTTTGGCTAAGTTAGTACATCAACTTCTCAGGGTCGTAAATTTTGCATACAATCTTCATTTTAGGCACATGATAGCCAGTTGGAAAGGTCTATCCGAGGGCTACACATTTTTCCTCTATCTATCAAAGTTTATTTTTTTATTGTGGCGAGCCCTAAGAAATGTTGTTTAGGGCCTCAAAATGGCCCCGCAAATCAGGGACCCAAAAACTAGGGAAAAAATTGTCAAACTAGAAAACTTCCAAAATGAGCCAATTGGAATAGGTGGGAGGCCACCGACATCCATGTGGATCAATACTCCCCCCTTAGGAAGAAATGGTATCCATTGAGTTTATTTCCCTCATCATATGAGGAAATTTTTGCTGAATTTGGCCCCTAGTAGGCCACTTGTCTTGGTGCAGGAGCTGCCCTGTTTTCACAACTTGATAAAGTTGGATCCTTTGTTGGTGAGTGCCCTTGATCTATTTGTCTAAAATATGATCACTGGATTCCCTTTGTATGTAGTTGGGGTTGATCTCTATTGTTTTCAGTTTTTTTTTTATCTCTGAGGTGTCCAATAATGGTGGGTAATATGGTCGAAGGATATCCACGTTGAACATTGGGTGCAAGCCAAGGAAAGGAGGAATGTTGAGGTCGAAAGAATTATTACCCAGAACCTTGGTGATGGTGTATGACCCATAATGGAGTGGAGGAATCTTCCAATGGGGTCCTTTGAGGCTCTCTTTCTGCAAGTGAAACCAAACTTTGTCTCCCACTTGAAACTTATGTGGCACCCGGTGTTGATCATGGCACTGCTTGTACTTGTCATTGGACTTTTTGTATGATAGCTTGAACCTGTTGGCGGATGTGCTTGATCCGCTCAATGAACCGGGTGGCTTTGTCAACTTCAATTGGAGTAGGATATGATTCAAACGAGGTGATTGCAAAGGGTAGTGCAACATTTATGGGACCCAATGGTTTGAATCTCAAGTCCACCTGAAAGGGGTTGTGGCTAGTTGAGCTATGCAGGGCTCGGTTGTAGCTATGATGAACATAGGGGAGACTCTCATCCCATGTGCGAGGGTTCTTGGAATTATACATGCGCAGGATATGCACGATCATTCAATTTATGACCTCGGTTTGGCCATCTTTCTGGGGGTGGAAGGTTTTGGATTTGGTGATCTTAATGTCCAATAGTGACCAGAGGCTTGACCATAATGTGCTGAGAAATCGATTGTTCTAATATGAGACAATGGTTTGTGGGATTCCAAAATGTACCTAGACTCATTCAAAGAAGAGCTTGGAAGTGGCCTCTATTGTGATGCTCTTCTTGCAGGCGGCCAAAATTGCCATCTTAGAAAAGCAATCCAAAACCACAAAAGCACAGTCATTGCCCCACTTGGTAGATGGGAGGCCTGACATGTAGTCTATTGAGATGGATTCCCATGGCCTGTCAGGAGTAGGCAGAGGGGTGTACAGGCCCCATTTCTTAGTGTCCAGTTTGGCAATCATGTAGGTAGTGCAGTACATGATATACTTGTTGACCTCTTATTGAAGTTTCGCCCAGTAGAAAGTTTTCTTCAACATTTCCATTGTCTTTTCGACACTGAAGTGTCATGCCACCCAACTATAGTGGGATTCCTAGATCAACTTCACTCACTCGCTGGATGGAACCTGATGCAGGAGCATCATCTCATGTCAGCTAGCTAGCCAGCCAGCCATGTTAAGCGCATGCATTCAATTACTGAAGAGAGGCACATTCCTCATTTTTTATTCGAATGAACGTAATTAATTGAATGTAATTACAATGTTTAAGCTATTGAGCTGGGAAGATGTTCTTTGCACAAGCATAGAAGTAATTAGGCTTTTAATTTTTTTAAGGCTGTGATCTAGATCCGATCTACGAACTAGACAGCCATTGAATGTAATTGAATAGGGTAGTTGAGGTTTGGAGGGAATAGCTCTCAGAATTCTTAGTAATTATGGCTTCTGTCTGAACTCACAGTAGATTTCTTCTCAATGCATCACTATGCATATGCTCAATTCCCACTTGGCAGAGCTCTCAGAATACTTAGTGATTTTGAGTTTTAATGAACTCACAACTGAGTCCTCCTTCTATGCACTCCTTGCACTGGCTCAATGCCCTCATGGCATAGCTTTAACTCAAGAAGAGTTTCTATCTGCAACTGTGTTCTTCTCCACAGCCTTGCCTCCTGAGGTGTTTAGCAACCTCACAAGTCTTTCTCCCGAGTTGTTGCTTTCAGCTTCTGTTCCCACCTGGCACTCCTCTATTTGACTCCGCAGAGTTCAGAAATGCACCCTCTGTGCACAGTTATTAGAACCCACAGCGTTCTGTCACACCCTCCTGGTGTGAATCCCTAAAGACCTCTCAAGCCTGAAACTAGAACAACTCCTGCAATGCATAAACATAACGTACATTCACAGCATATAAAGAACACTCACAGACATTCATTCAATAAAGGTAATATGCAGGAAAACTGTTGTTTATATTAAATTGGTAGATGCCTGTCTTTACAAGGTGTTCCTGAGCACAGACTGTAACAAGGTCTCAGATCCTTCTCTTCTGCTCTCTATTCACAAACTCTAACTCAACTATTCAACTCTCTCCACTTTTCTCTACGCTAACTACTACAAAATGAGACCCCAAAAGATCTTTTTACCTAAGGGGGCTCTTCGAGCTCTTCCCTCCAAACCTCAACTACCCTATTCAATTACATTCAATGGATGTCTAGTCTGCAGATCAGATCTAGATCACAGCCTTACAAAACATTAAAAGCCTAATTACTTCTATGCTTATGCAAAGCATGACTTCCCAGCTCAACAACTTAAACATTGTAATTACATTCAATTAATTACATTCATTCGAATAAAAAACGAGGGTTGTGCCTCTCTTCGACAATTCAATGCATGCACTTGATGTGGCTAGCAGGCTGGATGGCTGATGTGAAACTTGATGTAGATGCAGCCTATGCTCTACATCCACTCATAGGATCGTTCATTCAATTCCCGAGCCGAAGCAGCTCTTTCGATCTCCACGGGAATTATTTTTCACAACAATCCACATGTCTTTCTTTCCCTGTCATGCCTCTACACGCGCCTGTGAATTTTCCCTCCAAAATGGAGTTCGTGTTGGGTATGTGTTATATTATTTGCACGAGTAGTAGTGTCTGAGTGCCTGCGCTGGGCGCGCAGGGGGGTGCAGGAGGTTAGAGCCCCCCGCGCGGGGGTTCAGGGGCAGCGCCCCCGAAAAAAAAAATTTGGGCCGACATATTTTCGCCGGTTTCGGGCCGACATATTATCGTCGGGCCGACATATTTCCGAGACGACATATTTCCGGGACCACATGATATTAGGTGGTTTTCAGCACATGGTTTTTTGCCGATGGTTTTCTATTTCCGGTTAAGGAATTAGGGTTTTGGACTAATCCAGGTCATTCGGTTAGGGTTTTGGATGTCGCTGGCTCTTATATGTATATTGTATTGTAAACAATGTAACACAATGTGTATCAATATAATATATGCTGGTTTTCCCGGTTTGGGTTTCCAAGTGAAAAATCTCTGTGTAATGTTTGTATTTGCCATTGCATCTTTTCTGTTCTTTTCTGAATATCAGTTTGCAGTAGATATTGTACAAGGTTAGAATTTACATTTGGTATTAGAGCTTTATTGGCTTCAGGGGGATGCCTTTGTCATCAAGGATTTGGCTCGGGACTGTGATAAGCCTTGTTACAGTGGGAGATCTGCGGTATTGTTTTTCAGGTGAAAAGAAATGGCAAGCAATTCAAAGATGGAGATCGAGAAGTTTAATGGGAAAAGCTTTGAGCTGTGGAAGCTCAAGATGG
>ML779695.1:485875-499491 GCA_009831015.1 Picea engelmannii | reverse complement strand
TGCCCTGGATTGTTGACTATGTAACCCTGTAACCCCCTGTGTGCAAAGAAAACAACAAGTGGGAGAATGTTGGGTATGTGTTATATTCTTTGCACGAGTAGTAGTGTCTGAGCGCCTGCGCCGGGCGCACAGGGGGGTAAGAGGGGGGGCCGCTAGGCCCCCCCTCGGGGGGTGCAGGGGGGCAGGGCCCCCGAAATTTTTTTTTTGGGCCGACATATTTTCGCCGGTTTTGGGCCGACATATTATCGCCGGGCTGACATATTTCCGGGACGACATATTTCCGGGACCACATGATATTAGGTGGTTTTCGGCACATGGTTTTTTGCCGATGGTTTTCTATTTCCGATTAAGGAATTAGGGTTTTGGACTAATCCAGGTCATTGGGTTAGGGTTTTGGATGCCGCTGGCTCCTATATGTATATTGTATTGTAAACAATGTAACACAATGTGCATCGATATAATATATGCTGGTTTTCCCGGTTTGGGTTTCCAGGTGAAAAATCTCTGTGTAATGTTTTTATTTGCCATTGCATCTTTTCTGTTCTTTTCTGAATATCAGTTTGTAGTAGATATTGTACAAGGTTAGAATTTACAGTTCGTGTTTCCACAACAGGAAATGCAATGATCGGGCTTCAGGGTTTTCTATTTCTTGATGTCGAGAGTCCTCGACTCCTCGACCTTCCAATCCCCAAAATGTCGAAAGGGCTTCAATCAACGATTTTCCCCTTGGGTTGTGGTTTGGCCCATGTGACCATTCCTCGTATGACCACGACCTTATCTTGGGATTTTGCTATTCGAGGGCATGTCCTCTCGACCTCTCGATCACCGATATTTCGATATGCCAAAAAATCTTTGTCATTGATTAACCTTGAGGGCTAATTCTTGGCCCACATGACCACTACACATAAAACCACAGCTCTATTTTCGAGGTTGCGCAACCCAAGCACTCAACCTCTCATCCACTGGATTCTCAAAATGTCGATCCACGAAACATCGATACGCCAAAATGCTTTAATAGCCTTTATCCCCCATGGCTATCTCCTGGTCCATATGACCATAGTCCTATATCTTTTGGGATTTATCCATGCAAGATTCTGACCTTTTGGCCTCTTGAATCCCAAAATGTTGAAATGGCTCTCCTATCAGGATTTTCCCCGAATTCTTGGATTTCCGTCATGTGTCCTCCTATGATGGACAGTCTGATTCAATCTCAGGATTTTGAGACTTCGGAGGCCGAGTGCCCAGAATATTTCCCTCTGGACTCCTGAACTCCTGAATGCTGAAATCCCGTTGCGCCAATTCCCTTCAGGAGTTTCATCTCCTTTGCTCTGTTGTATGAGGGTTTAACTCCCTTGCAAGTCCTATCAGATCCAATGACTAATGGGTACTAGGATCAAGATCCAATGGTCCATATCCTTTCTCCTGTGTGCTCCTCTATTGCACTGCCTCCTGGACGTGAAATCTTCTCAACAGTCTAGATCCTGGGTCCAATGGCAACTTTTTCTCCTCTCGAGCTTCTGCACGTTCTTGCCAGACTTGGAAGAATTCCAATTTCTCAAAGGCCTCAACCTTTGCCTTCTTTCTTCTCTATGGACTCTTTGACTTGAGTCCTCCCATGCGTATATGAAAACACTGTCCCTCCTGAGCTTTGGGAACTCTGAACTCTTCCCAATATTTCTCTACCCTCTGCACTCCTTCCAACTATGGCTTCGTGTGCTTAAAGCACTACTCCTTCGAGCTCTTCCCTCCAAACGTCAACTACCCTATTCAATTACATTCAATGGATGTCTAGTCCACAGATCGGATCTAGATCATATCCTTACAAAACATTAAAATCCTAATTACTTCTATATTTGTGAAAAGAACAGCTTCCCAACTCAATAACTTAAACATTGTAATTACATTCATTCGAATAAAAAACGAGGGTTGCACCTCTCTTCAGCAATTGAATGAATGCGCTTGATGTGGTTGGCTGGCTAGCTGGCTAATGTGAGATGGTGCTCCTGCATCATACTCCTCAGCTGCAAAATTCATGAGCTCCTACTCATGAGCTTCCCCTCTCAGCTAGGGAAATCCTCCTGGATCCCAAACAAATGTCTGGAGCTATCTCTTCGCTCCATTCCCTTGTTGTTGTTGCTACTTCTGTGCTGTTGTTGTTGCTACTTCTTTTTTGCTCAGTCTCTCCTCACTGGCAGTTCTTTCTAACCTGATCATCAGCTCATGGATCTCCTCGATCACTTCGTCCAACTGCTCCCATAGCTAGCTCTTCTCATTCAGTCTCCTTAGCTGAAAATTTTTCTTGAAATTGGGTAGATCATCATGATCTCCCATGCCTTCTTATTTTGTTGCTTCCAACTTCACCTGTTTAATGTGCACGCCCTGCGCTATCACCCTTCTCTCCAGGGATTCAATCTGTTCACACAGATCAACAAAGCTAAAGATGTCTACCTCTTCTTCTTCTCCTTCTGCAAACTCCCATGTTGCAGTCCACTCAGCTTCCTGGCTGAATGTGGTGAGCCATTCCTCAGAATGCTCATCATCTCCCTCTTCTGCTTCTTCTACTGTCAGCTTCAGTGCTACATCTTCCTCAGCTTCCTGGCTAAAAGCATTGAGACACTCCTCAGAATGCTCATCTTCTTCTTCTTCTACTTGGGCATCTTTCAAAGTTTGCTCCAATTCTTCTTCCCCGACAATCATAGTTGGCTGCCTTTCTTCTGCTGTATCATCGACAACACAACATTTTTCCTCCCCTGGGTTAAGTGGTAGGAATATTCCAATTCCCTCAACCATCTGAATGCTATTCTGATCTTCCTCCCTTGTCAGTTGAACTTGCTGATCCAAACTCACTTCTAAATTTATGAGGCCCTCAAATAGCCTCATCTGCTTATCCCTGCTCACCTTGAAAATTGAGATTTCCCTGCTACTTCCCTGGCAGACTATGAGATCAACCGATCCCATCTTCATCAGCACCCCTTGCTGAATTAAACTCCCCTCCAAGTCCATGAGACTTTCAGACAGTCTCATATTCTTATCTCTACCCACCTAGGAATTTGAGATGCTTCCACTGCTCTCCTAGTAGTCTTCGAGATCCCGTAGTGACCTCATTTCATTTCCCAGTTGGCAACGTGAAATTCCTTGGCTGTCCTCCTGACAGTCCGTGAGATCTTTAGCTGATCTCAACTCCTTGCCCACCTAGAAAATTGGAATTTCTGGGATGCTCTCCTGGAAATCCTTGAGATCTTCAGCCAATCCCATTTCAACCTCTTCATCAAAATATCTCCTAGTCTCTAGTTCACATATCTGAACCATCTCCTTAGGTCCATCGAGGTTTTCAGCATGCCTCAACCATCCTCTTAATAGCCTACGTTGTCTTCTAGCCATCAACTCCTTGACTGATCATTTTACCTTCGGCTTCCTCATGGGCCATTCATATACCCATCTTGACTTGGCTTTTTGCTATATCTCCAACACAAGTTCATCCATCCTCGCATTCTACTGCATCTGAAATGAAAGATTTTCTATTTCTTTCCTTATATCATCGAGCTTTTCATCTATGTCTTCTTTACTCACCAACTCCTAGTTCTTCCTTCCAGCATACCTATGGCCTTCAATAGCCATGTGGTTGTCTCTCTCTTCCCTCCTAGAAAATCTGCTGCTCACTCCTGCAAACCTGAGTGCTTCAACCTCTTCCTACATTCCTATTGACTGTCTTCTCGATTGCTTCCTACCCGCAAACAATCACCACAGAGTCTTCAACAACCCTGTCTTCCTGGAAAAATATGATATGAATCTACAACAAGTATTTTATTTTCCTTTGTCGTCTCCTCGCTTCCCTTGCCTGAAATATACAAGCAAGAATCAAGCCTCTGATACCAATACTGACATGTGTACCAAAGTGCTCTTCTTATCTTTCCCCTTCTGTCTGAAATATACAAACAAAGTTCTAGCTCTGATACCAAACTTGATGCAGATGCAGCCTACGCTCTATGTCCACTCACATGATCATTCATTCAATTCCTGAGCCGAAGCGGCTCTTTCAATCTCCACGGGAATCGTTGTTCACAACAATCCACAGGTCCTTCTTTCCCTATCATGCCTCTGCACGCATCTGTGAATTTTCCCTCTAAAATGGAGTTCGCATTTCCACAACAAGAAATACAATGATTGGGCTTCAGGGTTTTCTATTTCCCGATGTCGAGAGTCCTCGACTCCTAGACCTTATAATCCCTGAAATGTCAAAAGGGATTCAATCAACGATTTTCCCCTTGGGTTGTGCTTTGGCCCATGTGACCATTCCTTGTATGACCATGACCTTATCTCAGGATTTCGCTATTCGAGGGCCTGTCCTCTCGACCTCTCGATCACCGATCTTCCGATATGCCAAAACACCTCTGTTGGCGACTAACCCTCAGGGCTAAGTCTTGGCCCACATGACCACTACACATAAAACCATGACTCTATTTTTGGGGTTGCGCAACCCAAGCACTCAACCTCTCATCCACTGGATTCCTTAAATGTCGATCCACAAAATGTTAATACGCCGAAATGATTTAATAGCCTTTAGCCCCCATGGCTATCTCCTGGTCCATATGAACGCTATTCCATATGACTGCAGTCCTATATCTTTTGGGATTTATCCATGCAAGAGTCCGACCTTTTGGCCTCTTGAATCCCGAAATGCCGAAATGGCTCTCCTAACAAGATTTTCCCCTAATTCTTGGATTTCCATCACACGTCCTCCTATGATGGACGGTCTGATTCAATCTCAGGATTTCATGACTTCGGAGGCCAAGTGCCCAGACTCTCGCCCTTTGGACTCCTGAACTCCTAAATGCCGAAATCCCACTGCGCCAAGGCCCTTTGGGACTTTTGTCTCCACTGCTCTATTGTATGAGGGTTTAGCTCCCTCGCAAGTCCTGTTAGATCCAATGGCTGATGGGTACTGGGATCAGGATCCGATGGTCCATATCCTTTCTCCTGTGTGCTCCTCTGTTGCACTACCTCCTAGACATGAAATCTTCTCAATGGTCCAGATCTCTCTGGCTAGGTCCAATGGCAGTTGTTGCTCCTCCCAAGCTTCTTCACTTTCTTGCCAGACTTGGAAGAATTCTAATTTCTCAAAGGCCTCAACCTTTGCCTTCTTTCTTCTCTACGAACTCTTTGACTTGAGTCCTCCAGTGCGTATATGAAAACATTGTCCCTCCTAAGCTTTGGGAACTTTGAAATCTTCCCAAGAGTTCTCTGGCCTCTACACTCCTTGCAGCTATGGCTTCATGCGCTTAAAGCACTGCTCCTCCTGAGCTTTTAACTTTGAACCTTGTTATCGATATTTCTTGTAAGGGGGGTCAGAGCACAAAAGAATGTGTTAAAACCCACTTGTCCAAGGTTTCGGATGATAATGCGCCCAAGATAAGTCACGAGCAAGTCCGAGCGGTCCAGATTTGAGCGCCCGGATCAACGACGCATATTGGATTTCGAACCCCCCCCGCCTTTCTACCTTTANCCTCTCCGACGACCCAAATCAACGTGCCCGGATCAATGGCAATGAAGACCATTCCGAACCCCCCCCCCCGCCTTTCTACCTTTAAGCGGAGGGGGGGGTCCGGAATCACGGATGCAGCTTTCCGATGGCCGATATCATAGCGCTCGGATAAAAAACGTTCGTGTAGCCCCACCCTTCTCAGCTTCCCTATGTTTAACCAGAGTGGGCCCATCTCCTGTCATGTCATATTCATTTCCGCCTTTCCCCTGCTGTCGTGTGTCATCCATCCACCTCCCCTCTTTGGTCCATGTGGTCCTCCCTTCTTCTCATCATCCACTCGTTGCTTGCCACGTGTAACGTTCCTTTCCATGTCAGCCTCTCACCCAAAGGCAAATTCATTTCTCCCGTCTTCCTCCCTTCCACCTGATGTCTTCCGCCATAAATCATCCTCCATCATCCTTCTCTCATCTCGTCACTTCTTCCACGCCCTTATAACCTGGAACCACCATTCATGTCGTGCGCTCATCCTCCGTGCTGGCCTCCATGCCTATCCCTCAAGCTATTCAGTTATTCCAGGTGGCAGCGCGAGAAGTCTTCCATATCCCGAAGTGTTGAGTTGGCCAAGCAGTTATTGAGGCAGTTGGTGGTGGTTAGACATCGTCTCCACCATAATGGGGACGTCCTACAATGAATTAAAGGCACGTCGATTCGCAGTTGAAACTGTCAGAAGATCGATTGTGTCTACCATAAGTTGCACAACTATTCAAATATTGCAGCTGCAGAGTGTCAGAAGCCATGCAGACACAAAGCTTTCAATGCAGTTTCTTGGTTCCGCTGCTGTTGTTGTTTTGAGTATATGTAGGCATTTTTGCCATTTTTGTATCTATCGATGGTAGAGCTAAGCTCCCGACTGTAAAGTTTCAGCAAACATTCTGGTTTCCTAGTGATGCCTCTGTGTTTGAGACTTCTTGGTTTATAAAAAACAGTTCTCCCTTTTCCATCTATGTTTCGTCTTGTGCCGGAGAGTTCACAGTCGAATGATTCGCGTGGATTGCTGCATTTGTGTTATGATAAAGGATTTGTCGTGACATTTTTGTATTCTCTGGTTCTCTGTGTTTGAATATAAAGAGACTTTGTGTTCGAATGCTTTCTCCTCCAGTCTGTTATGAACTTGATGTCTGTGATAGACCTTTTCACTCTCCTCATGAAATTCTTCCACCTACTCACTCTTTTACTACAGCTCACTGTTTGGAGTCTATCAAGACCTCATTCATTCATGCATGCCCGGTCTGGTTTCTGAGTTGATACGATACCGTTCTGAGTTTTCCCCCATTTGATCACCCTTTAAACAAACCGTGACATTAAACTGATGGGCATTGGGCTCTGCTCCTGCCAGCAATCCAGGAGTGACCTCCGGCTCCAACATTTTTGGTGTCATTGTCGGGGACGAAGTGGAATATTTTCCCCTGGATTGAATGACAAATATTAAGATGATACTAAAGGTGCATCAGTTATCAGAACTTGAAGATTGCTACTGTGCACCTGGCGAATCCACTGTGACGACTCCACTGCGGCGAACCCATTTGATTAGTTGTGGCTTCCGGTGGTAGACACACGTGGTCCAATCCACCACTGCCTCTGGATGCTACTGAAGAAAATACGAAGGTGATTCTTAGAAAAGGAAAGGCTCCTCAAGGAGAAATCTTCGCTTCTGAATCAGGTATTTCCCCACCTCCTTCTGTAAGAACTCCATTTTCTTATTCATAGTTTCCTGGTCATCCTTCCTCTGAGGTTTCCCGATTTCTGAACTTCGGGAGTCTTCCTGCTGAGTTTTCACCTCCTAGTCTAGTATCAGAAGGAGAAATCCTTGTCACTCCCCCCTCGCTGGAAGTTGTGCCTCAATACAGACCTCTGGTCTCAGAATATTTCACCACCCCTCCTGCTATTACTACTGCTGCATAGAGAGAAGCCTCTGCACATTTGGGTCCTTTTGACCTCTCTCTGTCTTCCCCGTCGTCTCCTACGAAGACCTCTTCTCCTTCCTCTCCTATTCACACTCCTCCTCCTCTGAGTTCTCCTCTACCTAATATCCCTATGGATGGTGCTAATCCCCCTTTGAATAGAATGGATGCCATAGTCGCTGCTAGATATGCCCCTTTAATCCTACCTCATCCTATGAATCCTCTCCCTGCTGGAGACTACTTGAAGTACATGCCCAAGTTTAGTGGGGAGGGAGACATAACTGCAGAGGAGCACTTGGCTGCTTTTTACAGTTATGCTGACAATTTGAACATTGAAAATGAAGATGTCTGGATGAGAGTCTTTGTCCAGAGCTTGGATGGTGAGGTTAGAAAGTGGTTCAGGGGACTGACCCCAGGATCTATTACTGGAATTGAGGCTCTGGATAATATGTTCCTGAGACAGTGGGGAGACAGGAAGGATTATATATATTACATGACAGAGTTTGGGGCTCTGAAGAAAATGGATGGAGAGTCTGTCTCTGACTTCTCCAAAAGATTCAATAAGATGTATAACAAGATTCCTGCAGAGATAAAGCCTTCAGAATCCGCTGCTCAAATTTCATATGCTAGTGCATTTGACCCTGATTTTTTCCTCGTATTAAGAGAAAGAAGAGCCACCTCTTTAGCTCAGATGCAAGATGCAGCTATAGAAGTGGAATCCAACATATTGGCAGCTGACAGGCTGAGAAACTAGGCTAACACAAACAGAAGAAAGGAAAAGTCGAAAGCCTCAACTGCCAGCCCATCATTGCCCCACCCTCAAGTAAATGAGCTGGCCCAGGTGGTGAACTTTCTGAAATAAGAGATGGAGAGATTGAAGGTGGAAATAAAGCAAATGAATAAGGGTCCTCAGAACACTGAAAATAAAGGGGGCTTCAGAAGGACCAATAATTTTGCTCCTCTCAGCAGCACCTGATATTCCTGAGCCGTCCACCAGAGCAGAGAGGCCCGCTGATGAGGTAGCAGACAGCCACAGAGGTAAGAAGGCCCAGCTCCCCTCCCCTATTATTCAAAATCATGCTCCTGAAATTAGAGAAATTCCAAAGCCTACATCTTCCTTTAATTTTGAGCATGAGATTCAAAAGATCAGAGACAACCAAAGGGTTCAAGCTCCCTTTCAGAACAATTTTGTAGCTGAGGAACCAGAAGGGAAAGAAGACGAGCCTAAACCTAAAATCCACTCTGTAGAAGTCGCTCCTCCTTTCCCTCATCTGACTTAGTCAGCGTACGAGGAATCCCTCATGAACAGTTAGCTAAATGAATTGAGCAAGGGAGACAAAGATGGTGGTGGCCGAGGCAGGTATAATCTGAGATCCGAAAAAATGGCAGCAACACCTGATATTCCTGAGTCGTCCACCAGAGCAGAGAGGCCTGCTGATGAGGTAGAAGACAGCCACAGAGGTAAGAAGGCCCAGCTCCCCTCCCCTATTATTCAAAATCATGCTCTTGAAATTAGAGAAATTCCAAAGCCTACATCTTCCTTTAATTTCGAGCATGAGATTCAAAAGATCAGAATCCCTGTGCCCCTCACTGAGTTAATCAAACATGGGGAATTGAAAAAACACTTCTCTGACCTTTTGAAATCTGAAGCCTCAGGCCCATCCACAGACTTCATAAACCTCCAAGATGAAAAACCAGTAGTTGTCCTAGGCCCCATGGTAGAAGACAGAGATGACTCATCACCTCCCTTCTACACCTCCCTGAACATACACGATAAGGTACTGCACAACTGTTTGATGGATTCAGGAGCCTCCCATAACCTCATGCCCAAAGCCGTCATGGAAGAATTAGGACTGGAAGTCACCCGAGCCTATCATGACCTATATTCTTTCGACTCCAGAAGAGTGCAATGTTTGGGAGTCATCAAGGACCTGGTAGTCTCCCTGTTTCAGCTGCCCATGAAAAGTATGCTCATGGATGTTGTGCTAGCTGATGTTCCCCCCAAGTTTTGCATGTTGTTGTCAAGATCTTGGATTAAGAGACTTGGGGGAACGTTACAGATGGATCTCACATATGCCACCATTCCAGTGTTTGGAGGGGAACATAGGAGATTATACAGAGAAGCCCAACTAGCCTACATTGTCAGTGATGAAGCAAACCCTACCAATCATCCCATCTATGCGTTAGACATTGACTTAGGATCTAGCTTGTTGTAGGTCACTGATGAACCTGAGACCCCTTTGCAAATCAGAAAGCATCCCACTATCAATCAGGAAGTGCCTCCTCCGACCACCTATTTTTGGAAAATGTTCTTTGATGGAGCTTCTTCTAGTATAGGTGCAGGTGCCGGAGTGGTACTCAAATCCCCTTCTCAAGAGACTATATCTCTATCATACAAGCTAGAGTTTGAAGTCACCAATAATGTGGCAGAGTATGAAGCTCTGGTTCTGGGATTAAGAGCTGCAAAAGAAATGGGAATCAAGGAGATAGCCGTGTTTGGGGATGCAGAACTGATTGTTCAGCAGGTCAAGAATGTTTATCAGGCTAAGCATCCTTGACTCAAAAATTATAGGAACGAGGTATGGGATCTAATTGACAGTTTCTTCCTAGCTTTCAACATCTCTTTCATTCCAAGGGAAGAAAATGCCCCAGCCGACTTTCTAGCCTTCTCAGCTAGTTTGTTCGAAGTTCCTGCGCTACCCACTGCTCAATCTGATGTCGAGATAAGATAAAGGCCCGATGTACTAGACAATGTCAAACATTGGAAGGTATTTGAAGATGATTAGGAGATCGAAAAGTTCCTTCAATCAGTTGATGACTTCTCTGCATTACACATAGATGAGGATCCGGACGTGGAAGATGACAATCACCCTGGGGAGTTGATGAACGAAATTGCTAACCATCAGATTATTCAACTGTCGAGCAATCACATACCAAGAGGTCTAATCCCATTAGAAATATTGTTCGATGGGAATGATGTGGCAGTGAGGGGAAGAGTCTCAGGTGATGATGCTGATACAACTGAGTGCAACATAGGCACACCGGAGGATCCCAAGTTTGTCAAGCTGTCAAGGATTTTGACTGAGGAGCAGAGGACCGAATACACTGAGCTGCTGAAGGAATTCGCTGACGTGTTTGCATGGACCTATGAAGACCTCAAGACATATGACACGTCAGTCATTGAGCACAAGATCCCACTGAAAGAGGAGGCTAGACCGTTCAAGCAGAAGCTGAGATAGATAAATCCTACACTGCTACCTGTCATGGAGAGGGAGGTGAAGAAGCTGTTGGATGCACAAATCATTGCCCCCTTGAGATACTCCAGCTGGGTAGCCAATTTGGTCCCAGTAAGAAAGAAGAGAGGAGAAATCAGACTCTGTGTCGATTTCAGGAACCTAAACAGGAGTTCAAGGAAGGACAATCATCCCCTACCCAACACGGAACATATATTGCAGAAGGTCACTGGTGCTTCCAGAATATCCATGATTGATGGTTTCTTTGGCTACAATCAAATATCAGTCATGCCAGAGGACAGGGAAAAAACATCCTTCACCACTCCGTGGGGCACATTCATGTATGCCAAGATGCCATTCGGACTGATGAATGCGGGAGAAACATTTCAGCGAGCCATGGACATAGCCTTCATCGGAGAAAAAGATAAGTTTGTTGTGATTTACTTAGATGACATAACAATCTTCTCTAAGACTGATAAAGAACACCACTGCCACTTGAAGAGGGTTTTCCTGAAATGTCGCAGGTTTGGCCTTTCCCTAAATCCCAAGAACTCATTGTTTGCTATGCAAGAAGGGAAGCTGTTAGGCCATATAGTCTCAGCAGAGGGAGTGAGAATTGATCCAGAAAGGGTAGAAGCAATCTAGGCCCTGTCACTTCCCAGATCTAAAAAGGAGGTCCAAGAATTTTTGGGAAGGATTAATTTCCTAAGGAGGTTTGTTTCAAATTTTGCTGAATTGGTGAAACACATCACAGCCATGCTCAGGAAGGGGAATGAAGTGAAATGGATTGCCGAGCCCAGAGAGTCTTTTATCCAAATAAAGAAAGCATTGACTGAGGCTCCTGTGCTAATCAATCCAGATTATTCTAAAGATTTCCTAATATTTTCTTTTGCTTCCTGTGATACAGTAGCGGCAATTTTGTTGCAGAAAAACGATCAAGGACAAGAGCAGCTCATTGCCTTCTTTAGCAAGGCACTGAGAGATGCAGAGCTCCGGTACGAGATCATGGAGAAGTAGGCTTATGCCCTGGTGAAAGCTCTCAAAGCTTTCAGAGTTTATGTCTTACATTCAAAAATCATTGCATATGTCCCTTCAGCTTCTGTGAAGGACATCCTCATACAGCCTGACATAGACGGAAGAAGAGGTAAATGGATCGCCAAGATCCCAGAGTTTGATCTGGAGATTAAGCCCACCAAGTTGATAAAGGGGCAGGGTTTGGCCAAGTTGCTGGTCGAATCCAATTGTAAAGCCTTGGGGATTAACTTCATCAACGAGCAAGCTGAGTCATCCAACAGGGGTCCCCAAAGCACTGTACCACTAGCAGCATGCCCCTGGTATAAAGATATATTGTATTTTTTGCAAGAACTGAGGCCTCCGGATGGGATGGAAAAAAGAAAGGCAAGGGATTTAAAACTCAAAGCAATCAGGTATTGCCTCATTGATCAAGCCTTGTACTGGAAAGACCCCCGGGGGGTATTACTAAGATGTCTAGACCCACAGCAGGCCTAGAGGGTTATGAACAACTTCCATAGTGGTCTCTGTGGAGGTCATTATTTTTGGAAAACCACATCTCACAAGATCCTCCGAGATGGGTATTACTGGCCCACCTTATTTCCTGATGTTTGCAGGGAAATCCGAGCTTGTATTAAATGCCAGAAATTCTCAGGGAAGCAGCAGCTCAAATCCCTGCCATTGAAACCTGTGGTGGTCTCAGCACCCTTTAAGAAGTGGGGATTGGACTTCATCGGGGAAATTCATCCTCCCTCAAGTGGCCAGCACTGATGGATTTTGACAGCAACTGATTACTTAACTAAATTGATAGAAGTTGTCCCTACCAGAAGCACTTCTCACAAAGTAATCATCAAATTCCTAGAAGACATCATAGCTATATTTGGATGCCCTATCAAAATTGTCACTCACAATGCTTCCCCATTTCGGTCTGAGCCTCTGATCAAATTTTGTGAACAATTTGGGATTTCACTGATTCACTCCACTCCCTACTATCCTCAGGGAAACGGGCTGGCAGAGTCCTCCAATAAAAGCTTAATCAAGATTATCAAGAAGCTATTGGAGGATAACAAAAGGGCCTGGGACTCAAAGCTCAAATTTGCTCTTTAGGCTGATCGGGTGACAACAAAGAAATCGCTGGGTATCTCACCTTTCCAGCTGGTTTATGGAATAGAGGCTGTTTTCCCCACTCAGCTCGCCTTACCTGTGGCAAATCTCCTCCAGGATTATGAGGGAGAACCTAACCATATGCTCAGAAGAATCCATCAGATGGTGGAAGTGCAACAGATCAGAGAACAGGTCCTGGACAGAGCTTACAATCATCAGCAGAAGATCAAGCAGGCTTTTGACAAGAAGAGAAAAAAGAAGGAATTTGAGTAGGGTGATCTGGTGCTCAAATGGGATGCACCCAGGCAGGAAAAGGGCAAACACAGTAAATTTGATGCCCTCTGGTTCGGGCCTTTCAAGATCCTTGAAGTGTTTTCAAACAACACTTACAGGTTGTAGGATCTGGAAGGCAATGAAGTGTTCAGTGGCCCAGTCAATGGGCATTTCTTAAAAAAATGTTTTCTATGAGCCACAACTGGCTCTTTTTGTTTTGTTTTGTAAATATTGTTTCTGTTTTTTTTTTTTTCAGACTAATAAATGACTCCATAGCCCAACAGCAAAGGCACTAAGTCTGCAAAAGAGTTCTTAGAGAATCACAGGGACGACTCTATCCCCCATGGAGCCAAATGTTATCGATATTTCTTGTAAGGGGGGTCAGAGCACAAAAGAATGGGTTAAAACCCACTTGTCCAAGGTTTCGGATGATAATGCGCCCAAGATAAGTCACGAGCAAGTCCGAGCAGTCCAGATTTGAGCGCCGGGATCAATGGCGCATATTGGATTCAGACCCCCCCCGTCTTTCTACCTTTAAGCGGAGGGGGGGGG
>ML779695.1:473595-485449 GCA_009831015.1 Picea engelmannii | reverse complement strand
GTGCAGCCCCGCCCTTCTCAGCTGCCCTGTGTTTAACCAGCGTGGGCCCGTCTCTCATCATGTCATATTCATTTCCGCCTTTTCCCTGCTGCCGTGTGTCATCCATCCACCTCCCCTCTTTGGTCCACATGGTCCTCCCTTATTCTCATCATCCACTCGCTGCTTGCCACGTGTCCTATTCCTTTCCACGTCATCCTCTCACCCGAGGGCGAATTCATTTCTCCCATCTTCCTCCCTTCCACCTGATGTCTTCCACCATAAATTGTCCTCCGTCATCCTTCTCTCATCTCGTCACTTCTTCCACGCCCTTATAACCCGGCACCACCATTCCTGTCGTGTGCTCATCCTCCGCGCTGGCCTCCATGCCTATCCCTCAATCTATTTAGTTATTCCAGGTGGCAGCGCGAGAAGTCTTCCATATCCCGAAGTGTTGAGTTGGCCAAGCAGTTATTGAGGCGGTTGGTGGTGGTTAGACATCGTCTCCACCATAATGGGGACGTCTTGCAATGAATTAAAGGCACATCGATTCACAGTTGAAACTGTCAGAAGATCGATTGCGTCTGCCATAAGTTGCACTACTATTCAAAGATTGCGGCTGCAGAGTGTCAGAAGCCATGCAGACGCAAATCTTTCAATGCAGTTTCTTGGTTCCGCTGCTGTTGTTGTTTTGAGTATATGTAGGCATTTTTTCCATTTTTGTATCTATCGATGGTAGAGCTAAGCTCCCGACTGTAAAGTTTCAGCAAACATTCTGGTTTCCTGGTGATGCCTCTGTGTTTGAGACTTCTTGGTTTATAACAAACAGTTCTCCTTTTTCCATATATGTTTCGTCTTGTGCCGGAGAGTTCATAGTCGAATGATTCGCGTAGATTGCTGCATTTGTGTTATGATAAAGGATTTGTCGTGACATTTTTGTATTCTTTGGTTCTTTGTGTTTGAATATAAAGAGACTTTGTGTTCGAATGCGTTCTCCTCCAGTCTGTTACGAACTTGATGTCTGTGATAGACCTTTGCACTCTCCTCATGAAAGTCTTCCACCTACTCACTCTTTTACTACAACTCACTGTTTGGAGTCTATCAAGACCTCATTCGTTCATGCATGCCCGGTCTGGTTTTTGAGTTGATACGATGCCGTTCTGAGTTTTCCCCCATTTGATCACCCTTTAAACAAACCGTGACATTAAACTGATGGGCGTCGGGCTCTGCTCCTGCCAGCAATCCAGGAGTGACCTCCGGCTCCAACAAACCCTTGAAGGATTCTGACGTCTGCACTCCTGCAGAGTCTTCACACACACACAAAGGTGTTGTCTCTTCTGAGCTTTCCTCTCACTCAGATTTCTAAGGAAATAATTCTTTCTCCTTTCTCCTCCTTCTGGAGAATGTAATTCCCTCCTGGCTATCCTTCTGCTCAAGAAACCTCTTGCTAAGAGTTTCAGGGTGTTCAACAACCCTACGAAGATCCTTCTTCTTGGACTCTTCTACTAATTCTAGAACTCAAGGAGTTCTTTTCTCCTGTGCCTATCTGCACATCTACTCAATGCCCACCTGGCAGAGTATCTTCTCACAGAACATCCAGCAGTTCTATCTTCTATGTCCTCCATACAACTGCTCAATGCCGACTTGGCAGAGCTCTCAGAATTCTTAGTAATTCTAGCTTCTGTCTGAACTCACAACAGAGTTCTTCTCAATGCACCACTATGCATATGCTCAATGCCCACTTGGCAGATCTCTCAGAATCCTTAGTGATTCTTATTTCTAATGAACTCACAACTGAGTCCTCCTTCTATGCACTCCTTACACTGGCTCGATGCCCTCCTGGCAGAGCTTTACAGAACTCAAGAAGAGTTTATGTCTACAACTGTGTTCTTCTCCACAGCCTTGCCTCCTGAGGTGTTCAACAACCTCACAAGTCTTTCTCCCAACTTGTTGCTTTCAACTTCTGTGCCCACCTGGAACACCTCTATCTGACTCCACAGAGTTCAGAAATGCACCCTCTGTGCACAGCTATTAGAACCCGTAACATTTTGTCACACCCTCCTGGTGTGAAGCCCCAAAGACCTCTCAAGCCTGAAACCAGAACAACTCCTGCAAATGCATAAACATAACGTACATTCACAATATATAAAGAACACTCATAGACATTCAACACAGATAATATGCAGGAAAACTCTTGTTTATATTAAATTGGTAAATGCCTGTCTTTACAAGGTGTTCCTGAGCATGGCCTGTAACAAGGTCTTGGCTCCTTCTCTTCTACTCTCTATTCGTAGACTCTAACTCAACTATTCAAGTCTCTCCACTTTTTTCTACGCTAACTACTACAAAATGAGACCCCAAAATATCTTTTTACCTAAGGGGGCTCTTCGAGCTCTTCCCTCCAAACCTCAACTACCCTATTCAATTACATTCAATGGTTGTCTATTTCGCAGATCGGATCTAGATCACAGGCTTACAAAACATTAAAATCCTAATTACTTATATTCCTGTGCAAAGCACAACTTCCCATCTCAACATCTTAAACATTGTAATTACATTCAATCAATTACATTCATTCGAATAAAAAATGAGGGTTGCGCCTCTCTTTAGCAATTGAATGCATGTGCTTGATGTGGCTGGCTGGATGGCTAGCTGACATGAGATGATGCTCTTGCATCAGAACCCAAATATGGCTCAGACAACACAAAATCCCATCCTCAATATGGAAATTAGCGACAAATGCGTTTGCGCCCAACATTTGGTAGGTGGTGGCAAAGTTCAGGTCTCTCACATAGAGTTTGGGCCATCCATAGGTCTCATGGTTGCAAGATTCTAGCACCGTGGTGAGTGCTGTCACTGGCGGTCTGCTAAGGAAATCAACGACGTGGTTGGTACATGAATCCAACCTCCATTTTTGTGAATACCTCTTAATATCTCTATTTTTGTTTCTATAGGCTACATGAATCGATTTTCAATGAAACTACAGACACATATAGAGTCACTATGCATATTCCAAATATATAATTTAAAAATAAATAATATTGTTTACTATTTTTAATATATTTTTTCTTGACATATAAGAGAATCTTAAAATACATACATACATTATTTCTTCTATAAGTTTTTTTTTCCTAAAACATTTTTAAAATAAGTCACCACACTAGTACAAATGAGATATATAATCTAAAAAAGAAAAATTGTTTGATAATATTAAAAACCTTGTACGTAGCACTAATGGAAGGCCTTGTAATTTCTTGGATAAAATGACTTTCATAATTAATCTACTTGGATAAGGAGTGATTTATACATCGCAACTTGGTCAGGTCAATCCTAGGGCACAATGAGATAGAATATGACTAATATTGTAGAATGCATGGAGAAAAACCCTATCCCTATATGTTGGTCAAGAAAAAATTACCTCAAAAGAAGACCCTTGTTGTGAATCAAACCACGACTGATAATAGAAAACAATTTGTAAAATATTAAGACACTCTCATAAAGTCAATTGGAACAAAAAAATGCATGAACCAACTTTCATATTTTTATATAGTCATTTTCCACCTGATCACCTCATGAGTATCATCTAGATGTTAGCAGTCTAAAACACTGGATTATACCACTTTTCCCCAAGTTTGCAATACCTTTTTTCATGGTTGTTGGTTGTCCCTTTATAGTCTATGACCAATTTTTGGTCACCACTTGTTCTCTTTCAAAGGGCGACCAGTTGCTCCCTGCAAGAATGAAGGGCGCAACTAGGTCTATTGCTCCCTCTTTAGGATTAGTTTCCATGAGATGATATTAAACCTCATATTTTTCATGGTTCTACCTTGAGAATCTTGTTATCTTGGGCATCTAGATCCTATCTAGATTAACATTTGATCTTATCTCTATTATCCTATATATTGAGCATCTCTCATGGGAAAAGGGGTAGATAAAGGATAAAGCAAAGGTATATTGATGATTTGATTATAGAGCTTTGGCAATGAACTTGGGAAAGAACTTCATCAACTTCTTGGATTGTAAGTTGTAATCCATTTGTTTTATTAATAGAAGATGTACAATATTTTCCTCTTTACTTGATCATATGTGATTGTTATGATCTTTGTAGGGAATTGATATTCTTATGTTATGTCACTAGATCTATTAATTCATTTTTACATGATTCATTTGATCTTGTGAAAGGTTTCTTTGTGTCTCTATGTGTGAATATCCATGTTGGTAAGAGAGAAGGGTATCTTCGAGAAACCTAACAACTAAGGAGTGTGTAGGGAAAATCACCAGATCAACAGGTAAACCTTTCATTCCATCATCTCGTAGATCCTTTTCGTGTATAACTTTGATCTAGGAAAATCTACAGTTTACATATATTTTTTTTCTTAGGTCTAGGAAGAGCCTAAGGGAGGTAACTCCTGCAAGGTAAAATTATCCTACAACACATATAGTTTTCTAATGCAAAAATTAGGTCAAAAAATTTATAAATAAGAAAAAAAAAATGGAATCATTTTACTATTCACACACTATCCAAAGCTCCAGAGACTTTTTGAGCATCTGACTTGAGTTGTAGTTTCTAGGAGATTCTAATATGGTATTTTGACACCAAGATGTCTAGGTAACCATAGACTCAATCTTCTTTACTTTTGTCTAGTCAATTTTTAAAATTTTGTAGTTTTTTTCTAGGTTTATATACACAAGAAAAAAATAGGGCTTTATGTGTGTGGATGTGCTAAGTCTAGTTAGAATGCAATAGGATCTATGCATTAAGGGGGGAAATAGGACCCAATTCACATGTGATAGAAGGGATTCTGAAGTTAGCATGCACAAATGAAGATGATCGTTTTTGGAAAACAATTCTCAAAGGCAATGACTTTATTTTGTTTTATTGACTATGTAAGTACCATGGACTTGATAAGTTAGTGAGAACATGAGCATGATCATGAGGCAGATCATATTGAAAATATGAGGGATCCTATAGTGTTAGGGACTTTATGTGCTTGTAGGATCATCAATTTCTTCAAATGTGTAAACATGATAAGTCACTTGATGATTTTGCAACACCTTATCTAGATGTGGCACCCTGAGACACAAGAGTTCCACATTGATGATGAGATTTTAGATCTCATAGTGGATAGTGAAAAAATTATGATATGATTTTCCTAGAAAGGTGAGTCAAAAATATGGTATGGATGAGGACAAGGAGGATTCACTAAGAGTGTGAAGGGATACATAGAGTTTTATTACCCAATAGGAACATGGAATAATAAAAATCATATTTCTATTTATTCCATACAGGAAGTGAGCCTGAGCATAATCATGTAAACCTTGACTAGAGCGTCGGGCTTGATGAGGTCACCTCAAGCCTCCCATCCATTGTTGCAGGATGGAATCTAATTCATGACCCCAGTAGTATATGAACAGTAAATTTCCCTTCTAAATAAACTCAAAGAGTAGTTCCAAAGTGATATATTGGGTGAGCAAAAGAACTTTGGTTATGGGAGTATCATTTGTATTTTTTTCTTTGAGGGACTTCATTGACTTGGCACCTATGCATGATGCTAGTATTAGGATCAAGGGAGCCTTGTATGGAATAATGGATAGACTTGATGCACCACTTAGGTGATAGTAATCAACTATTGGTGTATGCCAATGGCTTCTTTGACTAGTTTACCAACCAGACAGTACCCATCAAGGGATATCCATATGAAGGGATGGACTTTCAGGAGGACCGATATCTCATCTTGCCTCTAGGAGCTCATCAGGGAGCTATATGTAAGACATAATATCATGTGTTTTTGTTGGTTTTTGAATTTATTTTTGAAAATTTTTATTTATTTTAAAGAGGTATATAATGTATTTTTTTATTATGCAATGAAAATATTGAAAAAACATAACTTGGGTGATGTATATATTGGACTAGTTAGACTTGATGGTTTCCCTAGGGTTAGTCCTTGCTGACATTTTGAGGAAAAAATTTCTCAACCAATAGCCACACTAGTAGATACACAAGTATTCACACCAAAAGATCCATGAGTAGCACATGTGCTACAAGAGGTATAGAAAAACATTGAGTATTTGACTCTTAATGTCCCTAATATTGACATGGAAAATGTACCATAGGATCTTCAATAGGAAGTGGTGGGAGTGCCACCACTATGGTAGCAGTTTTGTTGTAGAGTAGTAATGTCCATTATTTATTTATGTGGTCGTGGAGTTCCTCCTCCTTCATATCTAGAGTCTGAGCTGTAGGTACTCATAGATGTATTGTACCACTAGAGGCTAGTAACCTAGTTTTGTACATTATAGGTTGTATATCCTATTTTTGTACTACCATTACACCTTTTTGGAAATTATGTGATACTATAATTGATATATATGCATATCATTTTTTGTTTAGAAATGTGTAAGTTATATGATTGTAAATTTTGTTATTATTTATACTATACTTGATATATATGCATACCATTTTTTGTTTAGAAATGTGTAAGTTATATGATTGTAAATTTTATTATTATGTGCATGCTTTCTTTAAATCTATCAATGTGACAAATGCTAGTCTAGCACATAATTATCTAATGAATTAGTAAATTCATGAAATATTCTCAACACATGAATATAAGTAATATACTCAAAAGAGTTCTCAAGAAGTCTTACCCATAAAAATTTGCATAGAATAATAGGATCTCACATGCGGTAAATGTTGTTCAACTAAAACACTACTAATTGAGAATCTAAGTTGTTAGCACCAAGAGTCACCTCTGGATTGCAACAGAGGTAATCCCAGTACCCATCATTGTTTAGGTGGATGTTGGTTTAAGTGGGTGGTGGTCAATGGAAAAAGACTCAAAATCTGAATGATGTTCAACACAGAACTGGATAGGAAATGTAAAGGGAAGTGAGGGCCAAAACTAACTTCAGTCAGGAAATTGAGTTAAAGAGAGAGCAAAGGGAAGACTTAGGAGAAAATGAATGAGACTGATTTGGGCATCAGGCTTTCCAATAGCTCAGGGAAGAAAACCTAATCTCAAGAGAATTCTTGAGCTCAAATTCAGACACTGAAATATGTCTACAAGGGACACAGTTATAGTTGCAGCATGATCAAACCTCCATCATCCTGCAACTCCAATAGCTCGATTGGATCCTCCAATTCTGATCCATTCAATGGGATAGGGAAAAGGTAACACAAGGAAATGATTAAAACTGACCATGATACTACTATAATCAAACCTCCATTACAATAGCATTACAATCCTCGACTGGATCCTCCAATTCCAAGTGTTTTAAACAACTTTTACAAAGAGATGAAAAGAGGTTAACTTCTATTAATCTGACAATCTCAAATCGATTACATAACCAGAGAATAGCTCTGGTATTACCAACATTACAAAAATTGGGAGCTCTTCTCAACTAAAGACCTTTACAAAATACAAAAACTAAGTATTTATACTCAAAACAAAATCCCAGAAGCATATCCAAGTAGCTGCATTGAAGTCTTTACATCTGCATGTTTCCTGTTAGACTGTGCATGCAGTCTTCTGTTAGATGCAAGCTTGGTTAGACACAATCGTGCTTCACAATGGATCTGTAGCTGAGCTGACTATTTGAGAGTCCTTCCTCGGTTTTCCATTTATGGTGGAAGTGATTCTCAAGCACCACCAACCAACCTTAATAACTACTTCCTCAGGATCAAGAGGGCTCGAGTCAACACTGCACCTATGGGATGTGATGACCTCCATATTATAACATCTGGAGCTGAGCTGGATGCCTGCAGGGATGACCAAGTAGTCATGGATGTGGATGAGGATTTGGCGGGATGATGAGCGCAAATGGCAAGCTACTGGGTGTATGATAGCCATGTGGAGGAGAAACATAGGCTAGGAAGAAGCTGTGGGGGTGACATGATGGGAGTTGAGGTGGAGCGAAGGGGTACAGGTGGTGGGAGAAGAGAGGGGAGATGCGACATGAGGGACGGTGAGTGGAGGTTGGCTATGAGGGAGTGAAGATTTGGGGGGAGACCACTTGTCGACTTGGGATAGGATCGGGGGCCGTGAAAAGTGGTTTGAACTTCCTCGCTTTTGGGCCCGATGTGTGTCTTTGGCTGACAGGTAGCACCTTAACAAACCACGACTATTTTCCCCGACCCTCTCTACCTTTTTTAATGATTGTGCATGTTGAAGCCCTGATATGGCCAACGACTGTCAGATCGGGCACGTAAATATTGACCGCCCAGTATCACGTGCGTTTTAGCACAATGTGCACGATCATAAAAAATTTGGATAAGCGCTATAAGGTGGGTTTTTATCCCTAGTATTTTCCTTTTTCCACCCAAGGGAAAAATCTAGTGGGGAAAAAACCCCCTTGGAAGAATATGTGATAACATCAGGCTCCATGGGGGATATAGTCATCCCTGCGAGGCTCTAAGATCTCATTTTGCAGTTCCAGTCTCCTTCTGTTGGGCTATGGATTCAAGCTCGAACACCCTGCTGAGGAAATAAAGAAAAAAAATCAAAATCAAAACAAACTTACAAGGGATCCAAGGAGATTATTTATGTACAATCCTAAACTAATCAATTTCACAAGGTGCTAGGTGAAAGCAAATTTCCACCATAGCCAATCAGGTAACTTCCTGAATGGAAGCTCCTTTACTCTGTTGGTGATCACTAACAGATGATGCAACCGTGATAGCAGAACAATTGCACCCTTCAACTCCTCTTCAAAGGATGAAGTTGAGATGAAATAGGGTGGCTCAAAGATATGAAGGAAATGCCACTCCATGTACTCGCTGGCAAGATCATAGAATGAATGACAGATCCTGGAAAATTTGTAACAGGTAGCCTCATATGCTCCACAACTACTCCCACATGGCTGGATATCTCTAATAAGCATAGGTGGATGAGGAGTTGATGCAGGATGATTGGTCTCAGGTGATGGTTGTTCTCTTATGGGCTCTGGATTGAAGATAAATTGCCCCTTCTGTTGCTTCTTTGGTTCTTCTTCATGGCTCTCCGGTGGGAAAGCTCTTCTCTTCAATATATTTCTCAACATCTTCTGCAATCCCAGGAGGGTTGATTTCCTCATGATAATCTTATTCAAAGAAAAGAGGATAAGGCTCTGCTATGTGTTCTTGGATATCCTGCATATCCATCTCAAAATGTGATTCATAACTGTCAAATACAGGATGACTGCTCCTTTGGTTAGCAAATTGTGATATGAGGCTCAGCTGCTCTTCTGAATAATCATCAAAGCTAGGGACAACAAAAACCTTAGAAGTAAAATGTAGGGCCTCTACAGTCATGAAATATTCAATACTACCTTCCTCAGTAGGGCTGCCAAGAACATCTGCTTCAAGGGCTGGAAAATCCTCTGCATTTTCTTCAAAAAGGCAACACTGATGTTTTTCCTTCATTTCCTCTAACTCTATAGAAAGAGACTGCACCAACTCCATCATCTTACTCAGAGCATCTCCTTCCTCCTTGCAGCCTTCATCCTCATAGCTTTCCTCTGATGCATACGAAAAGGGATGAGGAAGGACTGATTTTTGATCCAAGTCTTTAGGCTCATCCTCATAGCCTGTATAAGAAGTAGCTCTATCTTGAATACATTCGTTGTATCCCCTACAACAACTATGAAAAATTAACTCAGAGGGATAAAAACTCTGACAATGAGCATTGAAAGCTGCATGAAAATATCCTAATGAAGAAATACTAGCAGGGGGTAAAGAATGATACCATTCACAAGCATCCTTTGCTAATGAGAACATGAACATATTCATTAATTCATCCTCCTGATGTATCTCCCACTGGTGCATGAGTTCATGAAACTCACTAAGATGATGAGCAGAGTTGTCCTCTTTAAGCTCTCTTAATATATGCAAATAATCATTCCATTCATTTGGAGCAGGAACAACATTGGGAAAATTAGGAACAATAGAAAAATTAAAAGGAGCAAACCCGTGAGCCAGGATTCTTTCCATTTTGAACCAGTGGAGTTGCCAATCGATTCTTCAACCATGGAGTTTCCAGGTGAATGATGTGCAGAATGAGTGTGTCTGGTCTTTGTTCACCATCAAAGACCAGATCTGATTGTTTTTTTCTCCCAAGGGCTACCAAGTTTAGCCAGAAGCAGCCACACTAAAACATAGGAGCTGAGATAGTGCAGTCGCCTCAGTGAAGTCTCCAAGTGAACAGTTGAAATCTTTGATGTATTGAGTTTTGATGCAGCTTCAAAATCAATAAGCTTTGTCGTTCAATCCCAGAGAAAATCTTCAATTTGTCCTCGAAAATGGCACCAGAAATGTTAGCACCATGAGTCACCTCTGGATTGCAGCAGAGGTAAGCCCAATACCCATCAATGTTTAGGTGGATGTTGGTTTAAGTGGGTGGTGGTCAATGGACAAAGACTCAAAATCTGAAGGATGTTCAACACATAACTGGACAGGAAATGTATAGGGAAGTCAGGGCCAAAACTAACTTTAGTTAGGAAAGCGAGAGCAGAGGGAAGACTTAGGAGAAAGTGAATGGGACTTCTCTAGGCATCAAGCTTTCTAGCAGCTGAGGGAAGAAAACCTAAGCTCAAGAGAATTCTTGAGCTCAAATTCAGACACTGAAATATGTCTACAAGGGACATAGTTACAACTGCAACATGATCAAAACTCCATCATCTTGCAACTGCAACATCTCGACTGGATCCTCCAATTCTGAGCCATTCAATGCGAGAAGGAAAAGGTAACACAAGGAAATGATTAAAACTGACCATGATACTTCTGTAATCAAACCTCCATTACAACAACATAACAATCCTCGACTGGATCCTCCAATTCTGAGTGTTTTAAACAACTTTTACAAAGATATGAAAAGAGGCTGACTTCTAATAATCTGACAGTCTAAAATCGATTACATAACCAGAGAACAACTCTTGTATTACCAACATTACAAAAATTGGGAGATCTGCCCAAAGACCTTTACAAAATACAAAAACTAAGTATTTATACTCAAAACAAAATCCCAGAAGCATATCTGAGTAGCTGCATTGAAGGATTTACATCTGCATGTTTCTTGTCAGACTGTTGTAGTCTTTGGTCAGATGCAAGCTTGGTAAGACACAATCGCACTTCACAATGGATCTGCAGCTGAGACAACTATCTAACAATCCTTCCCGGGTTTTCCATTTATGGTGTAAGTGATGCTCAACCACCGCCAACCAAACTTAATAACTGCTTCCTTGGGATTGAGAGGGCCTGAGTCAACACTACACCTGTGGGACACGACGACCTCCATATTCTGACATCTGGAGTTGAGATGGATGCCTGTAGGGATGACTAGGTAGTCATGGATGTGGACGAGGATCTGGCGAGATGATGAGCACAAATGGCAGGCTATTGGGTGTACGATGTCCATGTGGAGGAGACACATAGGCTGGGAAGAAGTTGTGGGGGAAACATGATGAGAGATGAGGTAGAGCGAAGTGGTACAGGTGGCGGGAGAAGAGAGGGGAGATGCAACAGGTGAGATGGTGAGTGGAGGCCATCTATGAGGGAGTGAATGTTGGGTATGTGTTATATTCTTTGCATGTGTGTGTGTGTGGGTGCGCTACAACAACTGCGTCTGGCAGTCCGTACCTATTTGCTATTTTTGCTATTTTTAGCGTATTTGGGCGGTTTTTTCTATTTTTAGCGGATTTTCCTATTTTTAGCTGATTTGTAAATTAATCCCGGATTAAGGGATTAGGGTTTTGGTATCTAATGAATACCTAAAAACATTGTATATATTGTATGGCGAATGGTGAAATTCGATATAATGAAAAAGAAAGGTTTTCCCGGTTGAGGGTTTCCGGTAAAGATCTCTGTGTATTCTGTGTATGAGCCATTGATTAATTTCTGTATTGC
>ML779695.1:429645-448824 GCA_009831015.1 Picea engelmannii | reverse complement strand
AAGGTGTTGCAAAATATTGGTACTATGGCATACAAATTGGAGCTGCCTGCATCTTCACGAGTACACCTAGTTTTCCATGTTTCATGCTTAAAGAAGGTTATAGGCGACAAGATCCCAGTTCAAACTATATTTCCAGAACTTGATGAGTAAGGAAATATCATATTGGAGCCTAAAGCCATCACTGACACAAGAATTCGCCAGCTAAGGAATAGATCCATTTCAGAGTATCTCATTAAATGGAGGAAACTACCGGCTGAAGATTCCACTTGGGAAGATGAGTGTTTTATACAGATGCATCCAGAGTTACTCAAGCATTGTGGACAACACTTGTCTCAAGGGTAGGGGCATGTTAAGCCCTAATATTGGCTCATTATCCCTTAATTGGGGCATATTATATTAGTAATGTTATTTTATTTATGTTGGCTTTAGGCCATTAGTTGTAATTATACCTCCTAGTCTCCTATATATACCAAGGAGGCATTTTAATTTTGAATCATCTTTTACTTGAACCTTTAAGTAGGGTAAAAGGAGGTTGCCCCCTCGAAGAGGCTTATTATATGAAATTATCTCTTTTTCAAGGCGTTGAGTACTTTTTCTGAGGTTTTTCTATGCTATATTGATATTTGGTTCTTAACACAAAGCTCCAAAGCCTTTTTGAGCATCTGAATTAAGTTGTAGTTTCTAGGAGATTCTAACATGGTATTTTGACACCAAGATGTCTAGGTAACCATATACTCAATCTTCTTTACTTTTGTCTAGTCAATTTTTAAAATTTTGTAGTTTTTTCTAGGTTTATATACACAAGAAACAAATAGGGATTTATGTGTGTGGATGCGCTAAGGCTAGTTAGCATACAAAAGGATCTATGCATTAAGGGGGGAACTAGGACCCAATTCACATGTGATAGAAGTGATTCTAAAGTTAGCATGCACAAATGAAGATGAGCGTTTTTGGAAAACAATTCTCAAAGGCAATGACTTTATTTTGTTTTATTGACTATGTAAGTACCATGGACTTGATAAGTTAGCAAGAGAATGAGCATGATCATGAGGTAGAGAATATTGAAACTATGAGGGATCCTATAGTGGTAGGGACTTTATGTGCTTGTAGGATCGTCAATTTCTTCAAATGTGTAAACATGATAAGTCACTTGATGATTTTGCAACACCTTATCTAGATGTGGCACACTGAGACATAGGAGTTCCATATTGATGATGAGATTTTAGATATCATAGTGGATAGTGGAAAAATTATGATATGATTGTCCTAGCAAGGTGAATCAAAAATATGGTATGGATGAGGAAAAGGAGGATCCACTAAGAGGGTGAAGGGATACATAGAGTTTTATTTCCGACTAGGAACATGGAATAATAAAAATCATATTTCTATTTATTGCATACAGGAAGTGAGCCTGAGGATATCATGTAAACCTTGACTAGAGCGTCGAGCTTGACGAGGTCACCTCAAACCTCCCATCCAATGTTGCACGATGGAATCTAATTCATGACCCCCATAGTATATGAACACTAAATTGCTCTTCTAAATAAACTCAAAGAGTAGTTAACCAAAGTGATATTGGGTGAGCAAAAGAACTTTGGTTATGGGAGTATCATTTGTATTTTTTTCTTTGAGGGACTCCATTGACTTGGCACTTATGCATGATGCTAGTATTAGGATCAAGGGAGCCTTGTATGGAATAATGGATAGACTTGATGCACCACTTAGGTGATAGTAATCAACTATTGGTGTATGACAATGGCCTCTTTGACTAGTTTACCAACCAGATAGTGCCCATCAAGGGATATCCATGTGAAGGGATGGACTTCAGTAGGACCGATATCTCATCTTGCCTCTAGGAGCTCATCAAGGAGCTATAGTAAGACATAATATCATGTGTTTTTGTTGGTTTTTGAATTTCTTTTTGATTTTTTTAATTTATTTAAAGAGGTATATAATGTATTTTTTCATTATGCAGTGATAATATTGAGAAAACATAACTTGGGTGATGTATATATAGGACTAGTTAGACTTGATGGTTTCCCTAGGATTAGTCCTTGCTGACATTTTGAGGAAACAATTGCTCAACCAATAGCCACACTAGTAGATACACAAGTATTCACACCAAAAGATCTATGAGTAGCACATGTGCTACAAGAGGTATAGAAGAAAATTGAGTATTTGACTCTTAATGTCCCTAATATTGACATGGAAAATGTACCATAGGATCTTCAATATGAAGTGGTGGGAGTGCCACCACTATGGTAGTGGTTTTCTTGTAGAGTATTAATGTCCATTATTTATTTATGTGGTCATGGAGTTCCTCCTCCTTCATATCTAGAGTCTAAGCAGTAGGTACTCATAGATGTATTTTACCACTAGAGGCTAGTAACCTAGTTTTGTACATTATAGGTTGTATATCCTATTTGTGTACTATCATTACACCTTTTTGGAAATTATGTGATACTATACTTGATATATATGCATATCATTTTTTGTTTAGAAATGTTTAAGTTATATGATTGTAAATTTTATTATTATGTGCATGCTTGTTTTAAATCTATCAATGTGACAGATGCTAGTCTAGCACATAATTATCTAATGAATTAGTAAATTCATTAAATATTCTCAACACATGAATATAAGTAATATACTAAAAAGAGTTATCAAGAAGTCTTACCCATAAAAATTTGCATAGAATAATAGGATCACACATGCGGTAAATGTTGTTCAACTAAAACACTACGAATTGAGAATCCAAGTTGTTAGCACCGGGAGTCACCTCTGGATTGGAGCAGAGGTAAGCCCAGTACCCATCTATGTTTAGGTGGATGTTGGTTTAAGTGGGTGGTGGTCAATGGACAAAGACTCAAAATCTGAATGATGTTCAACACAGAACTAGATAGGAAATGTAAAGGGAAGTGAGGGCCACAACTAACTTCAATCAAGAAATTGAGTTAAAAAGAGAGCAGAGGGAAGAATTAGGAGAAAATGAATGAGACTACTCTGGGCATCAGGCTTTTCAGCAGCTTAGGGAATAAAACCTAAACTCAAGAGAATTCTTGAGCTCAAATTCAGACACTGAAATATGTCTACAAGGGACACAGTTACAACTGCAGCATGATCAAACCTCCATCATCCTGCAACTGAAACATCTCGACTGGATCCTCCAATTCCAAGCCATTCAATGGGAGAGGGAAAAGGTAACACAATTAAGTGATTAAAACTAACCATGATACTACTGTAATCAAACTGCCATTACAACAACATTACAATCCTCGATTGGATCCTCCAATTCCAAGTGTTTTAAACAACTTTTACAAAGTGATGAAAAGAGGCTGAATTCTATTAATCTGACATTCTCAAATCAATTACATAACGAGAGAAAAACTCTAGTATTACCAACATTACAAAAATTAGGAGCTCTTCTCAACGAAAGACCTTTACAAAATAAAAAAAATGAGTATTTATACTCAAAACAAAATCCCAGAAGCATATCCAAGTAGTTGCATTGAAGGCTTTACATTTACATGTTTCTTGTCATATTGTGCATGCAATCTTCTGTCAAAGGCAAGCTTGGTCAAACGCAATCAAACTTCAGAATGGATCTGCAGCTGAGGCGACTATCTGACAGTCCTTCCTCGGTTTTCCATTTATGGTGGAAGTGATGCTCAACCACTGCCAACCAACCTTAATAACTACTTCCTTGGGATCAAAAGGGCATAAGTCAACACTGCACCTGTGGGATGCAATGACCTCCATATTATAACATTTGGAGATGAGTTGGATCCCTGCAGGGATGACCAAGTAGTCATGGATGTGGATGAGGATCTGACGGGACGATGAGCGTAAATGGCAGGCTACTGGGTGTGTGATGGCCATGTGGAGGAGAAACAGAGGCTGGGAAGAAGCTGTGGGGGTGACACAATGGGAGTTGAGGTGGAGCGAAGTGGTACAGGTGGCGGGAGAAGAGAGGGGAGATGCGAGAGGAGGGACAATAAGTGGAGGTTGGCTATGAGGGAGTGAAGATACGGGGGGCGACCACTTGTCGGCCTGGGATAGGATCGGGGGCCGTGAAAAGTGGTTTGAACTTCCCCGCTTTTGGGCCCGATGTGTGTCTTTGGCTGACACGTAGCGCCTTAGAAAACCATGACTTTTTTTCTTGGCCTCTCTACATTTTTTAATTGTCATGCATGTTGAAGCGCCGATATGGCCAACGACCGTCATTATCATTATCATTATCTATTATTAGAGCTAGCCTTAAAATCCTACCCTCATAAGTAAAAAATGATGGGTGAGTCGTAGCTGATAGTCCTAGCCTTCAAAAATGAGGCAACCTAGGTTGGATTTATCATAAGAAACCATACCATGGATGATTAGTCAAGATCCATCAAAAATCTCAACTACATAGGAATATCGAAGAGTTTTCGTATTCAGAAATTTTACCATTTCCCAAATATTTAATTACTTTATCATGTTGGGTGGCCAAGTGGCAATGGAAGTGTGTAAAATATTATTTAATAGCCAATTGGTAAATCAAAAAAAAGGAAAGAATTGGATTTCTTCTTTGAATACAATTCTTACCTCAAATGGTGATAGCATCCTCCTTCGATCATGGCTAGTCATGAATCTCAAAATACTTTGGTGGCAATATGCTTGAGCGATTGTGTTTTTCTCAAACAATAAATTATAAATTATATTGAGAAATATCCTAAAACACTTTTATAAACAAGTTTGACCCTTTTGGCACCCTTTTGAATTTTTATTGGTTGAACAATGGATTTTGTCACAAGTGTTGAGAGTTTGCTTTCATGTGATACAAGGCTATCAACATGCTTTTAGAAATCTTGCAAGATTGCAGTGTGTTGCACCTTGAGAAAGTTTCATTCCATGTGACAAAGCACAATTATCCTATTGTTGGAAGTTTTTGAAGTTTTTGTCACGTCGCATTATTGGAAGTTTTCGTTTGGCGTGATAAAGTGAAATTTCCTTGTAATTTCAAATTTGAGGCTTTGCAACATATCACAAGATAAACAATTTTGAGATGCATCATGGTGCATGGCCAAATTTGTTTTTTAAAGCCATGACACATTGGAAGGAAATTGTTTTTTATGTGATAGAATATGAGGAGCAATTGGGACTTATTCAACATGAAAATTTGTGTCATTGAGATCCATTGAAAACCAAGCCTTTTGAGGTTCAAAAGCCAAAAATTGGAGGGGCCTCAATCTCCTTTTGACTTTATCATGTGACAAAGAAAAAAAAAGGTAGGGGGAGTTGTTGATTGCTCAACATATGGCTAATTAGTTTAGAGAGAAATATGACGTGTCTCGTTGTTACCCACATGGTGAAGAGGATGCATTAAAAATGAGGATTGAGTGAAACACTCTGTAAAAATATCTCTATGTACATTCATAAATTTATAATACACGTTTAAATTATAACATCCATATGTTTTTATTAATGCTTAGGTTATTAGACATATGAGACCATCCTTTGTTCACATTTTTATAGATGCATTTGTTCCAATATATGTGGGCATATGGACATCCTTTTCACATTGAGGATGCACCTAGATGTGTTGGATAGAGAATTGTGGTTCGTACTAAGACATGATTCAAGATTAAAATTTCTGTTTTAGAACAACAATGTTATAATGAAAAGCAATGAATATAATCAAGGCACTTACAATGAAAAGTGATATATACAGGTTTTATTTCAACATTTATATTATGGGTTTGTCATTTTATTATGGTTATCTATAACTTGCCAATTATATTTTTTAATTTCTTTTATGATGTTGGATATGAAAAGTTTTCAACCATTTGCAGCCATAATGTTGAAAGTAAATTAAATTGTTTTTAATATCCTAATAAAAAATAATAAAGATGAAGCTCTTTCTTCCATTTAGATAACCTTGTGATACAGATAATTTAATTTAATATTTATATTTATGAGTGACTAAATTTCATGAATATATAGGAATTGAAAATATATATGTGTGTGCATGTGGAAGAAAAATAAAAATTAGGTACTTAAAAGAGATTTTAAAAGAGGAAAGTGAACACATTATCAATAGAAACATAGAGAAAAATGGCTAGAGAAGAGATACATATATAATTTTAAATTGATTAGGAGAAGCTATTTAATAGAAGATTTAATCAAACAAATTGATTTCTAGAATTATTCAAATTCTATTTACAATTGTTTTCATGATTTCACACACACACACACACACACACACACACACACACACACACACACACACAAAATATGTTATCATTATCTGAAAAATTAATATTAACAATCATTATCATCAAGATTGGTTTAGTATGTTGAAGGTATTTTTATCGCGTTTCTTATTTACAACCTAAGTGTGCCTAATGGTTAAGAACATGTGTTTGGTCAACCTTAAAATTAGATTATTATTATTATTATTATTATTATTTTAAGTAAAAATAGATCCTATTATATTAATGCTTCAAAATTACACCATGACATGGAGGTTCCAGTTGTCCCGCCTCTAAAGGAAACCGAGACAGCTGGCCTGTCCAAAATAGCATGCAAGTTCAAAACCTCGTTTTGCCACCCTGCCTGAAGGAAACCAGGGTGCATGACCAGTTTCAATAGCAATTTGATAATGCCTATGCTAACGCTAACATGGCTATGAACTAGAAGAGCTACAATTCTGATAAACATCAAAGAGAGAGAGAGTTTGAAACAATGTTGAACATGAGAACCTATTAACCGGTGTCCTCGCGATCGTCCATCTCCTTGCCACTTCTGACAGGAATGGCATAGAGCTGAGTGTAGATGGGGCATTGTCACCATGGGGTGGCACTGGAGTAAGCTGCGTACAACATATCCAGGCATTGGCTAACACAGACAACCCTGAAGATTTGGTCGTCCACCATGCTACATACCTCGAAGATCAAGTTTAGGTGCTCCAGGTGAAGAAGTGGTGGTGGGGGTGGCGACTTTTTCTCAGCGTCTGTCTCCTGGTGTGCATGATGTGTTCTCTGCAGCTGCAATTCATTGTTTCCTTCTGGCAGCTCTTCCTCTACCAGGTAGGTGGCGAATTCCTCAGTGGGAGCATCACTGGGACCGTGTGCTTCTCACGGGTGGGGAGGTGGTGCTTCTGCTCCAATGCACGCAGGGGGGTTCCAATTGTCCGGAACTGTAAACATGCGACTTTCAAAGAAGTCGTGGGGGAGTTCCATAGAAGGAATTTCCTCGACATATGTTCTGGGGGGCGAGTTTACTATTGTGGCCTCCCTAGGTATATTTTTCTTGGAAAGAACCAGAGCTCACTCGAATCGTTTATGCCTTTTCCACCAAGATTCGGCCGCGTACCACCCTGCTCCTCTACGGGGTCTTCCTCTAGCTCGTGGCATGATGAGAATGAGGACGAGAGCCAAAACTTCCCCTGCACATCTATTCTTGCTCGGCTCTGTGAGCTGCGAATGCATCCTAAGGCTGCCGAGAAGGTTGATAAGGGTGAAAATGGTGGTTGTAGCCATTAAGGCCGAGGGCTTAATGCTCTGGCCAGTTGGCCTGTTTGCGCGAGTGAGAGGCCCCGTCAAAAGGTGGAGGCCGACTGAAGTGATGCCCCTCATAACTAGCGAGGATATGAGGGAAGTTGGCCACCATTAATGGCCCCTCTTGGCGCTTCCCCACATGCCCACCCTGCTCCGCGTGGCACCCCATTTGGGGATTATTATTATTATTATTATAAAAATTAAGAATTATTTTTCATGATTTAATAAAATATTTAATCAAACAAATTGATGTAAAAAATTAATTGAATAGATTTAAAATTGTTTTCATGATTTAATATGCATGATGTTTTCACTATATAAAATTGGAGGAATATAAATTTTGATAGATTTAACTATAATAATTTTAATTTTATCAAAATTAATGAAAAATTTAGTAAAAATATTTAACAATAAATTAAAAAAATATAATTCAATTTTAAAAAATGATTTAAAAAATTAATCAAATCAATAAATCATTGATTGATTAGTTTAATCAAGTTCATAAATATGTTTGATCAACATATTGTATCTTCTTGCACAAAAAATAATTCCCATTAAAATGGTTAAAAATTATATAATAACATTATATGATTAACAGGAGAAAATGGCATTAAATGATTTTAACTAGAGTTAAAAATTATATGGAATCTCTAATTTGAATGATTGATGCATCTAAAGTTTGATTTAAAAATAGAGAAATAATTAATGATGTTACCCATTAACATACACAATACATTTTATAAATCAAACAACATCATCATGATATGAAAAAACATAATGTACATGAATGATAATATCAAAATCAATATATATGTCAAATATACATCCCAAATATGTCAAAAATGTCATCTCAAATTTGAACAATGAATACATCTCAAATTTAATTTAAAAATAGAGAAATATTTAATAATATGAATCATTAACATACATACAAGATATTTTATAAATAAAACAACATCAACATCAATATGATATGGAAAAGGCATAATATATATGAACAATAATATTAAAATAAATATATGTCAAATATATACATAAAGTATACATCATATTAATCAAATATATACATGTAACCAATTGATCTAGATTGGATCATTATATTATTTGTCATATATCTCCATGCTTCCAGAGTGGAAAAAAATGGGAGGAATCAACTTGCAGGGTCATTTTAGTGGCAGGTCTCAGTTTGGAAAATTGGGGTTTGGAAGCTTCCAGAGCCATTTTAAAGAATTAAATGGCATTTTTGGGGGTTCTAGTATCCAAAAAAATTTCACACCCATTTAACATTGTTCTACACTATGATATATTTCCAATGGTGCAGACAATGCGTCAATTGGAGCTCATATGCAAAATGTATTCCTCTTGCGAGTTGACCTATTGTGTTGAACACCATGGTATGAGAAGATGCCACGTCAACATACGTTACTCATGCATATGGGGCTAGCCACATGAGTAATATCAAGAAGAATTTAGAAGGTCCAAAACCTTATCACAATTAAAGGTTGAGGAAGTCAAAACCCTAACCCTAGGTGACTATCAGGCTATGTTAAATACTGAGCCACTAGGACGAGAATGGGTTGCATTCTATGTTATTGTATTTTGTTCCATAACATAGCAGTACAACTGGGAGTAGGAAATCAAAGATAATAATAGAGGGGGTTAATGTTATGTAGCATCCTAACAAACCATAGGTCTCAAGTAAGTCCATAAAGAGTTCCTTCTCCTTTGTACTTGCATTATTTCCATACCATAGAAAAGAGGGTAGAGCAACCTCACCTTCTAGTTGGGTTTTCTCCTAAAACGGTTTCCCAAAGAAAATGCTCGTGTTATTTTGTGGATGGTTTGTGATTGTATTTTACTATTCTATATTTTATGCATAAGCATAAAATCAATAACTAAATATTCTAGAACATAAAGAAATTTAACTTTCGTAGTGTAGATTTCAATTTTATTTATTAGATCTGTTGTGACAAAATGTTCTAGTGTAATATCCACGACAATTTACAAATCATCAATAACTACTATAACCTAGGTCCATTACCCAAGTTAGAGACACCAATACCTCCACCACTAGGGATAGAGACACTGATACATTTGCCAGATAGAAATATAGAATGTAACAAATCATATATCTCTCCACTATAAGCTATATCACCTGATGTTACCATATTTTCTATATAATTAGTGATTGCAATGAGTGTCGCAACTTTTTGGTCGGCTACTAGAGGAGGAGACAATGGTTTTTCGGTTTTTGGAGGAGGAGATGGTGGTCAGTTATCTCATCGAGGAGAATATGGTGGTTGGTAATGTAAGAAATAATCCTAAGTCCTAACAAGACCTTAACAACTAATTAGTTGTGATATGGTTGTGAAGTCATTACCTTGAGATGTACTATTAATGTACCATTGAGGTACATATTATTTGACTTGGCTTGGTGCCTTTTCTTTCTGGCGGTAAAAGGCATAAACTCACAACCATATCATAGCTAACTAGTTGTTAAGGTCTTGTTAGGACTTAGGATTATTTCTAACATGTATACTCATGGTAACAAATACAGTGGTTGGTTGGATAGTGGAGGAGAATATGGTGGTTAATATTCTCATGGAGGAGAATATTGTGGTCGGTTGGCTCTTAGATGGTGATTAGTCTACTTGTGGAGGAAAAGACATAGTCAATCGAATAGTGGAGGAGATGGTGGTTAGTCTACTTGTGGTGGAGGATATGGAAGCAGGTTGGATAGTTGAGGAGGAGATGATGACTAATAATTATGTGGAGTAGAGTGATCTAGGTGGATATTGGTGGCCACCCACCTTTTCTAATTGGCTCAAAACAATTTTCTGGCAATTTTGGTAATTTACTATTTTTAGCAGGTTTTAACTTCCGGGGCCATTTTGAGGGCCTAAATGAAGGTTTTCCGGGATCGATATTCTCAATCGATAGACTAAGGATCAAATTGAACCCCCAAAATGAATCTCCTCGACGATACCTTTCCAACGATCTATCATGCATCCCAAATGGAGATCATATGAAAAAGTTACGAGCCCGAGAAGTTGATGTACTAACTTACCCAAATGGGGACCACATGATTTTTGGAACTTCATCTCCTAGGGTTAGGTTTTTTGGATGTCTAGGGTTTGTGACATTCTAGTTTATTGTAAAAAGGGACTTCATATCCTCATTGTAATCATATTTTTGTGAATGAGCGAAACCGTCACATCTCTTCTCAGAGATAAGTCACCACCATTCCAGCAAGCTTGTTTCTCACTGCATTTTAAAGTTTCAGCTTATTTCCTTATTGAATAGAAAACCAGTTTTACTGTATCTCTATTATTTTGTGTTAAGAATATTTTAATATTCTGTATTCATTTCATTATGCTCATAAAATCCAGATTAGTGGTATCGGTCTACTTCTTGTCGTCTTAATGCATGTCCCCAACGAGGTCATGGTACAAAGAATTAGGTCTTGAGCTTGTTTCTCTTGAGTACAAAATCTCTCGCATGCCAAAGTGACCTCTCATGGAAAGAGAAAACAAATATGACTGGACATGAGATCCTTTCAAAATGTTTCTTGAGGAATGCCTCATGCAACAAAGGAATGATATGATGGATAGTTTCACACAAATCCTTCGGCGCCTACCGACATGCGACACATCTTCCTCAAGTGGAGGAGCCACCCCCTTCAAGGTAAAAATAAACTTCGATGTTCTTATATTTGAAGTTCATATAGATGGAGATGTTGTAGACAAGTGATTGAATCTACTATAAGGGTATTTTTCTGTCCATAACTTTTCGAACAGAGAAAAAATTACTTTTGCGCTCCTCAAAGTCATTCCCTATGTCAAATATTGGTAGGAAAATTTATGTGAGAAAAAGGAAATAGAGGAGCCCTCATTATTTATAGTCATGACCACCTATGAATCCTTCAATGATGATATTAAGGAACAATACTACCCTATCGGAAGTTATGACGATTTGTATACCAAATGGACCACACTGCTACAAGAAAGGGGCCAAGCAGTGCCAGAGTTCACAAATATCTTCCATAACTTGCGCACCAAGTTGGGTATAAAAGATTCAGAGTGACATATGGTTCTCAAGTATCATGGCACTCTACATAGATACATACATACTAAAATGGAATTTATAGACATCTCGTCCTTGGGCGCAACCTACCGATATGTCGTCAAAATTGAGTACAGGCTCAAACAAAAGATGTGACAATTTAGGCCTGGGAACTCCGCATTGAAAAATTCAGGAAAGGGTGGACCCAACCCACATAAAAAAGGAAAAAGAAAATATGGACAATATCAAGACATCCAGTCCAATCCACAAGAAAAGAAGGACATCAAAAGGACAAAGAAAGATATTGGGAAGTGGTGCGACTTCCATAAGAGCCCTTGGCATAACACTGTTGATTGCCACTCAAACAAGTCATTGGTGGCCAAAGTGAAAGCCTTTAAATCAGATGTGGGTTCTGACTCTGATTCAGAACCAAAAAGGGGAAGACAGATCATTGACACGGAACCCATTGCCACTGTTGCTACCACCAAGCTCCAACCCAGTGAACCAGACGAGCTAGAAGAAGGTGAGTGCCTCTTCCATTCATAGATGTGGGTGAAAGGCACCCTGTTGCAATTCATCGTTGATAGATGTAGCTAGAATAAACTCATCTCAACAGAGTTCATCAAGTGGATAACCCTACCAACAACATCGTACCCACAACCCTACATCATTGGATAGCTCCACCAAGGAAGCGATCTCCGTTTCAGCCAACAGTGTCGAATGTTGTACGACATCAATCCTTTCAAAGACAAGTTATTGTGTGATGTTGCTCCTATCAAAGTTTGTAATGTTCTATTGGGCCAACCTTATTTATGGAAATGTCATGTTGTATATGAGTCTAGGCCTCATAGTGTTATTTTTACTTTGAACAGGAAATTGTACAGGATACATGAGGTAGTCCCCCCTAGTTATATTTCCTTGATCTCTTCTAAGCAATGCAGGAAGGTCATCTCTTAGACTGGGAAATTTTTCTTCTTCATGATTTTCTCTCAGAGTGAGAGAAATATCGTAGCCACATCGAGGGCCTCCATGGATGATCTCTCCACACAATAGAAGAAAGTGGATAAGGTCATGGAATAATACAAATATATATTCTCTTCTCTTCTCGAGGTACCGCTGCATTGCCAGGTCAGGCATCCCATCGATCTGACCCCAGGTGAACCGCTACCCAATGGGCTAGTCTACCACCACTCTCTGTTAGAAAATGAGGAGATAAAGAGGAATATCCAAGAACTTCTCCACAAGGGGTACATCCATCCCAACTCATCACCTTGTGGGAGCCCAATCATGCTGGTGCAAAAGAAAGACGGGACCTAGAGACTCTGCATTGATTAACAGGCCTTAAATAAAATCACAGTCCGAAACCGATACCTGATTCCCCGAATCGACGACCTCCTTGATCAGCTCACGGGGGCCAAATAATTCAGTAATATTGTTGAAAGCAGGTCGAAGTGGGAAAGAAAGCATGCAAAAAGAAGAATGACAACTGGAAGAGCAATCATGGTAAAGGAATTGTGCAAGAGGAAAGTGATAACTGGCAAGAAGCACAACACGCACACATGCCAGAAGGAGGTGACACATGGAAAGAGGCAATGAACGCATGCAGAGAAGGAAGACCTAATGAAAGTAGGGTTAGGTTTTTGTAAGGTTTTTGTGTAAATGGTTGAAGGTCCCAATAGATATAAATATAGATAAGCACGTATCATAGAGAGGTTCAGTTAGGTTTGATTTTGCTACTTTTGTAGAGACTGATATGGTGGGGAATGTTTCTGAATAGATGAACTATTTTTGTAAAGAAATTGAGCTAAAGAGGGAGAGAAGAGGTAGTATTGAGGATTATCTTGGAGGACATGGAGCCTAGTGCGATCTAGTTTGACTCACATAGATCTTACCCATCTGAGGGAGTTGTAAGCGTGGGATGCAAGAATTGCAGAACTGCCATAATAAGAGAGCCAAGAGCCAAATCTTTGTGGACGTAGCCCAGGAGGGGGTGAACCATGGTAATACCTGTGTAATGTGATGAATGCATGCATATCTTTGTCATACTTTTATTAGTTAAAGGATGTGTGCAATGAATGAATGAGTTATTATATTTCTTGGTTAATTGATGTGGGAATATAACGAAAAGATACCATGGAGGGTGAAATATAAAGAGGATAACAGGTAGTTCATAATACAAATCATAATTAATGGCTTAGAATGAAGATCCCATATATCTCGTGCAATCCTATGCTGTAAAAACCTGAGTCTTACAACCACCCATCTAAAGCTATCTTGGATGAGACTACGTAGTGCATTCTATGTACTTTGTTGCCTTCTAGTTTACCAGAAGGGCCGATAGTTTTAGGCTTTGTTGGTACCCTTATAGATATCAAACCTGGGTCTACAACATATGGTAGTAGAGAGAAGCCATCCAACTAAGACAACAAATGGTTTCATTCCCGTGTTAAGAGGAACAAGAGAGGACTAGGTAGATGAGATATAATGCATGAGAAAAGAATGAGTGAAAACAAAAGACTTATGAGCCACTAGAAGGGAATGTTGTGACCGTGGAACCCCAAGAAAGAAGAAATTGAAGGCTGGTTGAGAACTAAAGAGATAGAGTTTGCCCAGAAAGATGATAGAAACCCTAGCATCACACCTCACAAATATATGGATAAATACATGTTTATGGATTTACACAAAAGCATTTTCTGTGATTTTCCCCACCTACTACATGAGTGGATACTAAGGTTGAAAGATAACCACGCGACGAACTGGATCCGACAGCTAGATTGGACCCCAATATAGATTGAGCAGTTACAATAGGTGAACAAAAAATTCACCCGCATAGTCAACTTTTGGCTTGACAGTATTGTGGTAGTCTTCATCACAGAGTTTGCAGTTGACACAACGAAGTCATACAATGCAGCAGAGCAAGAATTTCTACGTGGACCCCGTGGAAGGTACATTTGATCAATGTATACTTCTATTAAAATATTGATATATAACAAAAGTGTAATGAAAATGGAAGCAAACAACTAGACTTCCCTACATGCATGGGGGAAGGGGGGACGCATTGACAGAGGAAGGATAAATGGATGAAGGTGAGGATAAAGGCTAGAAGGAGGAGGAATTATTGGACCTGATCTTGATGGATGACAACTAGCTTAAGTGGATCTTGGTGTCACCAGGAACGAAGCATAGTGGAGTACCCTACCAATATAAGGTGAATGCCAAGAAAATATCCATACCACGAGGGAGGGCTTGGAAAGTGGTGAAGAAGAGGTAGAGGATCTCCAGGCTGTGGAGAAGATTGAGAAAATCATGTGTGCAACCTATGAGAGGAAAACAAGAGGCCCAAGAGCAGGAGGAGAAGATAGACATCCTTTCCATATTATTGTCAATGTGGAACCCATAAACCCATGTGCGACCAATACACCAAAAAGAACACTACCGATTAGACAACCAAAGTTTGGAGGAATTCCGATAGCAAGAAGTATATCTGCTACAGGAGAAACATTTGGAGGAGCCAGTTCAGGCAATACTAGTCAAGTATCTACACCACGCATTGGAGGTAGAAATTCAGTATTTATAATGGCAGGTCATGACCCCACGATACAATTACCATAATTTCTAGGATAAGCAATAGAGGACCTTGAGAAGAATTTGTTCATTTGTGCAAATACCTGGGAGGAAAAACAGATCACTAATGAAGATACCAAACTTGCATAGCTAGCGATCACGCTGAGATACCACGCACTAGACTGGTACATGATTCTAGACACGAACAGTGCCCTTGGGATGACGAGGACACTGGAATACATCAAAAAGCTACTGATTAATGAGTTCTAGAAGCCTAGCTTAGAGGATCAGTACATGAATGAGATGATCGAGTGAAGACAGAAACTAGGAGAGTCTGTATGGGAGATTGATCAGAGATTCAAGCGACTGAAGGGGAAGTTAAAATACCTTATGACCGAGATGTAGTACCGACACCTGTTTGTCAACTCACTACTCCCACACCTAAAATATCCCTTATGATAGAAGAAGTTTCAGATGCAGGCCGAGGCTCTACAGGAAACCTTGCAGCTGAAAGGAAACCAATACTAGCAGATGAACCCAATGATTGAATAATTGAAGGAGGATTTGAAGAACCTAACATTTCAGTTGAATCAGAATAAGAAAAAGGAAAAATGAGAAGTCGTTTGGTGCACCACATACAGGACAGAAGGACACCATAAGAACGAATGTCCAACATTCACATAGTATATGGAAACAGACATGAAAAACCCACTACTGCAGGGAGGATTATGGTGAAAAATATGCAAGAAACCGGGTCATGACCCTTATCACTGCACGATGATGCAGAAGTACCAGATAGTCCCAAAGAATTCTTATTTCACCTTTTGTAAGTTAGTGGGTCACGATGATAAATATTGCAGAACTATGGAGCTAATGCAGGAAAGAACATGAGACACATATAGGGTACAAGTCGAAATGATGAACAGGCAGGCAACACCACCATTCAATCAAGCCCCAGCTCCATACAACACTGTGCAGCAGCAGTACAACACTGCATAGAAACCATACAACAACGCACAACCATAGTACAACCCGACACAACCCCCGTATAATACTGCACAGTATGTTGGTGTATAAATATGTTCAATATATATCTTACACTCATTTAACTGTCAATCCGGGATTCATAATCAAAAGATTTGTTACATTATATGTGCCGAGAACAGGTAACCTACCTAAGTCTATTGCATATAGGAAATAATTAATAACATAAAACTTTGTTTCTAATATGTTTAAATACTTCAAATATCTTTGAACTTAGAAGAGAAAACTGATAATGAAACTTAAACAAACAACCAATCAAAGAGATGTTATCCTAAAGAAACAAGTCTGCTCATTTGAGGCTCATGAATTAAAGGGATGAACTTAAGAATCTTGTCTCCTATAGCAATCAAAACAGTGACTAGCAATCAATTCCAGTCAGTCTTGAAATCAAAACCAACTCCAGCTTCATGTAATTCAATCAAACCAGCACAAGGAATATCTAGTATAACTGAGAGACTTTAATGCAGAGCATGAAGATGAGATATAAAGTCTTCTGATTCCTTGATATACTAAATCTACTGCAATCATAAACTCAAGATATCAGTCCACGCTTCAAATAATTAAATGGCCATCTTCAACATCTGAGAATGAAGTATCTATTTGATCTAGCACCTGCTTATTCACACCAATCCAAAATGATTAACTCAATGCTGAACTCTGAAAATAAATTAAAGATCAATCACACACACACACACACACAGCTATAAAATATCCACACAAACACACATAACGTATACAAGGAGGTTTACCTTGGTTGGGGTGGTGGACCCTTACCGAACCAACAAGGAACCTCTTAAGAAAGTAACAGACTAAATATTTTCACTCACATTCAAGAATTGACATAAAAGATCTTTTGCATTAATTCAAGTTTTAAATTGGATCAATTGTCTCTTACTTCATACATAAAAATGATAGGTATCATCTGGTTCTGACAGTATACTTCGTTACCTTCCCTATTATCCACTAACTATCATCTATACAATATTCCTTATATAAGGTAAGATGATACTATCAATATCTATGGATAATCATTAAACAGTTTGAGAAATTTTACAATTAAGATTTACATCGAATTTTTAGGAATTGACTCTATCCTCATGACACAAAGTGCATGAGCGATGGAGTCTCTTGCAACTTGAAAACTGATTTGGGCGCTTCTATTCAACTGTATTCTTGAAGTCTTCACCATAATTATAGTCCAACTGGCGCATTCTAGAAACAAAGGTTCTGGTACCAGATTGCACACAGTCGCGAGTCTGGTACCGGAATGGATACAGAGCAGGTAGTACCAAAATAGCGCACGACTTGGTACCAGAATGGATTTGGTACCAGATCAAAAATGCCTTGGGTACCAGAATGGATTTGGTACTAGATTGCATGGTGTATGGTAGTGCCGGATAGGCTGCTCATAAATCAAACCATTAGGACTATACAAAATAAAACACTTTAATCAAATTAATTTAAGAAAGTTAAACAAACATGCTTTAAATCATCAATTACCTCTTGTGAACATGGACACAACTATTAGGTATGTGTTTTGGGAGGGAATAGTCCATTATAGGCTTATAACATAGGAAAAAAGGGCTTAGATATAGGGTAATATAGGGCATTATCTATGTCAAAATAGGGACTCAACATTTCCCCCATGCTGAAGGTGTTGCATGTCCTCATGCAATGTTATCAAAAACTGATACCCAAAATCTTTCTGTACAATTGGACCCTTCTCTATTATTTCTCAGATTGCAGGACGTTAAAACCAGAAGCTTCACTCTTTAATTCCTTCTTGATCACCCTAGTGTAATGGATCAATCGTAAGACCTTGTTAAGTTTGGCAGAGACCTCTACATGTTGTTCCTTCAATTCTGCATTCTCTGCCTTGATATGCCTATCCAATATTTTGTATTCTTCAACTTCTTGCTTCAATCTCTCAATCTTTGTTAACAATTTTTGTTTTTTCAGGGACTTGTCTGGGCTAGGTGTGAGTGTTTCCTTAGCTACCATTTCTCAAGCTTCTTTTCCTTTCCTCAAACTCCTCAAAGACTTTATTATCATTTTTCGTCTTCTCAGGGACTTGTTTGGGCTAGGTGTGAGTGCTTCCTAAGTTACCACCTCTCAAGCTTCTTTTTATTTCCTCAAATCCCTTAATGTCTCTGTTACCAACCCTTCTGTCTCACTTATTGTTACCAACCCTTCTATTTTTCTTGTGGTAGCTCCACAACCACTTCCTTTTTCTGGAGAACTTGGAATATCCATGGATTCTCCTTGAGGAGAAGGTATGTCTAGAGTTTTCGCCTGCTTGGCCATACTTTTGGTGGTCCTTCGTATGGACAGCGGGAATTTATTATATTTGCTGAAAGGGGTAGGAGTTTCTTCAAAAAATTTCCTTTTCTTAGATTTGTTGACAGGGGTAGGCCTGGACACCTATTCCTCCTGTGTCGACTTGACTTCTTGCGGCCTTGAGTTGTGAATTATGGGGTTTTCTTCTGCTAGCCAATCCATATTTTTATCCTGGAATATTGAGGTGTAGGCTCTGGAACTTGTGCCTCCTTCCCTTTTAGTTCCTTTTTATTTTTTCTTGTCACCTTAGAGGTTTCTTTCAATTCACCAATCAAGTAACTTTCGGAGGGGTTTTTACAGTTGCCTCACGTAAAATATCTTGTTGATCTTTCTCCTCCTTCTTTCGTTTCTTACTCTGTGATAGTTGGTCTTTAGGGCGCAGGACTGAGATAGATGCTGTTGAAATAATGTAACTGCGAAGGGCATTCTTATTATTTTGTTATTGGATTAAATCCCCATTGTGGATTAATCATGTCATTATTATTATTTTTATTATTAGGTTAAATCCCCATTGAGGATTAACCAAGTCGGTAATTGTATAAGGACCAAATCCCCTTTTGCGGATTGATCATCGGACAATTATAATGTAAAGAATAAGAAGTCGGCCCCAGCAGTTATAATGAAAGGTCGGCCCAGC
>ML779695.1:383669-424339 GCA_009831015.1 Picea engelmannii | reverse complement strand
CTGGGTTTTCTTCCCCTAGAGGGTTTCCCAGGATAAATGTTGTGTCTATTGTGGATGTGTATTTCTCAGTGATCTTGTTCTTATTATGCTCTTATCTTATGAAATGCAAAGAACTATAATAATGGCATAAAACATTAACAGATGCTTTATCTTGTGAAGACTTTTTCTTTCTTTGTAAGTTGAGTTCAGGTGTCTTCTCTATTTGGTTGGCTGGTTCTAATGACATCTCCATGATTGTTTCAGGATCCTGTTTGATCGACCTCCTAGATCCAAGTCTTCTTTTTGTCTTTTACTCTTTTGAACCGAGGTAGGACTTACTTTCTGGGATTGGGTGGTTGACTTCTTCCTCGATATAGTAGGTTCCCCTACGACAGACTTTTATTTCACTAATTTCTCAATGGGATGAGATGAGATGGGCATAGAAGTGCCTTCTTTACCTCCTGATGTCACCTTTCTGTCTTTCTTTGCCTTTCTGCTTGAACCCTCACTGTGTGTCCCTACCTCCTGTGTCTCAACAGATTTGGATTTTTCTTGAGCAAAATTTTGTTGGAGTAATTGCTTCCAACTACCACCTTGTGTTTTTAAAGCATGGACAACCACAATTTTGATTAAACCATGATGATGAAGGTTAGTTTCAGGTTTCTTGGAAACTGACCTCACCCCTCTCTCCATTTTATTTAAACTCATCCATAGAAAGTGGGGAAAATTAATTTTTGGTCCTCCCTTGAAAGGTGATAAAATATTTAAATGATAAATGAAGGTCACTGCATACCTTCCCTCGCAAGTGAGGAATTTATGTAGACTTATGAGAATCATCCAATATTCCTCTTTGATGTAGCTTCGAGGGATGCCCTTGGTCCAATCAGGGCCTTGATGTTTTGATTTGAGGAATTTTTGACAGATCATTTTGTCAACGATCACTCTCTTGAAGTATTTTTCTCTAGCCATTGGGAGACTCATAGATTCTACTATAGTGGCTTCTATAATTGTTAACTTCATGTTCCCAAACTACACATTTTCTCCATCATATGTCTATGCAAAGACGAGAGAAATGCCCTCATGATGACCTTTAAACTTCTCCAAGAATGGTACCCACCCTGCATGCTCATACTTTTTTTTGCAAGATTGATATTCTGTTGTTTCTTTGTATATTTGAAATATGGGCTCATACCTGTTGACCCCCATGCTAGCTTAAACAATTCTCTTCGGTGGATGACTCAAAGACAAAGGGTTGAGGGTTGAGTACTGGATAAACATAGGCTACGATAGAGTATCGGATGGGGAAAAATATGCAAGGGATACAAAGGCACAGGATGTTTGTAGATGGTGTGACAACAACGATAAATAATGCTCATCTGGATGGTAGAGCCATCCAGAGGAGCGTTTATGAATGGAAGTGTATATTACAATGGTCACGTCAACAATCATGATGATATGGTGAGGCAGGTCAGATCCACTAACTGTTTATAGATTCATGGGAAACTTGGTGTCAGACGATATTCATGGAAGGATGTGGTTGTTATGATCGAGACTTGTGTATATGAAATCAGCTAGGATCATTACTCGATATGTTGTGATTCGTGGTTCGTGTCATTTCATATAGTACGATAGTGAATCATAAGTTTATGGGGTTTATTTACCAGATAGACAGAGGGAGTATGAGTTTGATCCAATAAAAGCATCATGACCTTGCACTCTTGATATTTCGTAGGACATTTTCTCTTTATGGAAGTGTGGTCGAGGATTTTACAAATATTCGTGACAAAACAGGGGTATGTCATGATCTGAGAGAAATCAAATGTTCTAAATGCATATTTTAGTCTAATTCCTTTAAATAACATGAAAAAATGTTGAATCTGTATGTCCTAGCACTAATAATTGGACAACAACTTGGAAACATGATGAAAATTACCCATCACATTGTTACCAGTACTGGATCATCTATGTGTAGAATTTGTAATTAGTACCAGAATAACAAAAGGTCCCTTCTTTTATGCCGAATAGGATCCAGTACCAAGTAAGAACAATGAGATGATTTTGTGCAGGGGTGGCCCTTGGTACCGGATGAACATCGAGGTGATCATTGGTGCTAGATAAGCACAAAGATGAACATTTTTTCTGGTGCTTGAAAAATATTTGACACAGATTCTGGTGGCAGTGATTTTTAGGAATAGTTGGTGTTATGTGATCAAATTCGACTGAAAAACCATGTATTTACCAAAATTTTGTAGAGGAATGATGCAAGAGAGATCTGTAATAGGAGGGTATTCTATAATGTCCAGTTACTGAGATGGAAGAACCCCTTTTCTTTTGGAACCAAGGTGATCATGCTTCTGATGACATTTCCTCTTTTATTACAATAACAATAATAATCCTAACTACTACTTTTTTGTGGATTTTTATCGAGCCCAGATTAGTTAATGCTTCCAGGTATTTTCAATTTTACAGAGTCTAAAAAACTTAAAGAAAACTCTCTATACTGTCCTGTGGATTTTTATCGAGCCCGGGCCAGTTCCTGCTCACCGGTGTTTTCACTTTTAAAGAGTCTGAAAAACTTAAAGGAAACTCTCTATACTGTCCCATGGATTTTTATCGAGCCTGGGCTATTTCCTTCTCGCCGATGTTTTCACTTTTAAAGAGTCTAAAAAACTTAAAGGAAACTCTCTATATTGTCCCATGGATTTTTATCGAGCCCGAGCCAGTTCCTGCTTGCTGGTGTTTTCAATTTTAAAGAGTTTGAAAAACTTAAAGAAGACTCCATCTAGTAGATGCCTTCCTTATTTGTTTGTCTACATGGGAACATAATAAACTTTTGTTTTGTTTTTGTTAGTTATATTAAAAAAATAAAAATAAAAGAGAGACTTTATCTAATGACACACCTATGTACAAAAGATGAATTTACAAAATTGAACTTACCGTGGAAGGTCAAGAGGAGGGGAAACCTTCTTGCTTACCAGTTGCATTTTGAAAATCTGAAGAATATTTTTGACGAAATCCTCTTTTGACAGAGGCTTATGATAAACCTTCAGTTGATGCCCATTTACGAAAAAGGAAGTCTGATTTTCATCAATGGTCTTTATCCTTACTAAACCATTGTCATAAACTGTATCAACCTCATAGGGCTCCATCCATCTAGTAGACAATTTACCTTTAAAAATTTTGAATCTGATATCATATAGGAGGGCCCAATCACCTGACTGGAAGGAATTCTTTTTAATCTACTTTTCGTGCCATTTGGTCCTTTGCTCTTTTATCAGGGTGGTTCTTTGTAGAGCATCCTACCATATCTCATCAAGCTCATTTAATTGTAATAGCCTCTGTTTTTTAGTTTCGTTCAAGTCCATTCCTAATTGCATGGCAGTTCTAAAGGTTTTTACATAAAACTCTATGGGCAGTAGTACCTGTTTCCCATACACCAACGCATAAGGTGTATGGCCTATTGTATTTCTCCAAGTTGTCCTGTAGTCCCACAAGACTTCAGATAACCTATCAACCCAGTCTCTGTGATGCAGCTGAGCAGTCTTAGTGAGGATGGACTCTATCACTTTTTTGGTCGATTCCACTTGGCCATTGGCTTGGGGGTGATAGGGCGAAGACTTTTTATGTTTGATCTTATACTGTTTAGTAAGATCCTTGACCAAATTTGAGGTGAATTGTGTCCCTTGTCCAATGAATATTTCCTGAGGTACCCCGAAACGAGTGAATATTTCCTCAAAGAGAAAGTCTACAACAGATTGTTCATTGGCTGAATAGAAAGCCTTGACTTCTACCCATTTTGTTACATAGTCTGTGCAAACTAATATGTACTTTTTCCTGCGAGACATGGGATTGATAGGTCCTACAAAATCTAAGGCCCATTTTTTAAAGGGTTTGATCACTACTTGGGCTTGGAGTGGCATTTCACCGACTGCTGTAGGTTTTCCCATTCTTTGGCAATCATTGTAGCTGGCCACGCATTTCTTTGCATCATTGAAGATGGTTGTCCAATAATAGATAGACTATAGAATCTTGTAAGATGTCCTTTTGTCAGCAAAATAGCCTCCACATGGGCCATCATGGTAGGCTCTGAAGATATCCTGCATTTCATCTTCCCGAACACATCTTCTGATTACCAAATCAGGTTCAGTTTGGTATAAGGTATCCTCATGCCACATATAGTTGGCACTTAACTGAATAATTCTTTGTTTTTCTCTGGATGTCATACTTTGAGGTAGCTTTCTGGTTATCAGATAGTTGGCTATGTCTGCATACCAAGGGGTTTAAGTAGAAATGGAAAATAAATTCTCATCTAAAAAATCATCATCTACTGGAGTACTATCACGTGTATGAATAAGTCTAGACAATAAATCAGCAACCAAGTTGTCTCTCCCAAGCCTATCTATGATAGTGATATTGAATTCTTGTAGTAACAACAACCTTCTAGTCACTCTAGCATTTGTAACAGGTTTGTTCATTAGAAATCTGATAGCTGAGTGGTTAGTGTGCACAAAAAATTTGTATCTTATGATATAGTGTCTAAACTTGTTGATGGCATGTACTACTAATAAAAATTCTTTTTCTCTTACATTATAGTTTGCTTCAACAGGTGAGAGGTTCTTGCTAACAAAGTATATAGCATAAGGAATTTTTCCTTCCCTTTTTCCTAATACAAATCCCAAAGCGGTATCTGAGGCATCTATGAAAATATGGAAAGGAAGAGACCAGTTTGGACCTCTCAAAGCAAGGGCACTTGAAAGTTTTGTTTTTAAGATTTCAAAGGAGATTTGGCATTGCTCATCCCAACAGAATTCAACATCTTTTGTTAGCAGTTTGAAAAGGGGGGTAGCTAGGTTTGTAAAATTTTGAATAAACCTCCTATAGTAGCTAGCATGACCTAAGAAACTTCTGCTTTCCTTTTGTGAGCTAGGGATCTTGATTTGGGAAATAATTTGGATCTTGGCAGGGTCCACTCTTATTCCTGTACCAGAGATGTGGTGACCTGGAACAATTCCTTTAGTGAGCAGCATTCTAGATTTTTCGTGACTGAGTGAGAGGTTGGTCTCTTTACACCTAACCAATACCTTCTCCAAATTATCCAATGCATGTTGGAAATCATCCCCATATACCGTGAAATCATCCATGTAGAATTCCACACAATCATTGGTTAAATTGGAGAAAATAGCCAAGACAACCCTTTGAAAGGTAGCAGGGGCATTACATAATCCAAAGGGGAGAACCCTATAGGCATAGGTTCCCCAAGAATATGTGAATGTGGTCTTATCCTGATCTTCTGGTGAAATTTGTATTTGTTTGTAACCACTAAACCCATCTAGGAAAGAAAAATACCTCTTCCCAGACAAAGTGTCTAAGACCTGATCTATGAAAGACAAAGGGAAGTAGTCCCTATATTGTTGGCATGTTTTCAAGAATATGTGCTTGTCATTTATGGAAAGATTAGAGTATGCAATGATGGAAAAACAGGGATAATGTAAGCTCAGAAGAGATAGTACAGAGGTTCATGAAGAGTGCAAGAGTGTGCTTGTTTATTTGATGGCAAATAGGCAGGCAAGGAAGATCAACAACGCAGGGATAATTGCATGGAAAGATTAGAAGCGTCAACTCCATTTCAGAGTTTCGGATACTGGGAGATTGAGAAGTCAAGAGTTGAGACTCTTCAACACAGGAGTCCCAGAGTTGCGAAATCTGGAATCCCAAAATCAGGAGACAGTTCCGGATACCGGGAGTTGAAGTGTCAAAACACTTCACCACAGGAGTCCTGGAATCACGAAATGTGAAATGCCAAAATCACAAAAGGAGGAGATAGTTATGGATAATGGGATTTGAAGTGTCAAACCACTTCACCACAGGAGTCCTAGTATCATGAAATGGAAAACGTCGAAATCCCGAAAGAAGGAGACAGTTTCGGATACCGGGAGTAGAAGTATCAAAACAGTTCACCACAGGAGTCTCGGAATTGCAAAATGCGAAATGCCAAAATGCCAAAAGCATGTAACAGTTTCGGATACTAGGAGATGGAGGAGCCAAGTGTCGAGACTCCTCATCATAGGAGTCTCGAATTGGCAAAGAGAGAAAATATGAAAAGATGATCTGACTTCATTTCGTAGTTTTGCAGACCGGGGATTAGAAGTGTCAAGAACATTCACATCAAGAATGCCGAAATCGTGAAGTGATATGAGCTGATAGATCTAGGAGGAGAATGAGGTAGACCACATGAGAAAGGACATGTGTAATACTATGACATGTGGCATGATCAGACAACGACAAGTGTCGAGTTGATTAGGCATTTCAGGCCACTGGAAATCACAATTCTGAGTGACACGTGACAACCACTCCGGTCACGACACATCATCGAGTGACGCAAGACTGACCTCACTCTGGTAGTTTTTTCTTCGAGATTTTTAACTCCATCACTCCCACAAAGTCCAGAAGGCTGAAGTCTCAGGGTAGAGGATAGTCGTTCTATAACCATGGATTAAGGACCGATGATCTAGAGATCGAAGCGCTTATGTGATTGATGAGGGGTCATATTCCGGTGGTCACATTTTGCGAAGAACTATAGAAGAGAACTCGAAGCGGCAAGCTCCATTTCAGAGTTTTAGGGATCAGGACATGAAGAGTAACAAAATCTTCACCATAGGGATCCCGAAACACCGAAGTGCGAAATGGCGAAATGAATGCAAGATTCAATGAAGTCAATTCAATGGTGCAGGTGAATTTGAATAATATCGGAGCGATACTGTTTCACTTCACAGTGTAACTGCTAGAAACAAATGATGGTTTCTTCCAGAGGATGAGCTCGTCTATGACAGAGAAGTCGAAGAGTCTCAACTACTAGAGAAGATGAGGAATCTCGATATAACACCTAGTGATGATGGATGCATGGGAAAAATCACCAGAGAAGCTGAAGAGTTACCATGATGATCAGGCAGATCACTCACAATGAGCAGGAGATGCAGAATAGAGAGAGACAACATGGTTGTTGAGTGTGATTGAGGTGTGAAGAAGGAGGCATAGTGCAACAACAAAAATTCATAGAAGGGGAATGGTGCATTGAAGAGACATGATGCAGAGAGCATAAAAGGAAAAAGAACAGAAAGAGCAAGAAGTGTGCAGAAGACACTGATGCAGACAAAGTAGCGCAGTGTAGAAAAATAGTGATGAGACTGGTAAGCCATTGAAGAAATTTATATCACTGTAATAAGTCTTAATAGAAAAGATTTACATTTTAGGGAGGTTCTAGGGAGGACTGTTGTCCTCAGAGTTTAAAGTGGGTGCTTGAACACAGGGAGTTGCAGCTTCCATCTGGTTGCAACCAGAGAAACAAGGGTGGCAGGGTGGTGCAAGGGAGAACTATTGTTCTTTGTGATACAGGTTGGTGCCTGTGTGACTGGAAGTTGGTGCTTCCATCCAGTTTCAGCTGGAACACTTAGGGATTTGGTGCTTCCTTCTAGTGGGTGATAGAGAAATCGGGGAGCTGGTGCTTCCTTCTAGTGGGTGCTAGAGAAACCAGGGAGTTGGTGCTTCCTTCTAGTTGGTGCTAGAGAATCCAGAGAGTTCGTTCTCTTAGCAAGTAGCAGCTTGCAAAACAGAGGTTGTAGCTTCATTATGAGTTGGTGCTCATATGTATGATAATGTAAAGAATGTAAAGTTTACTTATCATATAAAGAAGAAGAGGTTTTTACCCTGTATGGGTTTCCTCAAGAAATATCTGTCTTTGTGTATCTCATATGTGTGACTGATGATGAATGTTCTATTGCTTACTTCCCTGCATTATTTTGACTGTCATTAAATGTTGTGTAAAGAGTTTAAAATAAGCATAATTGTTTAAGCATAGGTACAACTGATTCACCCCCCCCTCTCAGTTGTTCAACAAATGGTATCAGAGCTAGCCCCTTTTATCTAAGGGTAGATCCTAGTGCTTAAACATGTCAAGCCATGAAGGAAATTCAACCAATAAGGTCCCTCTATTAAATGGAACAAACTTTGCCTTCTGGAAAGTTATAATGAGAACCTACATAATGGCTTTAGGTGTAGATGTCTGGGATGTGGTAGATACTGGTTATGTAAAGCCAGTTGTACTAGCTAGTAAGGATGACAAGCTAGAATTTAGATTCAATGCTAAGGATATGAATGCTATCTTGAGTGGGCTTGCAGAAGCAGAAATTGTAAAAGTTATGCACCTAGGAACTGCCAAAGAAATGTAGGACAAACTCATTAGCAATTATGAAGGTAATGAGAAGGTAAAGGACACCAAGCTTCAAACCTACAGAATAAAGTTTGAATAGATGAAGATGAAGGAAGATGAAACTGTTGGAAAATTCTTTCTGAGAGTAGAAGAAATGGTAAATGCAATGAAAGCACTTGGTGAGAAAATTGAGGAACCTTCTTTAGTTCAGAAAATTTTGAGATCTCTACTAGATAGGTTCAACCCGAAGGTATCTGCTATTGAAGAATTTGATGATCTGAAAAACTTGGAGTTTGATAAACTTCTAGGAACATTGACTACATATGAAATGAGAATAGTTGAAGATAAACCCACCTCCAGAGAAGCATCATTTAAGGTAGACGAGAATGAGGATTCAGAGCCTGATGAAATTGAAGCAAAATTTGTGAAGAGACTGAAGAAGGGATCAGGAAAATACAAAGGTAAACTGCCTTTCAAATGTTTCAACTGTGTTAGGATAGGTCATTTTGCAAATAAATGTCCCCACAAAAGAAAGGATCAGACATGTGATGATGAGGAGAAGCACAAACACAAAAATTTCTTTAAAGAGAATAACTTTAAGAAGAAAAGTCTTTGTGTAAACAATGATGATGATCCTTCAGATGATGAAGATAATGAATCCACTATTGAAGATAAACTAAATGACTTCATACTTATGGACAAGGAGGATTATGATAATATAAGAACATGAAGTGATGCTAATGAAGAAGAAGTTGTGGTTGACATGGAAGGAGAACCGATCGGTGCACTGGAAGAGATTGACAGACTAAGAATTAAGAACAAAAAGCAAAGACAATTGTTGATACAGTTTGAGAAAGACAGTAAAGAACCTGATGAATACCTTGTCCTACTAAAAGTGGAATTAGAAGAGGCAAATAAAATTGAAGACATTCTAAAATGACAGTTATCAGAAAAGAAGGCAAGATGTGAAGCCTTAGAACAAGAAGTAGTGAAAACTAGGAAAGAGATGGAGAAGTTTCAAGTCTTGTATAATCAGAATCTATCAAGTATTAAAGCCTTAGAAGGATTAGCCATCATTCTGAATCAACAAAGGAATCCAAAGCTGAAAACTGGTTTGGGTTATAAAGAGGGATCAAGTAGTGATAAGCCAAGAGACGAAGAACCCATCAAGTTTGTCAAATCTACAACCAATGACAACAACGAACCTACAAAAACAAAGGAATACAATCAGCCACCCAGGACGAGTAAAGAAAAAGGTGTCAGGACTGAATATATAAAACAAAGAAATAATGCACTCCCTGCTGAAAGACGTCATCAACATGGAAGAAATTGATTTTCTCAAAGAAGACAACCATTTTCCAGGTACAAAGAATTTTTCTATGGCTATTGTTTCTATTGTTCTAACTTTGGTCACAAATTTGTAAAGTGTTCCTTAAGACTTATACATGAGAAATTAATATTTCAAAGGAATAAATACTTGCCACAACAAATAATGATACAGCCAAGTAACAAACCTTCACATATTGAAAATTGCCAAATTAAGTATAGAGACATGCAACTAAGGAGGTCAAGAAATAATTAACATTCAATGAGTAGACAACGCTGCAACAATAATTTTGACCTATTGAACAATGAGATTGAATGCTACATCTATCATAACTATGGACATAAATCTGTTGACTGTCGATTAAGGAATTATGAACTAGATTTGAACTCCCCTGCTGAAAATGTCAAGGTTTGGAAGAAGAAAGAAAGTGACATGTGTGGATTAGTGTTGTCAGCTCAAAGAAAAATGAACCCTTGGTATATAGACAGTGGATTCTCCAAACATATGACGGGAGACAAAGGTAAGTTTCTATCTCTAAGTGAAAGCAAATCATGAAATGTAACCTTTGGAAATGACGCTCTAAGTAAAATAAAGGGTAAAGGGATGGTGAGTTTAAGTAATGGAAAAGGAAAATCCCAAGATGTTCTACTTGTAGATGGAATGAAATATAATCTGCTCAGTGTAATTCAAATGTGTGACAGAGGATGTGAAGTGGTGTTCACATCCAGGGACTACAAAATAAAGTCTGTAAACTCAGGACAAGTGGTGGCCAAAGGCATAAGGATAGAAAATAACGTATATGTGCTGAAAGAAAATAGAGAAGAGTGTCATCTAAGAAAACATGATGAAATTTGGTTATGGCATAGGAGACTTGAACATCTAAACTTTGACCACTTAATCAAACTCAAAAATATCGAGGAAGTAAAAGATCTTCCGAGAATATCAAAGCCCCAAGATTCAATTTGTAAACCCTGCCAAGTAGGAAAGCTAACCAGGACACAGTTTAAGTCCAAGAGATTTAATTCAACAGAGAAACCACTCCAACTAGTTCATATGGATTTATGTGGACCATCAAGACAGGAAGGCACAGGGAAAGAAAACTACTTCATGCTGATTATGGATGATTACTCTAGACTTAATTGGGTTGCCTTTCTCAAAGAAAAAGCTGAAGCATGTGAGAAGTTTAAAATATTTAAGGCTTTAACTAAGACTCAAATAGGCAAGAGGTTAAAGGCAGTAAGATCAGACCGAGGAGGGGAGTTTATGTCAAGTGATTTCAAGGAATTCTGTGATAAGCATGGGATCAAGAGAGAATACACAATACCAAGAACTCCACAACAAAATGGAGTAGTTGAGAGGCAAAACAAAACAGTGCAGGAAATGGCCAGGTCAATGATGAATGAGAAGAACATTGGTCAAACCTACTGGGTAGAAGCAATACACATAGTAGTCCACGTTCTTAACAAAGCCCACCTCAGACCACAAAGTGACAAGACACCTTATGAACTATGGTATGGGAGGCTTGCCTCAATCAAACACTTCAAAGTCTTTTGGAGTAAATGTTACACAAAGACTAATGATGAGAACCTTGGCAAATATGATGACAGGGATGATGAAGGTATCTTCTTAGGATATGCTACAAACAGTGAAAGATACAGATGCTATAGTAAGAGGTTTCATAAAATGGTTGATTGTATTGACATAAAAGTTGATGAGGGAATCCTAGCAAGAGAGGTGTACAGTAATGAGTCCTCTACAAAAGACACAACTAAAGATGAAGATTAATAGGTCCAAGAATCGGAAAATGAAGACTCTGAATCAGATGAAGACACATATACTCAGACAGACTCAAATCAGTAGACAACTTCAAATTCCTCCTCCAGAATCACTCAAAAGAATCATCTTGCAAGTCAGATAATTGGTGAAAAAGCCAAAGGTGTACAAACTAGGAGAAAGCTAATCAAAAACATCAAACAATCACATATAGATTTCATATCCATGCTGGAACCCAAGAATTTTAATGAAGCTAGAAAAGATGACCATTGGGTTAAAGCAATGAAAGATGAACTTGATCAGATTGAGAAAAACAATACATGGGAGATGGTTCATAGACCTGAAGGTAAAAATGTCATTGGCTCCAAATGGATATTTAAGAATAAATTGAATGAGCAGGGACAAGTTGTCAGGAACAAAGCAACATTGGTTTGTAAAGGGTATGCTCAGATAGAAGGACTGGATTTTGATGAAACATTTGCGCCCGTAGCAATATTAGAAGCTATCAGAATGTTTCTTGCCAATGCTTGTCATAAAAGGTTTAAAGTCTATAAAATGGATGCCAAGTCAACTTTTCTAAATGGAGATTTAAGTGAAGAAGTTTATATGGAACAACTAGAGGTTTTCGAACTGTCTGATAATCCTGACTTAGTATGCAAGATGAAGAAATATTTATATGATATAAAACAAGCCCCTTGAGCCTGGTATCACAGACTGGATACATATCTCAAAGACAAAGGGTTCAAGAGAGGAACAGTTGATACAATCTGTATATCAAAACAGAGGATAATGATCTGCTCATCATATTGGTCTATGTAGATGACATCATCTTCGGATGTAATAAGGATTCGTTGGTACAATGGTTTTCTTATGCCATGGAGTCTGAGTTTGAAATGTCTATGATAGGTGAACACTCATTTTTTCTTGGTCTAGAAATTACTCAGAGTTCTAAAGGGATGTTCATTTCTCAAGAAAAATATCTAAGAGAAATGTTTAAAAGATTTCAAATGGAAGACTCTAAACCTGTAGGCACACCTATGGTTATTGGATGCAAATTAAGTAAGGATGATGAATCACCTGATGTTGATCAAAGTTCATATAGATCAATGATTCGTATCCTGCTGTACATCATAGCATCTCACCTAGACATAATGCATGTTGTTGGAATGGTAGGAAGATATCAATCTGCACCTAAACAGATTCATTTGATAGTTTTCAAAAGGATATTCAGGTATTTGAAAGAAACAATGACTTATGGTTTGTGGTATCCAAGAAATCAGAATTTTTAGTTAACTGCCTATTCAGATGCAGATTGGGAAAACTGTGCTGATGAGAGAAAAAGCACCAGTGGAGGAGCATTATTCCTAGGTGACTCATTAGTAGCATGGATTAGTAAAAATCAAGGTTCCATCTCTTTATCAACTGCAGAGGCAGAGTACATTCCTAATGCTACCTGTTGCACACAGATATTATAGATGAATTAGACACTTGTAGACTTGGAGGTAAAATATGCTGCACCAATCCCAATCCATTGTGATAACACTAGTGCCATTAGTGTGTCCAAGAATCCTATATTCCACTCCAAGACCAAGCATATTCCCATAAAATACCATTTTCTGAGAGAGTAGGTCATCAATAAGGTTGTTCAGGTCCATTACATTCCAACCATAGAACAAATTGCAGACATCTTTACTAAACCCCTAGCCAAGACACTATTTGAATATCTCCGACAGAAGCTGGGTGTCATCCCGTCTCACACCTAAGAGAGTCCATCCTATTAGGGGGAGTTGTGTATTGATTAAATATCTGTTACCTCCTAAAAATACTACAACATCTCATGGGGAGCATGTTTTCTTTGACATTGATGTCAAAGGGGGAGAAAAGGAGTGGTCTAGAATGGATACTACAGTTGGAGGTCCAAACAGATTAGCGCAGTCATTTAGGGTTTCCATCAATGCCAAAGGGGGAGATTGTTGGCATGTTTTCAGGCAGATGTGCTTGTCATTGATGGAAAGATTAGAGTATGCAATGATGGAAAAATAGGGACAATGTAAGCTCAGAAGAGATAGTGCAGAGGTTCATGAAGAGTGCAAGAGTGTGCTTGTTTATTTGATGGAAAACAGGCAGGCAAGGAAGATCAACAACGCAGGGATAATTGCATGGAAAGATTAGAAGCGTCAACTCCATTTTAGAGTTTTGGATACCGGGAGATTGAGAAGTCAAGAGTTGAGACTCTTCAACACAGGAGTCCCGGAGTTGCAAAATATAGAATCTCAAAAGCAGGAGATAGTTCTGGATACCGGGAGTTGAAGTGTCAAAACCCTTCACCACAAGAGTCCCAGAATCACAAAATGCGAAACGCTGAAATCCTAAAAGGAGGAGATAGTTACGGATACCAAGACTTGAAGTGTCAAAAAGCTTCACCATAGGAGTCCCAGTATCGCGAAATGAGAAACGCCGAAATCCCAAAAGCAGGAGACAGTTACAGATACCGAGAGTAGAAGTGTCAAAACACTTCACCACAGGAGTCCCAGAATCGCAAAATGCGAAACACTGAAATCCCAAAAGCAGGAGACAGTTTTGGATATTGGAGTTTCGGATACTGGGAGATGGAGGAGTCAAGTGTCGAGACTCCTCATCACAGGAGTCCTGAAGTTGCGAAGTGAGAAAAGTTGAAAAGTTGATTTGACTTCATTTCATAGTTTCGCAGACCGAGACTTGGAAGTGTCGAGAACATTCACATCAAGAATGCCGAAATCATGATATGTGAAATTGCAAAGTGATATAGGCTGATAGATATAGGAGGAGAATGAGGCAGACCACGTCAGAAAGGATAGGTGGAAGACTATGACACATGGCATGATCAGACAATGAAAAGTGTCGAGTTGATTAGGCATTTCAGGCCACTAGAAATCACAATTCTAAGTGACACGTGATAGCCACTCTGGTCATGACATGTCATCGAGTGATGCAATATTGACCTCACTCTAGGAATTTTTGCTTCGGGATTTTTAACTCCATCACTCCCCCAAAGTCCTGAAGGCTGAAGTCCTGGGGTAGAGGATAGTCTTCTGATCACCACGGATCGAGGACTGTTGATATGGAGATCGAAGCGCTTGTGTGATTGGTGAGGGGTCATATTCCAGTGGTCACATCGTCAAAAAACTGTAGAAGAGAAATTGAAGCAGCAAGCTCCATTTTGGAGTTTCATGGATCGGGACATGAAGAGTAACGAAATATTCACCACGAGGATCCCGAAATGCCAAAGTACGAAATGGAGAAATGAACGCAAGATTCAATGAAGTCAATTCAATGGTGCAGATGAATTTGAATAAGATCAGAGGGCTATTGTTGCACTTCACAGTGTAACTACTAGAAACAAATGATGGTTTCTTCTAGAGGATGAGCTCTTCTATGACGGAGAAGACGAAGAGTCTCAACTGCTAGAGAAGTTGAGGAATCTCGATATAACACCTAGTGATGATGGATGCATGGGAAAAACCACCAGAGAAGCTAAAGAGTTACCATGATGATCAGACAGGGAACTCACAATGAGCAAGAGATGCAGAATAGAGAGAGACAACATGGCTATTGAGTGTGATTGAGGTGTGAAGAAGGAGGTAGAGCGCAGCAGCAGAAATGCAAAGAAGGGGAATGGTGCATTGAAGAGACATGGCGTAGAGAGCATAAAAGGAAAAAGAACAGAAACCACAAGAAGTGTGCAGAAGACACTGATGCAGTTAGAGCAATGTAGTGTAGCAAAACAATGATGAGACTGGTAAGCCATTGAAGAACTTTATATCACTGCAATAATTCTTAATAGCAAAGATTTACATTTCAAGGTGGTAGGGAGGTGCTAGGGAGGACTGTTTTCCTTAGAGGTTAAAGTGGGTGCTTGAACACAGGGAGTTGCAGCTTCCATTTGGTTGCAGCCAGAGAAACAAGGGTGATAGGGTGGTGCAAGGGAGAATTGTTATTCTCTATTATACGGGTTGGTTCCTGTGTGACTGGAAGTTGGTTCTTCCATCCAGTTTCAACTGGAACACTTAGGGAGTTGGTGCTTCCTTCTAGTGGGTGCTAGAGAAACTAGGAAGTTGGTGCTTTCTTCTAGTGGGTGGTAGAGAAACCTGGAAGTTGGTGCTTCCTTATAGTGGGTGCTAGAGAAACCAGGGAGTTGGTGCTTCCTTCTAGTTGGTGCTAGATAATCTAGAGAGTTGGTGCTCTCAGCAAGTAGTAGCTTGCAAAACAGAGGTTGTAGACTCATTATGAGTTGGTGCTCATATGTATGATAATGTAAAGAATGTAAAGTTTACTTATCATATAAAGAAGAAGAGGTTTTTACCCTGTATGGGTTTTCTCTGGAAATATCTATCTCTGTGTATCTCATATGTGTGACTGATGTTGAATGTTCTATTGCTTACTTCCCTGCATTATTGTGACTGTCATTAAATGTTGTGTAAAGAGTTTAAAATAAGCATAATTGTTTAAGCACAGGTACAACTTATTCACCCCCCCCTCTCAGTTTTTCAACATATAGGTGGCCTTGTTTAATTCTTGAAAGTCCACACAAATCCTCCATTTCTCATTTTTCTTTGGTACGATAACTAATGGGGAGACCCACTTGCTATCTGATATAGGTTAAATGAAATTGGCTTGTAGGAGTTTTTGGAGTTCTTCTTTTACTATATCTTTCAAGGCCGGGTTCATTCTTATTTGGGGCTACTTGACAAATTTGATCTAGTTGTTAGTGTAAATATCATGCATACAGGTGTCTGGGTGGATCCCTTTCATGTCAGAGTAATCCTATACAAAATAACCGGATTTCCCTTGAATCATTTGTATCAACTTTTGTTGTTGATTTGTTTCTAGGCTAGCATTGATATATAAGGGATTTCTAGGACTGATTTGAACAACTTGAACAAATTATTCTTTCCCTTCCTCTATTTATGAAACAATGAATATTGTAGCAGTGGGAAGATGCCAAATTTCTTGAAATTCAGGGCTAAAGATGTGTGCGTAGTTAGGGAAAGATTGAGGATAATCGATGCATGCTGAGTTAGCCAAGAATAGACTTAAGATTTGTTCTTTAGTTTTCTCTTGTACTCCTTTCACTTGTTCAAGTGTCAGCAAGGGATGAGTGTAGTCCTCCTCCCCATAGGGATTCTCTAACTAGAGAGGAACTTCAATGGTTGGTTGGGCGGGGGGAAAAAGGATGAGTTTTTGACTTTGAGTGCCATTGGAGATTGTCATTTCTCCAGATCGACATCTAATGAATGCATCAACAGTGGCCAACCAAGGTCGGTCGAGTACTACTGGATGTCCTGATTTGGGGGATTTGGGATGAATTACCAAGAAATCCACAAGGTATTCCCAAGAGGCCAATGTAACTGTTATATCATCTAAACTCCCTGCTGGGGTGATGATGGATTTGTCTACAAGCTCCATCAGAGTTTGTGTTGGTTTTAGGTGATCTAGTTGCAGTGTTTTCATAGTGTTTACTAATATCACATTTATTGCTGCCCCTAGATCAATCAATGTGTTAGGTAAGGCAACACCATTTATTTCTATGGTTACCAATGGGTTCCCTAGATCACTATACCTATATGACATTTCTGTTATAAATTCAGATAACTATCCTACCACCTGTATGACAGGAGGTTGCTTCCTCTTTCTCCTCAGATATTTAATGCAAAGGTCCCTAACAATTTTATTATCGATAGGTATGTCTTTAATGGCCTATAGTAGTGGTATCTTTACACATATGTTTCTAATTTCAGTCTCTAGATTATGTTCTAGAGGTTCCTCAGTTTTCTTTACGAGCAACCTTTATGGATAAGGAGGATTCATTTTATGAGATTTTTCTGCTACAAGGGAGTTGGGAGAAGGAATTTGTTGTTGTACTGGAGTGTTTCTTTCTTCGTTCAATGGATTAGTCATCTATTCTTCTCTTTGAACTGTTTGGACATCTATTTGTTCTTCTTGATTTGTGTGATTATGTACTTGTTCTTCTTGCATGACCATAGTGGGTTTGGTTTTTTTAACAACCCTTCCCGATCTTAATTCAATTCCATTAAATGGAGATGGCATTATTACATATGTAGGGAAGGTTTGTACTTCAATGTTTTGTATAGGTTGTGTTGACTTGTTATTTGGGTTAGGGATAGGTTGTGCAGGAATAGGGGTAGGTCGAGGAGGGTTTTGGATGGGTGCAACTTGCATTGGTTTCTTCATATTTGGATTCATGGGTAGTGCGAGTTGTTGTTGTAATTGTGGGGGTGGAAGAAGAGTAGGGGGTTAAATCCTGGGAGCAATTGTGAAACATTCGAAGGATATTGTGGATAGGTGGAAAAATTTATTGGTTGGAAGGGAACATTCCCATATATAGGTCCTCTCCATATTTGTTGCCAAGGTTAGGTTTGTTTCGACCACTGAGGATAAGACATGGGGGGTACCCACTGCTGTTGGGTGTATTGTGTAATTGGGTCTACAAACACGTTGGGGTTTTGTTGTCTCCGTGGTCTCCTTAGGGGTAGGATGTCTCAGGTTCTCCTCCTCCCTTGAACATGGCCTTGAGTCCAAGTAGAAAAAGGTATTTGTTAGTAGGATGGTCCTCTATAAAGAGACCACATATTTAAATAACATTAAGGGGGAATTCCTTTTCAGGGTGTTTCCTCCTACACTGATGACAAAAAATTACTAATGCAACAATTTATTCCTCTTGTTTTCTTTTAATTTTCATGGTATCTAGTTGGGAATTGATGGTGTTTAGGATATATGTTTTAAATTTTTCTAATAGATTTCCTAATTCAATCCTAGTGACACCTCCAGATGTGGGTTTAACAATTCTGTTGGTAGGGTCCCTTATACTTTTCCCCATTTTAGCTTGATTGCGAGAGTATATTTTACAATACTCTGCTATGTCTGCAAATGGATTTTGCTATATGTCCCCATAACTCATGAGGTTTAACACTTCAATGAAATCATCCCTCACACCCTTTATAAAGATAGTCCTAATTGTAGTTGTATCTAAGGAAAACTGCTTAGTCTTTTGGTAATTGTATAAGAACCTTTCTAGGTAGTCTTCTAAGCTTTCTTCTTCAAATTGCAACATTTTGGATATATCATTCCTAGAATCCCTAGGTCTGTAGTAATATTGGTATTTCTAGAGGAAGGTCTCCTTCATACCATCCTAAGACAAAATGGTGTGTTCCCCTAAGCTCATGAACCACCTTAGTGCCAAATCTTTTAGTGTAGCTGGGAAAAGTTTTAATTTTTGAGCATTATCTATGTAGTTATAGCTCCTACACAATATGTCAAATTCAAATAAAAACGAGTCAGGGTCTTCTGTCGACACACCTCGGAAATGAGGAAGTGAATATAATGGAATGTTCTTCATAGAAAAATATTTAGCGATATCGAGTATGGGGAATCCAAATGTCTGTATTTCATTAGCTATGTTTCCCTCTTCTTCTACCATGTCTCCAAGCAACCTATAGGGAGGTGGTGAATTTTCTCCACTGAGTGATGGTTCCACCACTGGGTTACTTGGTATCTCTAGCTATTCCAAGGTTTTGTGTGGCCTTCCAATAGAAGATGTAGCCTCTTCTATTACTACCTCTGCTTCTTTTCTAGTTTCTCCTTTGGATGGGGTCTCCAGTGCTTCCTCTCTTTCTTGTTGTCTTATGTCTTCAATCTGAACAATGGCTTCATATTTAGTGTTCTTTGTTGTTGTTGCAATTGCTACCTTTGAGCTCTCTCCCCCGAGAATTTTTCCTGCATGATTTTTTGATGAATTAGTATAAGGAGGGTTCTTTTTGTTGTTTGATTTTCTAGATTTTCTAAGATTTTTGGAGAAATAAATCTACCTTTATTATCCCTATATCTACTCATAAAATAAATTTAAATGAAATGAATGAAAAACACAGATTCCTAATTAAAGGTAGGAGGACAACCTGACTTTGGAGCAACCCCACCAAAGTGGATGTGCAGGTTCTTACCTCTCATCTTACCATTTTCTCTCTACCCTCATATCGTCCTCAAATCCAATCCAATACTTCATAAAATCAATCAAAAACTCAAAATGCTACCTATTACCATTTACAATTCCCCAGAAACGACGCCAAAATGTTGGTGTATAAATATGTTCAATATATATCTTACACTCATTTAAATGTCAATCCGGGATGTTAATGTTTATGCCATTATTATAGTTCTTTTCATTTCAATAGATTTGAGCATCATAAGAACAAGATCACTGAGAAATAAACATTCATAAGAGACACAACATTTATCCTGGGAAACCCTCTAGGGGAATAAAACCCAACAAAAACTTCCTTATCATAAATAGCTTATACAATGTTCAAGAGATAACTCAAACCAATACAGATAGTCCTCTCCAATAGATGCACCACTCTTCTTCTCCTATCTCCAACTGGTAATTGCATCTTGCCTCATAAGATAATGAGCAAGTGAGTTGTGTGTTTGAAGTGAGGCACTAGCCTCTTATTTATACAAGACTGGCACGTGTGAAAGGTCACAACTGGCAGGGATGAACTCTCACTCTGGGTGGGTAAACCCACCTTTAAATTAATTCTAGGTCTTCCATAATAACTATTGGGGCCGACTTCTTATTCTTCCCTTTATAATTGTTCGATGACCAATCCACAAAAGGGGATTTGGTCCTTATACAATTACCGACATGATTAATCCACAATGGGGATTAATCCAATAACAATAATAATAATAATGACATGATTAATCCGCAATGGGGATTTAATCCAATGATAATAAGAATTCTCTTCGTAGTTACATTATTTCAACACTCCCCCTTAACAAGAAGGGTATTCTTCATCAGCATCAGGCGAGAGAGGTCTGCATCATCAGTGGCATCTGGAGGAAAGTATCGTCAATATCATCTTGAACCATTGTCTAGCACATTTACAATTCATCAGAAGTTTTCTTCATCAACAACATCATCATTCTCAAAGGAATTCTATCATCATCTGCATCAAATATGTATCAGTAAAAATGATACCTCATCACAGCACTAGGTTGGCACATCACAGTACTACACTAGCTCAATGTCACAACGGTTAAGCTGGTAGCTCAGTGTCAGTCACATCTTGCTTTACGTCTAACAGCTAGGTCAGAAGCAAGTAATATCATCATCTCTCTTTACGTCTAACAACTAGGTCAGAAGCGAGGAATCACAGCGTCATGCTTTACGTCTAACATCATCTCACTTTACATCTAACAACTAGGTCAGAATAGAGGAATCACAACGTCATGCTTTACGTCTAACAACTAGGTCAGAAGCATGACTCATCTTTCTTTACGTCTAACAACTAGGTCAGAAGCAAGGAACACATCAAAATCTCGCTTTACGTCTGACAATGAGGTCAGAAGCGAGGAATCATTGGCGTTATGATTTACGTCTAACAACTAGGTCATAAGCATAACTCATCTTGCTTTACGTCTAACAACGAGGTCAGAAGCAAGGAACATATGGCGTCATGATTTATGTCTAACAACAAGGTCAGAAGCATGACTCATATTGCTTTACATCTAACAACTAGGTCAGAAGCAAAGAATTAGTAGCGTTATGCTTTACGTCTAACAACCAGGTCAGAAACATAACTCATCTTGCTTTACATCTAACAACAAGGTAAGAAGCAAGGATCACACAACGCCATGATTTACGTCTAACAGTGAGGTCAGAAGCATGACTCATCTTGCTTTACGTCTAACAATGAGGGCAGAAGCAAGGAATACATCTACTCCCCCTTTCAGGGAAGGTCCTTTCGGACAATACTAAGCTTATCTCGAAAGTGTTAAAACTTTACACGAGATAGAGGCTTCGTTATCACATCAGCAACATGTTCATCCGTGCTAATGTACTGGAGCTTCAAGTCTCCTCTTTGTACCATGTCGTGGATGAAATGATAACGGATCTCTATGTGCTTCGACCTATCGTTGAACACAGGATTCTCTGTCATTTTAATACATCTTTGATTGTCGCATAGAATTGCGGTTCCTCTCATCTCCAAATCAAATAGGCATGTCAACAACTTTCGAAGCCATATAGCTTCGCAGCTAGCAGAACATGCGGCAATGTACTCTGCTTCCACTGTGCTGAGAGCAATACTGGATTACTTCCTACTCTGCCACGAGATCATAGCTGATCCCAAACTAAAACAACATCCGGAAGTGCTTTTTCTGTCAGCAATGCTTCCTGCCCAATCTACATCAGTATATCCACTCAGCGTGAAGTCATAATCTCCATCATAGCTGAGACCATAATCAACTATAACTTTAAGGTACCTCATCACATGTTTTGCAGCCACTAGGTGAACATGTCTGGGCTCTACCAGAAACTGACTCAAGGTGTTCACTGAAAAACAAATGTTTGGTCTGGTGTTCGTCAGGTACATCAACGATCCAATAATCTGTCTATACAGAGTGGCATATATCAAATCTAACGAAGTATCAACCAACAACTTCAACTTTGCTTCCATGGGTGTATTCATGGAATTGCATTCTAGCATGTCGAATCTCTTTAATATTTCGACTGTGTACTTCCCCTGGTTAAGGAAGATTCTTTCTAGACTCTGCCATACCTCAAGACCTAAGAAGTAATGCATTAGGCCAAGGTCTTTCATTTCAAATTCTGCAGCAAGTCTCTGTTTACATTTAGCGATGAGCTTTTCTTCTCCAGTTAAGAATAAGTCATCCACATATAGTAATAGTATTACTGGTTCATTATCCATGATCTTGAAGTAGAGATTTGAATCTTCTTTACTCTTGGTAAAGCCCAAGCTTGTCAAGAAACTGTCTATACGGCCATACCAAGCTCTGGGAGCTTGCTTCAATCCATATAAGGCTTTCTTCAATCGACAGACATGAGACTTCCTTTATTCAACCTCAAATCCTTTGGGTTGCTCTATATACACTTCCTCTTCAATAACACCATTCAGAAAAGATGTCTTCAGATCCATCTGGTGTAGCTTCCATTTCATCTTGGCAACAAGAGCTATAATGGTTCCGATCGAAGTGTATCTAGCCACATGAGCGAATGTCTCTTCATAGTCGATTCCTTCCTTCTGGGAAAACCCACGAGAGACAAATCTTTCTTTATATTTCTCAATACTTCCATCAGCAACATGTTTTATCTTAAAGAGCCATCTGTAGGATACCCCATATTTATTCTTCGATTTGGGAACTATTTCCCATACTTTGTTCTTCATTATGGATTAGTATTCCTCTGTCATGGCATCTGTCCATTCCTTCTTTTGAATGGCCTCTTCAAAGCATGTAGTTTCTTCATCAAGTAGATTGCACATCAAAGCCGTGTAACTGGAGAATGGCTTTGGTCTTTTCACCTGTCTCGAGGTTCCTTATGGAACTACATACTTCTCTCCATCTTTAATAAGCTCTCTTTCCCAAGCATGCTTTCCTTTATGAGAGAAGGTCATTTGAGGAGGTTCTTGACCTTCTACTATATCATGGTCTTCTAGAAATTCCTCATCAGGGGAAGTTACGACTTCCCTTACAGGTTCTGCAGCTCTGGGAACTTCCCTCACGGACTCTATCATCCTGGTATTTACAGGTTCCTCTTCATATACCTCTTCAAGATGGCATCTTCTCAATCTCTTAAGTGCAACTTCTTCATCAAGGGTCACATCCCTACTGATCTCAATATGGTGGTGACCAGGTATGTAGATTCTGAAGGCTTTGGATACCTCACAGTATCCCACAAATATTCCCTTCTTTCTGGAGGGTTCCATCTTGTTTCTTTTCTCTTTCGGTATATGGATAAACATTGGACAACCAAATATTTTGAGATGGCTTACCTCTAGCTTCTTTTTGGTGAACATCTCTTCTAGTGTCTTGAGCCCAAGTGCACTATGGGGCAATCGGTTCTATAAACAACTGTCATTGCTGCTTCTACCCATAAGTACATAGGAAGATCTTGATCTTCACAACTTCCAGCATGGTTCTGTTCTTCCGTTTAGCTACACTGTTTTTTTGGAGATCTTGATCCCAACATCTTTGCAGATATTCACGAATTCTTTTGAAGTATATTTTCCTCCATTATCTGACCTGAGTATCTTAATCTTCCTTACAGAAGGGTTCTCTTATCAAGGCTTTGAATTCCTTGATCTTGTTGAATACTTCAAATATATCCAGGTCCTTTACAAGAATAATCATTAATGAATGATACATAGTATACATACCCATTATTGGAGGATGATGGCATTAGGCCACATACATCTGAATGAATGAGTTCTAGGACTTTTTTTGCCTTGCTGTCGCTCTTTGGAAATGGGTTCTTGACGTTCTTCCCTTGTGCACATCCATCGCATATGCCTTCATGGTCACCTTTGAGTTCTGGTAAACCTGTGACAACTTTTCATATGTATGGTAGCTCCTTGTAGTTGATGTGATCTAATCTTCTAGAGTTCACATGGATTCTTCAATAGCGTGGGTCATGGAAGCTTCTGAGTGACCCACCTTCTTCTTTTCCACTGATGATTGCTTCATTTATGATTTCTTCTTTAGCACGTTGCCTTATACAACCTTTTCTATAGCTTCCTCATGTGACCTGGAGCAAGGTCAACAAAACAACAAGCAAGAATAATATCCTTCTTGATAATATAAAGCAATAGCCTGAACAATCATCATAGTAGCTCCTTTAGAGCTTATTACTTATAATTTAGCAAAGATTAAAGGTAAGGAATACAATACGAAATGGTGTCAACACTCTCTTAGTGTTGTGACCAAGCATTTCCCATGGCAATCTGAAACTAACACACAAGGTTTCTCCTAGAAGAGGTGTTAGTCATATCAGACAAAGTATTCTCACATGTTATCAAGTATAATACTTTACGACGATTGTTATCTCAACTAAAGTCATTAGCTTATCATGTGTACCTTTGAATGTTGATTGATCAAACCTAGAGCCTTGTCCTCAAGAGTGAGTGCTTTCTTTTCTTCCAGGTCTCCTTCACTCAAGTGACAAGTACTTTCTTCAACCTGTCTGTTGTACTAAGACAATATGCTATCTTGACAAAAGGTTAGGTTAGAGGATAAGCTCTATGATCAACTTTTAATCCTTCTAATGATTTGATCATAGCTTCAACATGCAACATTGATCAAGATAATTTCATAACAAATAGATGCATATTAGAATAATCACACCTGGGTTGCATCATTCATCTGAATGTGTTGGATCTTGAGATCCTTCTGGATCTATGGAAAAATATCCCTTCTCCTGCAAATACTCTTTAGTGTTTAACCATTAACCATATGTGAGTACATACCTTGGATAGCATTTGCAGGTAGTGGTTCCATCTGGTAGCAGCGATAATCATTACCAAAAACTTCAAGAGTGATTGCAACTGGTTCTATGGCTGCAACTGCAACAGGTACTGCAACTGCAACTAGTTCTGAGACTGCAATTGCAACTGCAACTTAGGGTTTTATGAGGAAACCCTAATTTTTCAAACTTCAAATTTTGAAATTCTGATCCAGGAGATAGATGCGCTAGGCTGCGGCGAGTTAGCTGGTGCAGTCAAAATTTCAAAAATCCAACTTTTACCCCTTCAAATCTAATTTGCGGATTTTTGGGCTGGTGCTTCTGGTTTTCTGGTACTTCTGGTACTCTGGTTTTCTGGTACTTTGTGAAACTAGGGTTTCACTTTCTGGGAGATCTAGCCACTGAAAAGGTGCACTCTAAGTGCCAAAATGATCCTTGGGGGGGGGCACATCTTTCTAGGAGGTTAGGGAGCTGAAAATACTCACTTTTGCAAAACCCTAATTTTGGGGTATGGTAACAGTGACGTTTTTCGTCTTGCAGATTGTGCTTTCTTCAGGTTGGCTCTGATACCATGTTAATGTTTATGCCATTATTATAATTCTTTGCATTTCAATAGATAAGAGCATCATAAGAACAAGATCACTGAGAAATACACATTCACAAGAGACACACCATTTATCCTGGGAAACCCTCTAGGGGAAGAAAACCCAACAAAAACTTCCTTATCATAAATATCTTATACAATGTTCAAGAGATAACTCAAACCAATACAGATAGTCCTCTCCAAGATATGTGCCACTCTTCTTCTCCTCTCTCCAACTGGTAATTGCAACTTGCCTCATAAGATAATGAGCAATTGAGTTGTGTGTTTGAAGTGAGGTGCTAGCCTCTTATTTATACAAGACTGGCACGTGTGAAAGGTCACAACTGGTAGGGCCGAACTCTCACTCTGGGTGGGTAAACCCACCTTTAAATTAATTTTGGGTCTTCCATAATAACTGTTGGGGATGACTTCTTATTCTGCTCTTTATAATTGTTCGATGACCAATCCACAAAAGGGGATTTGGTCCTTATACAATTACCGACATGATTAATCCACAATGGGGATTAATCCAATAACAATAATAATAATAATAATGACATGATTAATACACAATGGGGATTTAATCCAATAATAATAAGAATGTTCTTCGCAGTTACATTATTTCAACACGGGATTCGTAATCAAAATAGTTGTTCCACTATATTTGCCGAGAATAGGTAACCTACCTAAGTTTGTTGCATATAGGAAATAATTAATAACATAAAAAGTTTACTTCTAAGATTTTTAAATAATTCAAATATAATTGAACTTAGAAGAGAAAAATGATAATGAAACTTAAACAAATAGCCAATCAAAGAGATGTTGTCCTAAAGAAACAAGTCTTTTCATTTCAGGATCATGAATTAAAGGGATGAACTTAAGAAGCTTGTCTCCTATAGAAATAAAAAGAGTAACTAGCAATTATTTCCAATCACTCTTGAAATCAAAACCAACTCTAGCTTCATGTAATTCAATCAAACCAGCACAAGGAATATCCAGTATAACTGAGAGACTTTATTGCAGAGCATGAAGATGAGATATAAAGTCTCCTGATTCCTTGATATACTAAATCTACTGCAATCATAAAATCAAGATATTAGCCCATGCTCCAAATATTAAATGGCCATCTTCAACGTCTGATAATGAAGTATATGTTTGTTCTAGCACCTACTTATTCACACCAATCCAAAATGATTAACTCAATGATGAACTCTGAAAATAAATTAAAGATCAATCACACACACACACACACACTACTATAAAATATCCACACAAACACATAGAACGTATACAAGGAGGTTTACCTTGGTTGGGGTGGTGGGCCCTTTCCGAACCAACAAGGAACCTCTTAAGAAAGTAATAGACTAAATCTTTTTACTCACATTCAAGAATTGACATAAAAGATCTTTTGCATTAATTCAAATGGTAAATTGGATCAACAGTCTCTTACTTCATACATAAAAACGATAGGTATCGTCTGGTTCTGACAGTATACTTCATTACCTTATTTATTATCCACTAACTATCATATATACAACATTCCTTATATAAGGTAAGTTGATACTATAAATATCTATGGATAAGCATTACACAATTTGAGAAATTTTACAATTAAGATTTACATCGAATTTTTAGGAATCGACTCCATCCTCATGACACAAAGTGCATGAGCGATGGAGTCTCTTGCAACTTGAAAACTGATTTGGGTGCTTCTATTCAATTGTCTTCTAAAATTCTTCACCATCATTCTGGTCCAAGTGGCACATTATGAAAATAGAGGTTCTGGTACCAGATTGCACACAATCGCGAGTCTGGTACCAGAATGGATGCAAAGAAGGTAGTATCGGAATAGCGCATGACTTGGTACTGGAATGGATTTGGTACCGTATCAAAACTACCTTGGGTACCGGAATGGATTTGATACTGGATTGCACGACGTCTGGTAGTGTCGGATACACTGCTCATAAATCAAACCATTAGGACTATACAAAATAAAACACTTTAATCAAATTAATTTAAGAAAGTTAAGCAAACATGCTTTAAATCATCAATTACCTCTTGTGAACATGAACACAGCTATTAGGTATGTGTTTTGGGAGGGAATAGTCGAGTATAGGCTTATAACATAGTAAAAAAGGGCTTAGATACAGGGTAAGATAAGGCATTATCTATGTCAAAATAGGGACTCAACACAGTACAATCAAACACCACAGTACAATGCACTGAGAGGGGACCGAGCAAGATATTGAGGAGGATGATGAGCTAGAGGAGGCTTCGGACGTGGCAGAGGACCATTCACAGGTCACAACTATCAGAAACTAGGACATTATGCATGGGAATTCCCACTGCCGCCGACAACTTGTATGTACCATCATGCATCAGATCATGAGACAGAGGAATGTTTGACACTATTAGTAAAGATCCAAGAAAAGAGGAACCAGAACAACCAGAATGTTCAATGGATTTCCGTCGAAGCAAGGGAGGATGGACGAAACATCAACATAGTTACTGATGGAGGAACGAAGATGGGAAACAACACAGCATGACAAGAACCCGCCCAAAATGAATGGATAAAGAAGAACACCAAACCAAGGAAGCATTTTGATGCACCCAAAGAAAACGACACCTTTAAGGAAGCCAGACAATAATTTCATAAGAGGGACACAACGTCGACTTCCACTACGCAGCCAGCCCATGAATCCCCAGAATATGAAATGCCTCCATCACTGGATCATACCAATGGACTGCAAAATGAGGGACAAGTAAGTACTATCAAAGACTTTTTGTAGTCATGCATGAAAATGTTAAGTTATCCTTCATCTATGAAAATATTGCAAAACATCCTAGATAAATGTAGCAATGAGACGAAACAAAAGCTAGAACAAAAAATTGTTAATCATCTACACACAAGAAGAAGAACAAGTAGGGAATTTAGATTGAATGCCAAAATTGGGGATTTCAATATGGGAGATATCTTATTGGACCTAGGATCCGAAGTGACTGTGCTACCCAAGAAAACTTGGCAATGCATGGGAGAGACAACATTGGGATATTCGAATGTCTAATTAAAACTAGCAAACTAGCATAGGATCCTACCAATCGGGAGACTAAAAGGAGTAATAGTAGATCTGGATGGTGTGTGCACTAAAGAATATTTTGAAGTCATAGAAATAGTAGATGGAACAACACCATACCCAACACTACTCAGTCTAGACTGGGTGTTTGACAACTAGACCATAATTAACTTGAAGACAAGGAAAATGACATTTGAATCTGAAGATTACAGGGTCATAGCACCATTAGACCTGTCAGGAGGGGAGAGACTCGTAGAACCCACTTTCCTGGACCTAGAGGAAATCATCCAGTTGTATAGAAAAACTGTGCACGAGGCGGATTACATAAACCCAACTGTAGATGGGGTACTCAGTTGGCACAACATTACATCATGCACAACAAATTTAGACACCAGGTTAGAAAACTGGAAGCAGATACTACACAAAGTATCTACGAGAATATGTGCAAGAATAGACCGCGCATTATGGTGGATAGGCATAGAAATCAAGGAACCACCCAGTTTCCACGGACTAAACAATTTGGAAACATTCTTGACACAATATGAAGACAAATTACTAGAGAACCAGAGGCTACTGGAATTGGACTTAGCACTCAATGACACACCCACAAGATGGTGGGGCACACACAAGGATACTATCACAAACTGCTATCAATGCAAGTGGTTATTGCACATAAGGTTCAGTGCAGAATAGAAAAACAACAAGCAACGAAGATATGAAGGACTAGGGACACCAGCAAAACACTTGGAGGAGTGAAAAACACTGTGGAAAATGACACCACTAGAGGAATGGCCTCACCACTTCATTCACACATTAGAATGTATACCAGTGAACTGGTATACAGATCAGGAACTGCGCAAAGGAACTACAACAACATGGATGACATTGCAACTGAACTTTACTGTCACTTTCTCATTCAAGCATGAGAACCCCAACATAGATGCAGCCCTGAAAAGGATCAGAGGAGTCATATTCATTGAAGAACGAGAAATAGAATTTATTACTGAAGAGCAACAGTGAAATAATCAGACATTCAAGAAACTATTGTCGTGTTACCATGTACACGAAGAAGCACTGGATGAAGATGACCCACATGACATTCAGATTGAGGAAGTAGAAGGCGAAAGAGATGTGAAGGGACCACCCATAGAATATGAAGTTTTTGCACCAATCAAGGTAAAAAAAGTTAACATCAGAACAACTAAACATCCCAAGATGGCCAACATTGGAAAATATTGGGATGATTCAATAGTAGAAAGCATCATAGAGCTGTTGCGCGAATATAGCGACTTATTTCCTAGAAAATTTACAGAGATGAAGGGCATAGTAGGAGAATTGGGAGAGATGAAGATACCTCTCCGACATGAAGCTAGACCGATTAGACAACGACCATATATACTGAACCCCATATATAAACAAAAAGGTAAAGAGGATATCGACCGGATGCTTGAAACCGGCATAATCGAACCAGTCGAGGAATCAGAATGGATAAGCCCGATGGTCGTATAGGAAAAGAAACAAGGAAGAAGGATTAGGATATGCGTTGACTTGAGGAAATTGAACGATGCATGCCTACAAGACCCATTCCCTACACCGTTCACGGATGAAGTGCTATAGAATTTGGGGGGACATGAAGCTTACTCATTCACTGATGGTTTCTCAGGCTACCATCATATTAAGATAGCACAGGATGACAGATACAAGACCACGTTTGTGACAGAATGGGGATCTTACCAATATATAGTCATGCCATTTGAACTGAAGAATGCACCAAAAATATTCTCCAGAGTGGTTATCGCAACATTTAAAGAATTCATCCACTAGTTTCTCGAGGTATACCTAGATGAATAAACGGTCTATAGTCTGTTGAAAAACCATGTGGAAGTTTTATGCTTGATGTTAGAATGATGAAGACAGTGTCAAATATCACTAAATATAAATAAATGTATATTTGGAACACTGTTTGGGATACTATTGGGCCATATAGTATGCAAACAAGGACTATTGGTCTATCCAACAAAGATCGCAGTTATTGTCAATTTACCAGCACCAAAAATAGTCCACCAGCGACGAGTGACATTAATACACATAGGATACTACAGAAAGTTCATCAAAGGATATGCACAGATCACAACACCAATGGAGAAACTGATAAGAAAGGATATAAAGTACCAAGGGAATGACGAGTGTCAACATGGCCTGGATACCCTGAAGCAAAATATGGTCACTGCACCGATATTAGTATTTCCAGACTGGGGAAAGACATTCCATGTGCATGTATATGCATTAGCGATATCACTTGGAGCTATTTTAGTGTAGCCAGGACCGGGAGACTTGGATCACTCAATAGCATTTGGAAGCAGAAAAATATCTGACTAAAAAAAAAACTATAACACAACGGAAAGAGAAGGCCTATCTATGGTTTACACACTTTAAAATTTTAGACACTACCTATTGGGAAAACATTTAAATATGTTTATAGATCACTCAACCCTAAAATACCTAGTCCACAAGCTAGTGTTGGGGGGGAGAATCTGTCAATGGTTACTATTATTTCAGGAATTTGACTTTGAAGTAATAGTCAAACCAAGAAAACTAAATGTAGGACCTGATCACCTATCATGGGTCACAAATGGAGAAGAACCCACGAGCTTAGAAGACATTTTTTCGGTTTCACAGTTATTCTTAGTACAAATTGTTGATGACCACTTCACAGAGATCATCCAGTACTTGGGCATAGGTACCACACCGAAATATTATACCACCACCCAGAAGAAGAACCTGGTAGTTCACGCAGCTGACTTTCAACTGATCGTAGGACATCTATATAAAATGGGTGCAGATGGCATTTTACAAAGGTACATGTTGGGGCACGAATGACCAAGAATTTTAGCAGAAGCCCATGAGGGATTGGTAGGAGGAAACTATGTAGAAAAAGTGATTGTGCAGAAGGTACTTTGCATAGGATTATGGTGGCCAATGATTCACAAAGACTCGTAAGAGTACTATCAGGGATGCGATGTCTATCAAAGGGTAGGCAAACCCAACATAAGGGACGCGATAACACTACGACCACAAGTGACATTATAGGAATTTGATAAATGGGCAATAGACTTTGTGGGACCAATTAACCCGCCAGCCAAAAGAATAGAGGCAAGATACATCATCACCCCAACGGAATACCTAACAAGGTGGGAAACCACACCAGTAAAAGACAACATCATAGAGACCGCTGCACACTTCTTATTTGAACAAGTAATTACTAGGTTTGGGTGCCCAAGAGTTTTGATGAGTGACCAAGGCACCCATTTCATAAATAGACCCATTCGCATGATGCTCGAGGAATTTGATGTTCACCACCAGAGAATCACACCATATCATCCACAGACAAATGACACAGTAGAGGCCTTTAACAAAATTCTAGAGAATGCACTAACAAAGATCTGTAACATCAATAGAGAGGACTGGGACCTCAAAGTACCAAAAGTATTATGGGCATATAGAATGAACTGCAAAAAGATGATAGGGAACACACCATTCAAACTCATCTATGACCAAGAAGCAGTAGTACCATTAGAATTTTTAGTACCCAACTTACGTGTAGCCACTATCAAACAAATGACAGAACGTGACGCAATACAGGAAATACTGAACCAACTGTTAGTAATGGAGGAAGACTGAATTCTGGCAGGATTCCATCAATAAGTGTAGAAGGCCAGAGAAAAATCATGGCACGATCGACACATTAAGAAGAAGATTTTCATGGAAGGAGATCTAGTATTTCTCTATGATAGTAAGTTGTTTCAGCACTCAGGAAAGCTGAGAATGCATTGGTTAGGACCATATGAGGTCAAATATGTAACAGACGATGGAGTTGTATAGTTAAGAGATTTAGAAGGCGTGAACCTCATAGGAATGATCAACGGGAGCCGAATGAAGCTGTACAAGGAAAGTCGACCACCCACCGCACAAAAATAAAAGCCATGAAAAAGCCACATGACGCTCGAAACATGAATGCAGTAAAGGAAAGAGAAATGGTTACATGCTTAAGACAGACAAGCAGGAAATGAAAAGTCGGCAAAAGCAGGATGACAGGACAACACTAAGCAGAATTAAGGCATGACAAGGACTAATGGAACATCACATTAAACATGTTAACTAGAAATGACAAGATAAGCGTAATGGCAGATATGAAACTGCTGTTGATGCATCAAAACCATAGTTATGGTGCATTAATCTCATCATGGAGGAAGTGTCCTCAGTAAGCTGCATGAAAAACCCATACAACATGTGAGCACAGAAGAAACTTGTATATTTGTGAAAGGAGAGAAGAGAGAGAGCAACAACCTCTCGAATTAATAGAGCAAGAGCACAGAGCTCACCGCAGTCTTCTAAAGCTAGAAAAAATTTGACACTCACCACTATGGCACCACCGAAGTCCACTGAACTAGGCCAGATAGCCAGACCAACCAGATTTTAAACTAGGTCATGAGGACCACTAGAAGAAAATGAGCAACAACAACCGAAGATCATCGATATCGATGAGATCCCATCCCCAGAGATACCACTGGTGAAATCTACACCGATACTGGAAAATATTCAACAACCACAACCAGAGAAATAGAAAGAGGACAGGCCAGCAGCGGTGCAAGAACCTCAAAACGAGGAAGCGGAACCCCAACAGGAAGTGAAACCAGAAAGCACTGAACCAGCCACGGAAGGTAACGACACAACATAGAATCAAGGATCAGAAGGAAAAACAGACGAGTTACCAGTATCCAGCCTAGGTCACCTAACAAAAAAGACCACGGGAACTACCTCGTCTTGGCCAGAATGGCTTATGGGGAAGCAACTAGGAGCTGTTGGAACTTTGTACCAACCACCACAGCAAGAAGACAAAGTTCGAATACCGAGCTCACCTCGCAAGAAACCGACAATAGAAATTGTGCTACCACACATACCATAGGCAGTATAGGTAGAGCCACAACTATTGGGTCACGTCAGGAAGCTCAAGTATTCCAATCATGACGTTTCAGACGAAACAAAGTACCCGGAACTTGTGTCAAGGGCTTTTATGCAGAACATAGTGGTCAAATAACTTGGAGAAATGATCAACCAACCACATCAATGGGCAGTTGGATTGGATCGAACAGGCATGTTAGGGTTGTTGAAACTCCCACATTTTGACAGAGGCCAATATGTGACAACATGCATTAAGCAATTGTTAGTAGTTACGCATGGAGGTGATATATGGCTAGACAAACCTGTCCCCATAATTGTTGAGCTTATTGTGCAGATAACAAGACTACCCAGCTGAGGTATGGATCTCGCGTTGATTTTGGATGATAAGTCCAAGGAGAAAGCATTAGTCGAGGAAATGAAGAAGAAATATCGTACCACCAGGGGGCCAAGAGGCATTATAATCAAACAAATAAAAAATGCAACAACACAAATGAGCACAAAGATATTATCCTGTAAACTACTAAGAAAATGTCACAAAGATGAAGTACCGGCAGGGGTCATAGCGGTTGCAGCTCAGTGCACAGAAGGCACCTTTGTGAGTTGGGCTCCTTATCTATTAAACTTGTTCCAAGTGGATTGCAAGGATGTGTAGGAACTTGGCATAGAATTCCATTACTCATGGTTGCTCACCCTCACAGCCTTCATGGGATGGCGGGAACCAGAGTATGTAGTTTTTTCTACTAGACCACAACTAGTGAGAGTGAGATATCTTGTACTGAGATATGGGCCATAGGCTAGACAGAAGAGGGACAATGTCATCATCTTTGAAACATACCTATGGGACATACAGGAAGCTATTAGCCAGTCATGGAGAATAACACCAGAATCTCTCGCGTGATATGGGGACATCGCTAACTTCTGGGCTACATGACAAGCCATGTGGACACAACCAATATAGGATCCAGATAAATAGTGGCTATCAATGCGCTACTGTATCACATAAGGTTATATAGACATTATCATCAACGAATGCCCTAATGAATGTAGGATTCCATCCATTCCCTGGGAAGTACTGGAAGGACCCGTAGAAGGAGAAGCAGCACAGGCAAAAACACATCTTCCACAAATCCCAGTGCCCAAGAAACTAAGGATGGGATAAACCAAACCAACTCAGTAAAATGAAGGGTCAAAGAAGACAGGAACCTAGAAGGGGTAGAAAGAGACCAATAAACAACTGAAACAAGCTAAGGGAGCATAGGAGACCGCCCCAAACCCCATCACACAGGAGCTAGGGGGAACTAAGAGACTGGATGTATAGAGCGCTGGTGCACACAAGAAATCAAAGGCACAACAAACATCACCATACTATATGATCACATAGGATGATGGAGAAATGATCGCCAAAATGGTCCAGGATTGTCTAGCGGAAGACTTCGATCACACAACACATCATAGGGATAATCTGCAAAAAGAGTTGGCAGAGATGGGACATCTCCTCAAGACACTCAGAGAGGCTTAGAGAGAGAGTAGTAGTAGAGGAATAGATTCTTCGACAACACAAACCAAAAAAAGAGTGGAGGTAGAAGAGCGCGACCCAACCCCCCCAATTCCACACACAAACACAACGGTCCACATAAACTCGAGCATGCCACAAATGGATGAAATAGTGGGACAGACACCATTGAAGGATTTGGACCACATCCAATTGCATATGAAATGAATGCCATCAAGGGCACTGCAAAAAATTTAGGTTAGCATCGACCATGAGATGCAGTCTCTGGCACATAAAAACTTAGTCAAGCTACAGAAAGAAACAAAGCAGCAGGCAGCGCTGGAAAAAGAGTATGAGGAGGCCAAATCCAATACTCACAAGGAGACAAAACACAGGAACGAATTGGAGTTTAGAGTGGGAGACATTTTTTGGAAATGTCCAAACACTGCGTAAGGAGACGAACTCCCAGCCACAAAAAAGATCAACCAGATTGCATAGGCAATTTCTCAATACTAGAAGGAGATCGAGGATCTAAGAGAACAACAAACACCAAAAACTCCACCGACAGTAAAGGATAAAAGAAGGTAGGTAGAAACAGCGCAACTATAGGAGATGGAGAAGCAGGTTAGCACAATAGCTGACTTGCTCGACAAAGCAACACAACTTTGGACAAGATTGGATGAGGATCCACAAGTTCAACGCTGGGACAAAGAAGAGGAAAAGATCAATGCAATGATCTAAGAGCTTAAACAGAAGCAAAAGGCCATACCAATTCTATAACGCGTCAAGGGGATGTAAGAGCTGAAGAAGATGCAAGCATAACTTATCACTGCACAAACACAGAAACAGGAGCGTCAGGATCAAATAGAACCATTATAGGAATGGGTAGCAGAAGTACTCGCATAGGCAGAAGCATATAAAACATAGATGGTAGAAGCAGATAGAACACAGAAAGAGAGCGTGTGAGAGGAAATATGGAAGAGAAATCATGGTAAAGGAAGCGCGTGAGAGGAAAGTGACAACTGATAAGAAGCATAGGATGCACGCATGCAAGAAGGAGGCAACAACTAGAAAGAAATAATGAACGCATGCAGAGAAGGAAGACCTAATGACAGTAGGGTTAGGGTTTTTGTAAGGTTTTTGTGTAAATGGCTGAATATCCCGATAGATATAAATATAGATACGCAAGTATCATAGTGAGGTTCGGTTAGGTTCGATTTTGCTACTTTTTTAGAGACTGATATGGTAGGGAATGTTTCTAAGTAGATGCACTATTTTTGTAAAGCAATTGAGCTAAAGGGGGAGAGAAGAGGTATATATTGAGGATTAGATCATAGGCCATGGACCTTGGTATTATATAGTTCACCTCACATAGATCTTACCCATCTGAGGGGAGTTGTAAGCGTGCGGCGTGAGAATTGCAGAAATGCCATAATAAGAGATCCAAGAGACAAATCTTTGTGGACGTAGCCCAGGAGGGCATGAACCATGCTAATATGTGTGTAATATATTTTTCATAATTTTATTAGTTAAAGGCTCTGTGCAATGAATGAATGAGTTATTATATTGCTTGGTTAATTGCTATGGGAATATAACAAAAAGATACCATGGAGGATAAAATATAAAGAGGATAACAGTAGTTCGTAATACAAATCATAATTAATGGCTCATAATGCAGATCCCATATCTCTTGCTCAATTCTAGGATGTAAACACCTAATTCTTACAACCACCCATCTAAAGCTATCTCGGGTGAGACTGCACAGTGCATTCTGTGTACTGTGTTGCCTTCTGGTTTACCAAAAGGGCCGATAGTTTTAGGATTTGTTGGTACCCTTATTGATATGAAACCCAGGTCTACAACATATGAAGAATTCATCCAGCTAAGCAAACAAAGATTGATCTGAAGTCTGGCTAGCATGAGGTCCCAATAGAACAAACGGATGTATGGAAGACAGCCTTCAAGTCAAAATAAGGTCTTTTTGAATGGTTGGTCATGCCCTTTGGTTTGACAAATTCTCCAACAAATTTTATGAGGATGATGGATGATATCCTATGACCTTTCACCAATACTTTTGTAGTGGTGTGTCTGGATGACATCCTCATCTACATCAAGACTTAGGCGGAACACTTGTAGCATATTCAACAAATTCTGTAAACCCTGCAACAACAAAAACTATATGTAAACTTGGAAAAATTCTCCTTTGGCATAGACAAGGTCCATTACTTAGGCTACATCATTGATCATCATGGTGTGCATGTGGATCCATCCAAGATCCAGGTCATCTGTGACTAGTCAGCCCCAACCACACTCACTAAACTTCAGAGCTTCTTGGGCCTCACCAATTTCTATTGCAAGTTTGTGTTGGGATTATCTCATATCACATGGGCCCTCAACCAAGTAAACAGGGGTGGTGGTAAGAAAAAATTTGCATGGGGCCTATCCCAACAACAAGCCTTCGAGGACTTGAAGAATTGTTTGTGCTAATCCCCAATACTTTAATTACCGGACATGCGACATCCATTTGAGATTGAGACAGATCCTTCAGACTATGTTGTGGGTGTCGTTCTCACTCAACATGGCCACCCTGTGGTATATCCTAGTGAGACACTATCAAATTATTTCTGTAAGAACCCTACTTATGAAAAAGAAATTTAATCCATTATGAAAGCCTGTCGCTAGTGGAGACATTACATTCTTGGGAAGGAGTGTTGAAATTACTAAGACAACTGAGAGGGGGGGGTGAATCAGTTGTAATTGATCTTAAACAATTTTAAGTCTATTAAACATTATTAATCTTTCTTCGAGTGATCATCAACAATATACAACATATGGATAGTAAAAGTAAAGAGAATCAATCACACATAAGGTATACATAGAGACAGATTTTCACGAGGAAACCCATAAAGGGAGAAAACCTCTTCTTCTTCGAAATGATAGGCAGTCTTTTAAGTTATGTACATCATCTATAATTGAGCACCAACTCAATGTGAGGCTGCTACCTCTATTTTACAAGCTGCAACTTGTTTGAGAGCACCAACTCTTTGGATTCTCTAGCACCCACTAGAAGGAATCACCAAATCCCTTAATGTTCCAGCACCAACTGGATGGAAGCACCAACTTCCAGTTACACAGGCTCCAACCTGTATAATAGAGAACACTTGTTCTCCCTTGCACCACCCTGGTTTCTCTGGTTGCAACCAGATGGAAGCTACAACTTCCTATGTTCAAGCTCTCACTTGAACCTCTGAGGACAATAGTCCTCTCGAGCACCTCCCAACCTCCCTAGAATATGAATGAATAAATAAACAGTCAACTACGCAGATAAATCAATTCTTACCAATCTTTCTTTGTTCTGTAAATCTGGTCTTCTTCTAACTGTTCTGCAATTCTTCTCTTCCTCTTTCTGTTCAGCAGGTCTGCTCTGCATTAACTTGTTCTGTCATTCTGCTCTGCTTCAACTTGTTCTTTTATTGTGCTCTACTTCAAGTTTTCTTCATCATCTGTTACTCTTCTCTGAGTTTCATCTCACTCTGTGCATATTCTCAATCTCACACTACACATTCTAAGATTTTCCCTTTCTTACAGTTTCATTCATTTTTCATACAGAACAACCAACCACACACAATCTGTCTCATTTTCTTTTATACACACACCCACGACGGTTCCACTTCGCATTTCCTTAGGCAAAAGAGAGACAACTGTCTGAGCAACTAAAACGCCAACTGATTGGAAATCATGAATCCGTTTCACTAACAGATTCATAACTGGTGAGTTAACTGTGAGAGAGAACAATAACTCTCTGATCTTTGTTCAAATTCACCTGCATCGTTGGATTGGCTTCATGAGATCTTGCATTCATTTCATCATTTCTATGGCCAAGCTTAGCACCTCTAGCTTCTACCTCCATCTTTCATCGATGTGATCAATGGCTATGACCACACGCTTATGCATAAAGTGCTTTTGCGATTTCTCATTTCATGAATTTCAACACTATGCTCCGTTGACCCCAAGTCAATGAAATTCCGATCGCTTTCCACATGTCCTATGATTCAATGGTCCAAATCTAATCTTGATTCAATGACTGTGATTGAATCACGATTTAGCATATCACGATTTCAACATTCTTGTTGCATTGTTTTCTTTGCCTCTCCATGTCGCAATTTGCGAAACTCCGATATGGAGTTAGATCAACGGTCTAGATCTAATCTTGATTTAATTACTGAGATTGAATCGCGATTTCGCATATCGCGATTTCGACATTCTTGTTGCAATGTTTTCTTTGCCTCTCCATGTCGTGATTCGCGAAAATCCAATATGGACTTAGATCAACGGTCCAGATCTGATCTTGATTTAACGACTGAGATTGAATCGTGATTTCTCATATCGTGATTTCGACATTCTTGTTGCAATGTTTTCTTTGCCTCTCCATGTCGTGATTCGTGAAAGTTCGATATGGAGTTTGATCAACGGTCTAGATATGATCTTGATTTAACGACTGAGATTGAATCGTGATTTTGCATATCGCGATTTCGACATTCTTGATGTTTAGTGTTTTTGTCACTTCAAAGTCCCGATCCATGAAACTCCGTAATGGAGTTGGATCAATGGTCCAGATCACATCTTGATCTGATGGCTTAGATTAAATCGCAATTTCACATATTGCGATTTGGCAATTCCTGTGGTTGATATTACTTGACATCTCTAACTCTCGATCTGCGAAACTCCGACATGGACTGGAATCAACGGTCCAGATTCAACCTTGATCTGATGGCTCAAATTAAATCATGATTTCAATAGGTTATGAAACCCTGATCCTTTGACTCTCCAGTCAATGAAATGACGATCTATCCCCACGTGTCCTACCTGTAAATGGATGGTCCTCCTTCTTTCAGAATTTTGTACGCCCACTTCTCCTTGTACTTTAAAAAGCGTGCAGGTTCTCCTTGATCCAACGATGGTTGGGTCGTGTGCTTGGATCTAATGTCTGATATCTGTCCTCCTCTTCAATGCTCTTCTTGTCTACATTCAAATCTGACGACCCTCGTTCTTTCGAGAATTTTGAATGGGATCCAACGATCAGAAATGCTTCTCAAACTTTACGGGCCTTCGATCATTCGATCAATGTTGTGTTGCCTTTGATCATTTGAACTTCCTAAACTTATCTTCTATTTTCCTGTCTATTACAAACTTCCTATTCTCATGCCATCTTCAATGTTGTAATTGCCATCAATGAAAAGAATTCGTTGTCTATTAAATATTTTCCATTCACTGTCTGTTAAATATTTTCCAACAAGGAGATAGTCATCCACACTAATCACAAGCCACTACAGTTCATGCAAACCCAAGGAAAATTGCAGAAATACCACCATCAGAAGTGGTCCACATACTTACAACAATTCCACCTCAACATCAAGTATAAAACAGGAAGTACCAACTGAGTTGTTGATTGCCTCAACCGACCTCCAGTCATGTCACTCACCATGGTTCTAGACTCTTGTGTCCACGAGACCTCCAAATGTCCCCACCTCTACGAGATATACCTTGACTTCTCTACCTGTTAAGAACCAATACCAGATCTGAAGATATAACCTGATTAGATCTACAAATATAATCACCACAAATACTGAATACATAATAGATCCACAAAGCAATATAGAAGAAACCACACTTTATTATATCAAACCCTTGAGGTAGGGAAACACCATACAATGGATCCTATTATGGAAGGGATCCTCTCCTGTTCACTTGCCTCTTCAAGGGGGCATCCTCCTAATGAGCTTCAACTCCAAATACAATAGTTCTCTTCATGTCTCATTACATTGCTTGAATCTTTTTATATAGTGCTACCATCACCTAAGAACATTCTAGAGGATGAATCTTCTAGAAGTAGAACCTTCTAAGAAGTCCTCTTACATTTATTATATCTAACTACCATAGTGGGCCTTATTTAATAATA
>ML779695.1:352452-383552 GCA_009831015.1 Picea engelmannii | reverse complement strand
TGGACCTAGTCCACCTTACATTGAATGACCTCCACTATTATCACTATGGGCCCTCTAGGCCCCCCCACTACCTCTCCAGCTACCTTACATTCCATCCCCCTTATGAAAGCGTTGTCCTCAACGCTTGATGTACAACCATATACCAGGGTCCCATGGATAATTGTGGACCGTAATGCTGAAGAAGACTAAAGGACCAAAGTCCCATGTAGAAAGAAAATCCACCATGCTGAAGTAGTCCAACCACCACTGTAAGCCTGGGTCCCATGTCCAAGTGCTCATGTGAAATCCCTGTAGAATATTTTGGAACCCAATAACCAACTCCAAATGATGCTCCAAAGACTGACACCTATCATGTGGATCTAAATAAGAAGATCCATCCACATAGTGGAAAAGGGTCGTAGAAGAATCTAGAAGGAGTAATACCACTGTAGAATATGCAGACTGAACGCTGGTAACTAGCTCTTGATGTGGGACCTTGATGTTCTCTCCATAAGGTGGAGTAGAGTCATAAAATAATATATGAAAGTGGTTGTCATCCCAGAAATGACAACTATCCATATACCAATCATCACAATATGCCTCAAAATCGTACCAAGCATATGTTTCTTGATTATATCCATTCATGAGGCCTTCCATAAGAAATATCTCCTGCATGTTATTCAATGAATCTTGAATACTACGAAAACTATCATTGAGGTCGTATGTGAGGCTGTCTGTGAGGCTGTTTGTGAGAACATGTGCAAATGCATCCAATCTATCATCCAATTGGGCTTTGAATGATTCAAGAATTTATTTCAAGGTTTGAGATGAAATATCCATATGATCACCCTATGAACTCTTCGGTCCTTCAGCCGTCACGAAAAAACTCAAAAAATAGACCCAAGAAGTTTCGACAGAAAATCGTGGCTTTTTCTGGAAAAACCCTAAAAATCTGCTGAACTTAAAATGCTCATAACTTCACTTCCCGAACTCCGTTTCGGCTGATTTGGTTTTTGAAATTGGGTGAAATTGTGAGAAGAACTCAGATCTGTAAATTATTTGGGCAAATTCGGCCTCCAAATGCTACAGAAATAAAAATAAATCACGTCGTCGTCCGCAGAAAAAACCCTGAAAAATTGCAGATTTTAAAACCTTAATATCTTGACCTTCCGTACTCCGTTTCAGACGATTTGTTTTTTTAACTTGGGTGTTTTTATGAGAGGAACTTAGATATACAACCTTTTTCTGTAAATTTTGCACAAAATTATACTGAAAATGTCTAGAATGTCGCGGCCCTCTTTTTTCTTCTCCAAAAACAAATCTGCAAAAATAAAAAATAGTTGCCCACAACTCCGGCCAAGGAAAGTGCTCTGATACCACTAGTTAAGAACCAATACGAGATCTGAAGATATAACCTGATTATATCTACAAATATAATCACCACAAATACTGAATACATAATAGATCCACAAAGCAATATAGAAGAAACCACACTTTATTATATCAAACCCTTGAGGTAGGGAAACACCATACAATGGATCCTATTATGGAAAGATCCATAAAGAAATATAGAAGAAACCACACTTTATTATTACCAAACCCTTGAGGTAGGGAAACACCATACAATGGATCCTGTTATGGAAGGCATCCTCTCCTGTTCACTTGCCTCTTCGAGGGGGCATCCTCCTATTGAGCTTCAGCTCCAAATACAATACTTCTCTTCATGTCTCATTACATTGCTTGAATCTCTTTATATAGTGCTACCATCACTTAAGAACATTTTAGAGGATGAATCTTCTAGAAGTAGAACCTTCTAAGAAGTCCTCTTACATTTATTATATCTAACTACCATAGTGGGCCTTATTTAATAATATAGTGGACCTAGTCCACCTTACATTGAATGACCTCCACTATTATCACTATGGGCCCTCTAGGCCCCCCCACTACTTCTCTATCTACCTTACACTACCACCTACCAAATGTTGGGTGCCAACTCAATGGTCACTAATTTCCATCTTCAGGATAGGTTGTTGTGTTGTTTGGGCCATCTTTGCATTCCATTAAGAGAGTGCGTGAAGCTTATTTGGGAAGTTCACTATAGTTGAGTGGCAGGACACATTGGCATCGAAAAGACAGTGGAAATGTTGCAGAATCATTTATACTAGCTGAAACTTCGACAATATGTTAGCAAGTATATTAGGGCCTGCACCACCTGTGCTATTTACAAACTGACCATAAAGAAACATGGCCTGTACACCCCTCTGACTACTCCTGAAAGGTTGTGGGAATCCATCTCAATGGACTACATGTCGGGCCTCCTATCCACCAAGAGGGGAAATGACTGTGTTTTTGTGGTTGTTGATTGCTTTTCCAAGTTGACGATTCTACCCGCCTGCAAGAAGAACATCACAACATAATCCACTACCAAGATATTATTTGAATGAGTATGGGTACATTTTGGGATCCCACAAACCGTTATCTAAGACCATGACAGTTCATTCCTCAACACATTTTGGTTGAGCCTCTGGTCACTACTAGATATCAATCTCACCAAATCCACTACCTTCCACCCCCAGATAGATGGCCAAACTGAGGTCATCAATTGGATGATTGTACATATCCTGTGCATGTACAATTCAAAACATCCCCAACATGGTATGAGAGTGTTCCCTATGTCCAACATAGATATAACTGATCCCTACATAGCTCAACTGGCCACAACCTCTTTCGAGTGGGGTTGGGATTCCAACCATTGGGACCCATGGATGTTGCACTACCCTTGGAGACCACCTCAATCGAATCATCCCCTGCTCCACCAAAAGTTGAAAATGACACCCAGTTCATTGAGTGGATCCAACACATCCACTAACAGGTTCAATATATTTTACAAAAGTCTAATGCCAAGTACAAGCAGTGCCATGATCAACATCGGGTGCCACATAAGTTTCAGGTGGGTGAAAAAATTTGGTTGCACTTGCAGAAAGAACTCCTTACAGGGCCCCATCGAATTTTCTCCCACTCTGTTATGGGCCGTAAACCATCACCAAGGTTGTGGGTGACAATTCATTTGAGCTCAACATTCCCCCTTTCCTTGGCCTACACCCCGTCTTCAACGTGGCTCTCCTTCAACTATATTTCCGACCATTATTGGACACCTTAGAGATATCAGAGTAGTTGAAACCAATAGAGCTCAACCCTGACTACATGCAACACGAATCCAATGATCAAATTGTGGACACACAAATCAAGGGAACACAACAACAAAGGATCTAAATTTATTGAGTCATTTAAGTAGGGAAGCTCCTACACCAAGGAAAATGGCTCACCCGGGGCCAAATTCAACAGAAATTTCATCATCTGATGGGGGGAATCAATGAAATGGATACCATTTATTCCTAAGGAGGGAGAATTGTTCCAGTTGGATATTGGTGGCCACCCACCTTTTCCAATTGGCTCAAAATAGTTTTCTGGCAATTTTGGTAATTTACTATTTTTCGCAGTTTTTAATTTCTGGGGCCATTTTGAGGGCCTAAATGAAGTTTTTTTGGGATAGAGATTCTTAATAATAGTAAAAGTATTTGATTGAGCCCCCAAAATTAATCTCCTCGATGGTACCTTTCCAACGAGCTATCGTGCGCCCTAAACAAAGATTGTATGCAAAAGTTATGACCCTGGGAAGTTGATGTACTAACTTACCCAAATGGGGCCCACATGAATTTTGGCGCTTCATCTCCTAGGGTTAGATTTTTTGGATGTATAGGGTTTGTGACATTCTAGTTTATTGTAAAAAATTCCTTCAAAGCCTCATTGTAATAACCTTCTTGTGAATGAGGCTTGAGCGCAACTGTCACATCTCTTCTTAGAGATACGTTGCCACCATTCCAACAAGGTTGTTTTCCGCTGCATTTTATAGTTTCAGTTTATTTCCTTATTGAATAGAAAACCAGTTTTACTGTATCTTTGTTATTCTGTATTAATTATATTTAAATAATTTGTATTTATTTCACTCCTCTCATAAAATACAGATCATAGAGGGTGGTTTGTCATCTCATGGAGGAGGAGGATGGAGATCACTCAATCCCTTGAGTAAGTTGACTACACCAAAAACATGATGCCTCAATAAAGTCCTATCATGTGTGTTAGCACTAGAAGTCGTTCTTAGATTTCTTTAAGAACAATTCTAATACCAATCATAATTTGAAAAATTGAATCAATTTAAATTGCGTGGATCAACAAGAAAGAACAAGAAAGAGGGCAACAATTTGATTGTAGATCAGTGATCTACCATTGGGAATGGATTCAAAACACTATGTAGATTGAAGGAAATCAAGATAAATCATGTGGTTAAGAGATTATATTATGATTCTTAGAATAAGGGAAAGTGAACAAAAAGAAGAATGTCTACTAAAAAGAGATCCTCTCTGCAAAATAGATTGAAAAATGCTTGAACAGAAACAATGAATAACATGCCATCTACAACAGATCCTTTGCTACTCAGGGATCCATTAATAAAAGGAAGCCTTTGATCCTCAAAAACTACAATATATTCAATCAATAAGATAACATGATAAATGGAAAACAAATAAGACAATATGATAAACAACCCTCATCAATCTTTAATGGCAGAAATAAGCAACTAAACTTCACCTCCAGATCTCTCCTCTCTTGGATCATGAATCCAACCCTTTCCTCAACAAAACAACTCCTATATAGTGTATCATCCTTCCTACTCTAAATAGTTTGAATCCCAAGTGGTTGAATTGCATTCCCTTTTCTCTAGGAGATGCTACAACAAGGTGAAACATAAAATCTACCTAGCTCTTATTTTTTTGGATCTTGTCTATTGTGGTAAAAGTATTTTGAAATAGGTCACGATGCTTGATTTGTCGATAGAAAACATGTCCCTCATGTCCAAATACATCCTAGGAAACCATTTGAACCCCCTTATATAGGTGGCATCCCTCCTATAGCTCATATTTATCAATCTGTTAGAGTTCGCAGTGCCTATGACAACATGCGTTGTGAACTTTCATGTAAGTTACGATTTAAATTTTTCTCCCAAATGACCAACTGGGTCAAACTGATGTTTTGGTAGAAATTCCATGATATTATGATTCAGCTCTACAAAAAGTTTCAAAAGAACCCATATCAGAATTTAAAATTTATGATGAAATAATGACTCTATTGTGTACTAATTTGTTGCAAACTGTCCCAAAATACCAGATCGCATTGCCTTTGATAGTACACATTGCCAAGTTTCCTGTAGGTTCTTGTTTACCTCCAAAATGATTCCAAACTTTAAAAATTGCATAAGAAGTTGGGAAAACCTTCTAGATACTACTACAAACATCTTGAAACATGAATTAACCTTGGATAAATCATATGAAGATGTTAAATTTAGCTTAAGACCCAAAATCATCACTTAAGTTTTCAATTGTATGCACAAAATTCAGTTGGAGGATGAACATGCTGCAAGTAGGAGGTGAGAAAAGAAGAACATAAATCCAACTTGGATGAGGCTGCAAACAGGAAGGATTGAAGAAACTCTGTGTAAAACAAAGGGTTTGCAGCACTAGTGGTTAAGTTCGCAACATGAATTGAACTAGGTTTTTATGAAAAGCTTGCAAGATTTTCCACGTATGAGGAGAAAAATATGAGTTGAAAAGTTAAAACCTCAGACCTAGATGAATATCAATTGGGGAAGGTTTGATCTATCAAATAAAAAAGATTTTACACCGCCTGTTTGTAGCGCACAATAATATAGTGGATAAGGTTACCATTGCAAGAGGAAACTGTAAATTGCTCTTTTGGTATAACAAACTTGAAAATGATCAGGGTTTAGGATACCAATGTTGAACCCTATTTCTTTCATGACGATGAACACTATCATGATACCAAAAATCTTACGTGGACTAAGGTCATAATTTTTGACTCCTGAACATTTCATGTGCTAACCATGTGGATATTATAAATTTTGACATATTAAAGTCTCTTTCACCACTTTGATGTTTTTTCAATTTAGATTTAGTGGGCATAGACAAGTCCCTTTCATCACATTTGTTACCACTCTTTCCATTAGGGTTTGGTTGTATAGAATATTCCATGTTGGCACTTTTTGTTCTCACGAATTAGGATATCATCTTTCAATCCTATATAAAGGACCTCAATCATTGTAAAGAAACTATTTTGTAACATTAATAAGGCTTTAATAGGAAAAAATAGTTTAGACATTCTAAAAATATTTTTCTGAATTGTTGAGTAGTATAATGTGTGCTTTATGAATTTACAAGTATTATGTTAATACTTATATTATTAATATAACAATTTTTTTCAAGTTATATAACTAGCCATATAATTTCATTTTATATACTTGTATATCTTATGTATTTTGTTTATTTTTAGTTATATGACAAAGTTTTTAAAGTATATAAGAATACTTATATCTCTTAGTTATTATAACTTAATAAGTTATATTTCATAGTGGTTTCTTGTTTAAATGATATTTGACCTAACCCTAAACATTCTTTATAGTTGGCCCAATATCTTTATGATTCATTCTCTCACTCTTGTCATTGTCATTCCATAGGTATGCTCTCCTACCGAATTCTCCCAACACCTCGTACAACTCACCTACACCTAGAAACTCCCCTTCATGCTAAGTAACCCAGATTTCCAACAATGCACATCCAATTCAGATGCATGGTGTGAATTTTTCACACACTTCATTAATACATGCTTCGAAGTAACAATGTAAATAAGATTTTCACATGGGATCTTTCTCATGAGGTCAAATCACATTATTATTGTGATATGCGACAGTTGGTGGGTTTAAACTAAACATTATTGTGTAGGTTGTTCAATGACATACACAATATTCATTAAACATGATGAAATTCAAAGACACGAAGACCTTGAAATTTGTATGCATTGAGAATCCATTGATGATTTTATGTTAATAAAAAGATAATGCAATTTTTTCATTTAGTGGTTAAGTTTTGAAAAAATTTCCTTAGGAGTGGGTGTATATTGTGCATATGTTGGAATTCCCTTTAAACACTTGTAGGAACTTATAGAACTCAAAAAATTTACATTTTTTGTTTTTTATGTCCTTTGGACCAAGTCGTCATGTGTACTTGAATGGCTCTAGGAAGCAAGTTGAAACTCACCATAAATTGAAAAACATGGCTCAAATCAATGAAAAATTGATTCTATTAGAATCTTGACATTATATTATAGCTAGAAACACCCCTCTCCAGTGAGTACATGGCCCGAAGCTTGTTTTATTCAATGATTCTTGGAACAAGGGTTTTTCTTAGTAAGAGGTAATGTAAATTTTTTATTTAGGGGTCAAATTTTAAAAAATTTGCCTCAAGAGTGTGTGAAAAATGTTCTCGCATCAGCCTTAACAAAACATGTTTCTAGGAACTTATGGTAGTAAAAAAGGTTTCTCAATTCAGTTTTATGCCCCCAAGACCAATTTTCCATGTGTTCTTGAATGTCACTGGAAAGAAAGTTCTAACTCACCATAAAATGAAAATTAGGACTTGGATAGATGAACCATGTATTTTATTGGAATTGTGACATTAGATTTACATATAGGGGTGCTCCTCTCCCATGGGTCCACAGCTTGGAGCTTTTTTTATTCAGTGAATCTTAAAACTAGAGTTTTTCTTAGTAAGATGCAATTATTGTTTTTCATTCAAGGGTCAAACTTTGAAAACTCTACCTCATTAGCATGTGGATAATCTACTCATGTTATGCTTAAAAATACATTCTTGTAGTAACTTATGACACTCACAAAAGTTGACCGATTCAGTTTTTAAGCCCTTGGGACCAATTTTCCATGTGTCCTTGGATGGATTTTGAAAGAAAGTTGTAAATAACCATAAAATGAAAACTAGGACTCACAACATTGAACTAAAGATAGGGGCACCATTCTCTGATGTGTTCATGGCTTAGATATTTTTGATTTTGATGATGTTTGAAACTTATGTTTTTCTAAGTAAGAGGAAATACAAATTTTTCATTCAGGGGTCAAATTTTGAAATTTTTTCCCCAAGAGTGTGTGGATAGTGTACTCACATTGGCCTTTCCCAAAATGTATTGTAGAATATCCACAGTATGATCTAAAAAATATATCCATTGAATTTAGTGTTGGATTATGTTGTCATTGATATCAAAGACTATGACAACCATGGATGTCACAGGCAAGGGGAGACTAAATGTTGTTACCTTGTGTAAATGAAAGGTACAAGGATCGACGGAGGAGTAGTAAAATTGAATGTTGTAAGGGTTGATATGTCCCCATGAAGAAATTAGAGGGTATATGAGTTACAGAAACCAAGTACGGGAAAATGTGGCTAACAGATCACAATATGATAAAGTCTAAAGAACACATAGGAAGTCCTAGCCTACACAAGTTTTATCTCTAGAAAAGATTCTATGAGGGTACCCAATGACTATATTTACCCAATAAAAGAGTGGACTATGAGCATAGGTACTCCGACGACAAGGAATTGCGAGCATGACTGTGATCCATTGATTCCAGACTTTGAGGATTGTTGGATACATCAGAGTATGAGCCATCAGGGTGGAAGAAGCCCAATGATGTGGAGCTATGAGCTATGATCTAGACCATAGGTTAACAAATAGGAGAGATGTAATCTCAATTGTGGACCATTGTGGGTCCCACCCGATCATCTCACAAATAATTATAGTGATGAGAGATAATCATCATGTAGTTTCAAGGACCGATGTAATCAAAGCCATTGACTCCATGTTCTGAGAATCATTGTATTCGTTGGACTATGTTCCATTGGAGAGGCTCTGATTAGAGTTAGTTATTTATGATCGGAGGGGTTTTGGCGGAGAAGACTCCAGGAGCCAACAACAATCGTTGGATTTGTCAAAACAATATGATGGTCCAATAGGCCCGGTGGTCACATTGAATGCGATCAAAAAATTGACGGTGAACATTGAATGGAGATATAGATCTGACAGTGGCTGAGTGCTGAGGGAGTATAGTTGAAGATTGAGGCCCTAGGGGGGCTTGGTATCTTGATGGTCCCGATTTGAAGGAGATAAGATTGATGGTCGAGAGTTAATCTAAGGGAATATCATAACACTTCTAAGAATTGAACCCTACATTGTCTTTTGTGAAAATATTGTGTGAGAAGGAAGGTGTTTGAGCCGGTTTCAAAGGATCTTGGAAGCCCAAAGTTGAGGAAGAAGAAAAGGGAGTCAGAGCCAACCCCATTGATTTATTTTTTATGGAAAAACACTTTGGTATGGGCACGCATAAAAATTGTTGCATAGATTGTTTTTATGAGGGGGTGTGCATTCTGATATTGCAAAGTGAAGGAACGAGTGAGAAAATATGCACATGCGAGAATAAGAGAACATATGCACTCATGATCATGAGAGAGTATGGTATGATGGTGAAAGTAGATCTATGAGGCTCATAGGTCCAAGGATGTAAGAGAATATGAATTTCTAAGGGTGGTTGGGAGGTGCAAGGAATTTCTGAATCTGTGCAGAATGAGAGCCAGAGGAGAATGATGTTGGACATATTACACACTCACCTATAATTATTTTCCTAAGTTTTACAGTCGAATGTTGAGAAATATTCCTTATATTAGAATATTCTCTCTAGAGAATATTCCCCTACAAAATAGAATGTTTCTCTTCAGTTTAGAGTCATTTACACTCAGTTACACGTAGTCAAAGTAGTGGAAGTCGTGACTCAGTTAACTGATGATTGCATAGATCAATTAACTAGGACTAGGTGGAAGTTCACTCCAATGTCTACCAATGAGTGTCTAGATCTCTCTATATTACTACTATGAAACATTAGTTGCTCATGTATCTTATATCTATTGTAAATTATTCACTCTTTGAGTGTGGAAAACAATTAATACAATTCTTTGAGTCTCTCTCTTGTTTCCATATTTTCTTATTTTTTCTGCAAACTGTGTATGTCTTTTGCTAGCTAGATCTTATTTGTGCAGGGTCATTCACATTTACATGGTATCTAAGTCGACAAATTGTTAGGAAAAAGACACACCCAACTCTTTTTGCGAGTATTAAAGATTGAAGAACGCAGAAAAGATGGATTATTCATCGACAATACTTTTCATGCCTCATAACTATTTGGAGTAGAAGCCAAAAATTATGATTCAACTCAGATGCAAAGGCTTGTACCAAATAACTATGGAAATGGAAGTAGATCATGATTCCTCTGATCAGATAAAATTTCTTTCTCAATAGACAAGATATGGACATAGGATGTATTTGCTTGTCTATTTCTCCTTAAATTCTCCACTAAGTATGTGATGAATCACGACATTCAACTCCAAATGAACTATGGACTAGATTGGAGGTTCTATTCTAGAATAAATAATATTTTGAAAATTTCATGCAGGAGATTCAAAATATATATCCAATAAAGAAACCATAAGAATATCAAGAATCTTATTCTGAAGAGTCTTCTACACAAGTATTTGCACAAATTCTTGTTCCATTAATTGCAGATGATGTCTACTCCATTTAATATTTTATTTTATTTTATTTTTTCTAAATTTCATGTGGAAGATATATTTCATGCATCTCAAGGGTCACATGCAGACAGTTTTCCATGTTCCATGCATGCATCTTAGGAGAAGCATGCATACACCATCCATGCATCTCAAGAGACAAAAAGGGAGTTGCGCACATTAGATTCAATTCTGATATTTTCTGATAACAATTTACAGAAATAAATTGTATATTTGAATTCCTCGCAGAAAAATGTCCAATTTCAAAAAATAAATTGTTAGAAATAAATTTCTGGAAGCGAAGTTATGATCATTTTAAAATCAACAAAATTTGAACGTTTTTTTCCAAAAACGGACGCACGGTTTTCAAATTTTCATCCAAACTTTATTTCGATATTCTTCATTACAAGAAAAGAAAGTGGATATGTGTGGACATCTCAATTGTTCATCTACTTCATCATATTTGTGCAGACATATACATCTTCAATAAAATCTTTAATAAGTACAAACTTGCACAATTGTGAGGTCTTCTTGGAGTGAAGGATAGGGTTCCTTAGAAACTGCTTTTTGTTCCTTCTCATTTTCTATATGCATTGTAATTTGAGGAGGGGTGGGGAGGGGGGGGGGTTCCCAAGAGGTTTTCCATCTTTTCTTGTTTTTTCTTTTTAGTGTCTCATTCTTATATGAAATGTACAATGGGTAACTAACATGGCCTTGGTTTCCAAGACCCATTCATCATGTACACCCTAGTAGTGTTCGAGGGGAGTGTTGGAGATATTACACACTCACCTCTAATTATTTTCCTAAGTTTTACAATCCAATGTTGAGAAATATTCGTTAGATGAGAATATTCTCTACAGAGAATATTCCCCTACAAAATAGGATGTTCCTCTTTGTTGAGGAAAATATATGAAATGATCTTACTCAAGCATTTTCATATTCTTCTTGGCTAAATAAAAATATATGGGAATGTCACCCTAGGTTTATAACCATCAAAAAATAAAATCCTAACTCACAAGTATCAATTACAAGTGCTTAGGCTAGTTTTTTTGGCGCAAACACCTCCAAGGGCGCGTCTACACCTACCAGGACCTTCTTCTTCTCTAGCCCGAAGAGCTACAATGCCCTTTAGATCCCGTATCGGGACCTTTTGTCACCCACAGGATGCTCTATTGATCTCCTGGCAGTCCTTTCAGGAAATTGGGTCCTGCGTTATCACGAAAATCGTGGGAACATTCCTCGTGCTACCCGAATCCCCGAAACCTGATGAGTTTCAATGTCGAAGCTTCCTTGTTCCTGTCAGGGATTTCCCTATCGGGAAATCGACATAGGTGATGTCGTGGTTCACTTCCTCCCCAAATCTACGAACCCCAATTCGCGATGGCGCTCCCGCTATGGCGCTAGCCCCTTCGGCTGCTCCTTCCTCGTGTGACCTGTCGACCCACATGACCGTGTCCTTCCCCCTTATCGGGATTTTAGAGTTCGCGAGTTTGCCATGTGAAGAAATCACACTCCTGGAATCTCTGATCCCCGATATCCAATGCCACCTGTCCTCTATCTACAACAAGGACCTGGGGCCCACGCTCCCGTAGTGATCAGGAAATCGCAATTTATAATGCGCTGTGTCACAGAACTTTCCAAATCCCAAACTCTGATATGTGATGCCACCTTTCGTTGTCTCAGGGTGAGACTCAACCCTCCGACACCTGTCCTCCACTAGGCGTCTTTAACCCTGTCGGGAAATCACAGATCGCGATTTCAACATACACAACACACTTGACTCCGGAAATCCTGAATTTCCAAACTCCGATTCCGCTGGATCCTCGGACACGCATCCCTGAGTCGAACGGTCCCGATCTCATCAGAAAATTGTGGATCGCAGTTTCGATGTGTGAGAGTTTATTTCTCTCAGAAACCCCAATGCTCTGGTTCCTGACTTCCTCGGATCTCCTGCCAAGTGTCCTCGCTGTGATCGACGGCTCCCGTTGCGTCGGGAAATCGCTAGTCGCGATTTCAATATGCTCAAACTATTGTCTTCACAAACCCCGATTCCCCGATGAGTCGAATCCCGATGGCTCTTGGATCCTCCCTTGCACGCCTCGGTTTAACTCGTATGCATCTCTTCGAGATATAACAGCTAGCGAGGTTTCACTGGTTTTCCTTGGTGAACCCTGGTTGTTGATTCCTTCCTTAAGAGGTTTCTAGGAAATGACTTAGTGTTCCTTCCAGAATCCCTTTCCAACGCTTGGGATTTCAACCTTCTGCTCAAGCTTTCTTCTACATGGACTCTTGTGTTCTCCTTCTGAGATATCACAAAGGAACTATCCCTCCTAAGCTTGTCAACTCTGATTCTTTCAGAGAATTTGTGCACACTACTCGTGCCTAACCTTCAACAACTTCCCAAGTGTTGAGTCTTTCAGACTCTGTGCACTTCCGCAACAGTAGTCTCTGCCTTCCTTTGCTCAGATTAACCACTGATACTTTTAACTCCGCCTGTGCGCTCTCCCAGCACGGCCTCCATAGACCCTTGAAACTTCTGGGTGAATGGGAATAAGTGTTAAACTACTGAACCCTCATCAACGCACTCTATGCGGATGAATTCGACTGCACTCTTTGCAGGAATCTCCTGGTTCAGTTAGAGAAACAATTGAAACTTATTCTCTTCTCTCTCAGACTTCAGTTAAAAACTCTGAAATCACATGCACAGCATATTCAAAGCAATTGCATGACCAGAAAGAAAACATTCATGAGAACATAAACAACATACACAGAGAAACAACAACCAACCATGAAATTGAATCAAAGACTCTCTTCTATTAATTCAAAAACATCTGTACATGGGTGTTCTTCACAAATCCTCTCTTTGCTCCCTCTTATTGCTCCTGAATGAATGATTATGAATATTACAATTTACAAAGGAGGGTGTCTATATCTGTTTTCCCTCTCGAAAACTGAAACTGTTTAATCTAGACTTAAAACGCCTATCTACCTGCATTAAACCTATTAAATGCCTCCTATCTATTTCAGACAAGAGCATATGGCTTGAGGTATGATACAACATACAAAAGGAGCTCCTTCATAAAGGATCATTTAAGACTTGCGCTACAATCCCAAAGCACTTTTTCAAAATTTTGGGTTTGTTTATCCAATTGAACTTTTGCTTGATGTGCTGGCTCGCTTGTTGAGTTGGCGATGCTCCTGCATCATACTCCTCGGCTTGAAAGATTTCATGGGATCCTGTCCATGAGCTCCTGCATGGTCTGTCCATGCTTTTGGATAACTGATTCTGTCTCCCAGCTGGCATCCTCCACTGGGTGGTTCTTCCATTTGACCAGGTATTCAAAGTATTCCTTCCGCCTGGTCCTCTTACCCACTCGTTTGTCCAGTATGCACTTCATCTGTGGTTTTTCTACTACTGGTAATTGTTTCATCCAGTGGATCACTAGTTCTTTAGCTCCAGCCTCTGCTTCTCCAACACTGTATGGGTATAAATATGAAACATTAAATATCGGAGATATCCCAATGCCATCCGACAACTCAATTTCATAAGCGTTCTCTCCAAATTTCTTCAGGACTCTGCATGGTCCAATTTTCTTCATCTTCAGTTCATTGTATGTTCCCCTTGGGAACCTTTCCTTCCTCAGGTGTGCCATAACAATATCACCAACTTCAAACTGAAGTTGTCTCCGATGATGATTTGCTCTGTGCTTGTATTCCTGATTTTTGTTTATCAGTCGTTGCTTCACCTCATCGTGAAGTCCCTTCATTGCTTCAGCGAATTCCTCTGCGCTAGCACTGCTAGTTGCAGCCTGTTCTGACTCCCTGAGTTCAGAAACTCCCCTCGGTTGTGTCCCATACAAAATATGAAATGGACTTTTACCTGTACTCCGATTCACTGAATCGTTTTATGCAAACCCCGCCTATGGCAATACGTTGTCCCAGCTGCAGTGGTGCTCTGTCACCAGGCTTCTTAATAAATCTCCCAGGATTCTATTCACCACCTCTGTTTGTCCATCCGTCTGGGGATGGTAGGCTGAACTAAACATTAAGGTAGTTCCCATCTTCTTCCATAGTGTCCTCTAGAAATGTCTAATGAATTTTGTATCCCTTTTCGATACAATGCTTCTGGGTAAACCATGAAGTCTAACAATCTCTTTGAAAAACAAATTTGCGATATGTATTGCATCGCTAGTCTTATGGCACAGAATGAAATGTGCCATCTTTGAGAACCTATCAACCACCCCAAAGATTGAATCATGTCCTCTTTGCGTCCTTGGAAATCCTAATACGAAATCCATGCTAATTTCATCCCATGGCCTGTCAGGTATGGGTAAGGATTGATAAAATCCCGCATTCTATTTTCTGCCCTTTGAATGTTGACAAATCCTGCACCTTTCAACAAAATTTTTGACATCTGTTCGCATTTTCGGCCAGAAATAGGCTTCACTCAGATTTGCAAATGTTTTATCGTGGCCAAAATGTCCTGCTAATCTGCCACTATGCTTTTCTTTTAGCAGGTTCTCCCTCATGGAGAAATGTGGAATGCATAACTGATTTCCTCTAAACAACAATCCATTCTGGATCATGTAATCCATCCACGGGCTTCTATCTCTAAGAACTGGATTCTCAGCTTCCTCATACACCTCTGCAAAATCAACATCACCTGCATACATGTCCTTAAGGTTTTCAAAACCTAATGTCTTGACTCTGAACTCCTGCAGCAACAAACACTTCCTGCTTAAAGCATCAGCCACTTTATTAGCAGTCCCTAAAATGTGTTTAATTACAAATGTAAAATTTTGCATATATTCTACACATTTGGCATGTTTCTGATTCAGCTTCTCCTGCTGAGTCACAAACTATAGTGCATGGTTATCACTATACAATACAAACTCTTTTGGAAGCAAATAATGTCTCCACTTCTTTAATGCCTGTATGATGGCATAAAATTCTTTATCATACGTGGAGTACTTAAGTTTTTCTTCATCCAGCTTCTCGCTGAAATATGCAATCGGCCTATCCTCCTGGCTTAAGACCGCTCCTATGGCAAAGCCACTTGCATCACATTTTACCTGAAATGTCTTAGTAAAATCTGGCAACACCAAAACCGGTTGTTCGGTGATCCTTCGCTTCAACAGATTGAATCTTTTCTCTACCTCTTCAGTCCAATGAAAAGATTTATGTCTTTTCTTGACCGTGTCCATCATTGCTGCACTAATTCCACTGAAGTTCCTAATGATTTTCCTGTAGAAACTGGCCAATCCGTGGAAACTTCTCACCTCGAAAACATTTCTTGGTGATGACCAATTCTTAATCACCTCTACTTTACTTGGATCCATCTTCAATTCATTTTCCGATATGACAAACCCCAAGTAAATGAGTTCTCTCTTCATAAATGAAGATTTCCTCATATTGATCAACAACTTCTCTTGCTGTAGCTTTCTCATTACTGCAGCTAAATGCTTCAAATGCTCTTCTCTTGACTTGCTAAAAATTAAGATGTCATCCAAATAAACAATGACAAACTTACCAATAAACTCTTTCAGCACTTCATTCATCAGCCTCATGAATGTACTTGGTGCATTCATCAAACCAAATGGCATGACTAGCCATTCGTACAACCCTTCATTGGTTTTAAATGATGTCTTCCATTCATCGCCTTCCCTCATGCGAATCTGATGGTATCCACTTTTCAAATCCACCTTTGAAAAAAAATTTGCCCCGCTCAGGCAATCCATCAAGTCATCCATTCTCGGCAATGGAAATTTGTACCTGATGGTGATTTTTTTAATGGATCTGGAGTCTGTACACATTCTCCATCCTCCATCCTTATTTGGACTCAGTACCGTTGGAACAACACATGGACTAAGACTTTCCCTGACCATTCCTTTATCCAACAACTCCTGTACCTGTCTTTTGACCTCCTCATTCTCCTACGGCGTCAACCTGTACGCTGCTTTGTTCGGTAAACTTGATCCTGGTATGAGGTCTATATGATGGCTTATGCTCCTCATCGGTGGCAACGGATGTGGTAATTCATCTACCACTATATCAGCGAACTCTTCCAGTAGTTCCTGAATTTCCTCTGGCAGATCATCCACTCTTGTGCTGGTCAAAACAACTCTCAGTTTTCTGACCACAAAGAATTGTGGATCTTCCTTTTTCTTTACTTTTTCCAGAAGTTCCTTCCCACTCATGAGAAGTATCCTATTGTTCACTTCTGGTTTCACCTCCTTATCTTTTATCGGAAGTAACATGTGTGTTCTCCCATCCTTCTCTAAAGTGTACATATTCATTTTCCCATCATGAATTACATTTTTGTCATATTGCCATGGTCTGCCTAGCAATAAATGACATACATCCATAGGAATAACATCACAGAGAATTTTATCATTATATCCTCCTATCTTGATGTCCACTAAGCACTGTTTAGTGACACTCACCTGATGTCCCTTCTGTAGCCATGAGACTTTATATGGACTGAGGTGATCAGTCGTTTTCAGCTCTAATTTCTCCAACATCTCAGTTGAAACAAGATTATCGGTGCTTCTGCTGTCCACGATAACTTTGCATTTCTTGTCCTTGGTCTTGCATGTGGTTCTGAACAGCCTGCTTCTCTGAGCTATGTCCTCCACCTCCTTCTCAGGTGTTACGAGAGCTTTACACATCATCAATGACCTTCCGTCTTCTGCGTCTTCTGCTTCAGCAGCTCGCCTTTGTGCCTCGGAAATGTGAGCTTCTCCTTTGTCCTTCTTCCTGTCTGGACAGTCAACGGCCTTATGTCCATCTTTTCATCATGTGTAGCATGTGATGACTCCTCCTCTGCCTCTTCCTCTACCTCTAGTACGAGGAAAAGTACTGTTATCAGTGTATCCTCCATCTGGTTCTGCCTGCTGCCTTCGCTGTTCATCATGTTGGCCTCGCTGAGAACTTCCACCTCTTTTTGTTTTGGTCTGAGGCTTCTTCCAGTCATCCTTAGATTTCTGGAACCTATCTTGGGTAACTGATTTTCCTCTCGGCTGTCTCCTACCTCAGCCTCGTTGTGCTGGCTTACGGCTTAGCTTTTCTTCCACCTTTAATGCCATCTGATACGCATCTTCAACTGTTTGGATGGTCGTCATGCTTAATTTGTCCTGAATGTCATATCTCAGACCATTCAAGTATCTGGCAACCTTCTCATCATTGCTCTCCCGATGACCTACTCGGATATTGAGCTTGTAAAAGTCTTCGATGTATTCCTTCACCGTCATCAACTTCTATCTCAGGTTCTGCATCCTCCTGAACAATGTGATCTGATAATCCCTTGGGATGAATTTTGCCTTCATTTTCGCAATCATCCGATCCCAGCTTTTGATTTTTTGTTTTCCTTTGGAACGTCTGTCTGCCTGAAGCTCGTCCCACCATAATGCTACATGTCCCTTCAATTTTGTGACAGCATGCCTTACCTTCTTATCCTCTTCGATATCTTCATAATCGAAGTAGGTGTCAAGAGCTCTGATCCAATCCAACAACTCTTCTGCATCCAGACTTCCTTCATAAGTTGGAATGTCCATTTTTGTCTTTGAACTCATTCGAGCAATAGCTTTGATCAATCGCTCATTGGCTGCATCTTCGGCTGCAACTTCTCCTTATTCATGTCCAACATCACCTTCATCCTCAGAGTCACTTAGATCCCCAACATTGGCTGTGCGTCTCTGCGCTGCTTCCATATTATCCATTCTGGCACGAAGATTTCATAATTCCCTCTCCATCTCTATATTCTGTCCTTGGCTACTTCTTTCTCTAGACATTTCTCTCTCCCTGGACAGTTCCCTTTCCCCCTCTGGACTGGGTGATTGTCTACCTCTTCTCGATGGCATGGTGAAATTTTCCCTTCTCCTCTGTTACAGAAAACAGAGAGATTTTTCTCTCTCTGATACCACTCTGGCGCAAACGCCTCCCAGGGTGCATCCACAACCACTAGGACCTTCTTATTCTCTGGCCTGAAGAGCTACAATGCCCTTCAGATCTCGTATCAGGACCCTTTTTCACCCACAGGATGCTCTATTGATCTCCCGGCAGTCCTTTCAGGAAATCGGGTCCCGCGTTATCGCAAAACTCGTGGGCACGTTCCTCGTGCTACCCGAATCCCCGAAACCCAATGAGTTTCAATGCTGAAGCTTCCTTGTTCCTGTTGGGGATTTCCCTATCAGGAAATCGGCATAGGTGATGTCGTGGTTCACTGCCTCCCCAAATATCCGAACCCCGATTCCCTATGGCGCTCCCGCTATGGCACTAGCCCCTCCGGCTGCTCCTTCCTCGTGTGACCTGTCGACCCACGTGACCGTGTCCTTCCCACTTATCGGGATTTTGGAGTTCACGAGTTTTCCATGTGAAGAACTTGCACTCCTAGAATCTCTGATCCCCGATCTTCGATTCCACTTGTCCTCTGTCTATAGCAAGGACCTGGGGCCCACGCTCCTGTAGTGATCGGGAAATCGCGTTCGGGAAATTGTGATTTCCAATGCGTTGTGTCACGGACCTTTCCAAATCCTGAAATCCGATATGTGACACCACCTGTCATCATCTCAGGGTGAGACTCAACCCTCCGACACCTGTCCTCCACTAGGCGTCTTTAACACTGTCAGGAAATCATAGATTGTGATTTCAACATATGCAATGCGCTTGACTTCGGAAATCCTGAATTTCCGAACTCCGATTCTACTGGATCCTCGGACACGCGTCCCTAATTCGAATGGTCCCAATCTCGTCAGACAATCGCGGATCGTGGTTTCTATGTGTGAGAGTTTCTTGCTCTCGGAAACCCCGACGCTCTGGTTCCCGACTTCCTCGGATCTCCTGCCAAGTGTCCTCACTGTGATCGACGGCTTCCGTTGCATCGGGAAATCGCTAGTCGCGATTTCAATAGGCTCAAAACTCTTGTCTTCACAAACCATGATTCCTCGATGAGTCGAATCTCAATGGCTCTTAGCTTCTCCCTTGCATGCCTTGGTTTAACCCGTATGCATCTCCTCAATATCTAATGGCTGGCGAGGTTTCGCTGGTTTTCCTTGGTGAACCCTGGCCATTGATTCCTTTCTTCAGAGGTTTCTAGGAAACGACTAAGTGTTCCTTCCAGAATCCCTTTCCAACGCGTGGGCCTGCAACCTTCTGCTCAAGATTTCTTCTACATGGACTCCTGTGTTCTCTTTCTGAGATATCACAAAGGAACTATCCCTCCTGAGCTTGTCAACTCTAATTCTTTTAGAGAATTTGTGCACACTACGCATGCCCGAACTTCAACAACTTCCCAAGTGTTGAGTCTTTCAGACTCTGTGCACTTCCGCAACAGTAGTCTCTGCCTTCCTTTGCTTAGATTAACCACTGAGACTTTTAACTCCGCCTGTGCTCTCTCCCAGCACGGCCTCCACAGACCCTTGAAACTTCTGGGTGAATGGGAATAAGTGTTAAACTATTGAACCCTCATCAACGCACTCTATGCGGATGAATTCGACTGCACTCTTTGCAGGAATCTCCTAGTTCAGTTAGAGAAACAATTGAAACTTATTCTCTTCTCTCTCAGACTTCAGTTAAAAACTATGAAATCAAATGAAAAGCATATTCAAAGCAATTGCATGACCAGAAATCAAACATTCATGAGCACATAAACAACATATACATAGAAACAACAACCAGCCATGAAATTGAATCAAAGACTCTCTTCTATTAATTCAAAAACATCTGTACATGGGTGTTCTTCACAAATCCTCTCTTTGCTCCCTCTTCTTGCTCCTGAATGAATGATTATGAATATTACAATTTACAAAGGAGGGTGTCTATATCCTTTTTCCCTCTCGAAAACTGAAACTGTTTAATCTAGACTCAAAATCCCTATCTACCTGCATTAAACCTATTAAATGCCTCCTATCTATTTCAGACAAGAGCGTATGGCTCGAGTTCTGATACAACATACAAAAGGAGCTCCTTCATAAAGGATCATTTAAGACTTGCGCTACAATCCCAAAGCACTTTTTCAAAATTTTGGGTTTGTTTATCCAACTGAACTTTCGCTTGATGTGCTGGCTCGCTTGCTGAGTTGGCGATGCTCCTGCATCACTTTTTCACAAATAAAATATGTTGGAAAATACATTTAATATGATTTTTTGAATATAATATTTGTTGAAAACAAGTGCAAAATACAGAAGTAAGACACCAGGATGATAATCAAGACAAATGATAGATAAAGGAATCCTATATTTCATTCCAATTTACCAAAGAGTCATTTTCTTTACAAAATCTCATACAGAAATTTCGGACCAAAGTCAAACTTAGACATCCCCGATGGAATATACAAAAGGACCTCTGACAGAAAATCAAAACTAAACTCTAAAAGATGGATCTGCTTGCCACAGATTGTTGCCCACTCGACTCTGCACAATAGCCTTTGTCAGTCATGAAAACTAATTCACAAACAGACAAGTCTACACAGACTACAAAGATAGATCAACACCTCTAAAAAACAAGTGTCTGAATGATGTAATTCAGCCCTGAATGTTGTTGTCTACAATAAGACCCTGCTATCATAAAAAAGAATTAGGCTTGTGATAAATTAAGGAATGAATGAAAACTGAACTATCTCAACATAAACTCAAAGAGAATACCTTAGTATGCTTCTCCTTCTATCCTCCTCTTGTTCCTCCCTTTCCTTTTTCCTTTAAACAAATTAGATTTGGTTGAAGTAATTGAACCAACTCATTAGTTAAGTTAATTGAAGGACTCAACCAACTTTTAGTTAAGTGGGGAAGTAATAATCATAATAAGGGTTATAAATAAATAATAACTAGTAGGTGGGACCTCGTGTGACTCCCTTTAGCTCTTAACAATCATAACACACTAGTTAATTAAGAAAAACACACCTCCTTGTGACTCCCATCATCATATTAACATTTGACAATTTATCTCAAAATATTTGAAATTATCTTCAAAAAAAATATATTACTCATATATCCAAAGAAAACATGTTGTCCAAAATTCTTGAAGTCAACTAACTGAAAAATCCGTCCTGAAACAACTGGCCTAACTCTTGTGAGTCAACATCAAAGTGTATGGAGAACCTTGGCCTTCTTGGGCCTCTATTCCAATTACCTCTCCCTCAGTTGCCTTTGCCATGGCTACCTCGGCTGAAAAATCTCATTCCTGCATGCATGATTGATTAACAAATAGTCCTTTTAACAACCATACATGATAACTCTTTAAAAATATGAAATAGATTTGGATCAACAATAAATCAGGCTCATGCAATCCAATCCATACAAATTGTTTAATTGTTTTTCAATGAGCAGGGGGTGAACAAAAGGTCCTGGGATATGCAAGGGGCTTGTATTTAGTGAAAAATGCTAAAATGAGGGGGAAAAGAAACATGGTTACTGCTCAAAGACCACAACAATAACCTGTTATGCAACCAAAGAAAACATCATTGTAGTCCAATCAAGAAAATGAAACTCTAAATTGCTTCAATACATAATTCTTCTTGACTGTAATTAAATTTTAGAACATTGAGTGAAAAATGAATGTGGGAAGGCGAGGGGGTTGTAATTAGAGGAAAGCGAAATAATGGTAGGGAAAGAGAGAGATTACTATTCATAAAATTAATTAAGTGATCCATAATCCATTATGTAAAAGGAAACACACCAACCAAATGACCACCAAGACCCAAACAATTACTATGCATAGCTCAAGAAATCCCGTGCATTAACTTGCTACCTGCTTGTAATCAAATATTAAACATAGTTTCATCAAACAAGACAATATGCAGTCCACAACAACCTGTAGGGGAGCTCTGTTCATCTCACTTATCCATTTAATGTTTTAAAACAATTCCCACATGAATAAACAGTAAACCATTATGTTCAGCATCAAAATCAACCACTGCCCATCAATTATTTCAATCATCAAATACAAATACCAAGGCTGTGCTTGATTATGTGTTTTAATTCATTTAATAATTGAATTGCAATGAAGTTATATTGTCACGGACCCTATGTCCGTTTCTGCTATGAAATATGATATTCATCAATGGATACCCACATACAACCATCGATATTTTAAACGCAAGATCTTGACTTGCCATTAAAATTCACAAACATACATTAACATTCAACACATAATATGTTGTGGAATACACAGACATCTGAAAAACCACAAGAGTATTTCCATGACTATACAGGTTAGATCACTCTAAATCTAAACATCCACAGTGTTGGGCTATTAATCCAATACAACAAGGTAGCAACAACATGCCTGATCTCATAACACAAGTCGATCAAATTGCAACAAAGCCATGTTGTAAAGCCAGTGACCTTCTCTAATGGCATAATCAAATAAATATCGATAACAAGTACAGTGGATAACCATGCCATAATTACCGCAATGCAACATTTCCATTTGACAATTTTAAAACACATAGTTATAGTAATCATTGACTCATGGTGTAGGAACACCACATGTTATCACATATTCTTCCAGGGGGGTTTTTTCCCTTAGGATTTGGCCCTTGGAAAGATAAAATGTGAGAAAAAGGGGTTTAAAAACCCACCCTATGCATTTTTCCAAAGTTGGGGTGTATGAAGGTGGGGGACAGGTGGCAATAGATCATCATTTTCCTGACTCGTAGAGCAGAAAATTCAAAGGGCGGGGTCATGAGGACTCACAAAATGTGAAGTCATGAAGAAATCTAGTTCATCCATTACAAAAGGATACGTGGTGCAAGATCAACATGGAGAAAGTCTTTTCAGAAAATCTAAAGTTAGAAGTGTCGATAGCCAAGGTCTCAAAATATCGATGGACCGAGGTCTTGAAATACCAATAACCGAGGTCCCGAAATGCCAACGGTCCAAGGTCTCGATGGTCCGAGATCTTGAAATGTCGATTTTCATCTGGGTTTTCTGATCAAAGGGGACACATGGCACCTGATCCAAGATATTGTTATTTCGTGACTCGAAGGTTTGAGCATGGAGCACAATGTGAGTTCGCGAAACGCGAAATCAAAATGCACCTGATTGTTGGGCCCACGATCACAACCCGTGGTCATATAAAAAGGGGGGCCACAAAGAAGAGTAAGGGCCTTTTTATCGATTGGTGAATGGGGTTTCTAGGATGCAATCATGGTCGTCAGATGCATATCAAATCCGACCGTCAATCTGAAAGAGGATATTTCACAAGTTCAGCCGTCGAGATATTAGGAATCAAGTGGAGTGAAAACTACAGAAATGCGAAATCCCAAAATTTCACGAGGGATAAGCATTGGGTCATGGTTCAAGGTCATATGCAGGTAGAGGTACAAAGTTCACGTGAGCTACACCCAGGGCCAAAACACCGATGTTGTCGCAGGAGGAGTTGCCACATCTTCCAGGTGCCAAATCGACTTGGTCTCATCCTGATCCCAACGAAGCAATTAATGAAAAAAGGGGAGGTGGTTGAAACCTCACCTCACCCCATAAATGGAAAGCACGGAGGAGCCAGCCATGGAAATAGATATGTCAGCCTATGGTACCTCTTCGAGTGGTTCTTCCTGCAAGCCCATTCTGATCTGAGCTTGCGTCTGACAGAAGAAGATGCAAATGTCCAGCCTTGAAAGAAGTGCCATGGAAGCTTGAGCATGCCTCTATTGTTGTTTACGAATTTTTTGAGTATATGTATGGATTTATATTATTTTTGTAAGGGCAGGATGGTTGAGCAGTGCTCCCAGATTGTAAACTTTTGATGAATAACACTGGTTCTCTGGTTATGTATTTTTTTTTTAGACTTCTTGATTAATCTAAGTCATCTTTATTCTTCCATATTATTTTCCTCTAACACTGAGAGAGTTCATGATTGACTGATTCACATGGATTTTTATAACTGTATTATGATGAATGTTTGATTACAATGTAGTGATAATGTCTTCCAGTTTCCTTGAAAATTTGAATTCAAGAAGGATCTTGTGTTTGATTTTTTTCCTCCTTGGGCTGCTAGAAGACCTGATGTCCATAGCAGACCTCTACACCTTCTCACCAAAGTCTTCCCTCTATTCACCCTTACTCCAACTTACTGATTGAAGTTGATACAAGACCTCAATTTCTTATGCATGCTAGTCCATTTTTTCTATGTTAAAACGATATCATCTCGAGTCTGCGCCCATTTGACATCTTTAAAAACCAACTCATGACATAAAAATTTACTGGGTATTGGGCTTATCTTCAATGCAATCCAGAGGTGACTTATAGTGCTAACATTTCTGGCATTGTTTTTCAGGGACGAATTGAATATTTTCCCTGGGTAGAACAACAACGAACTTTTGATTCTGAAGGTGCATCGGACATCAAAAAATTTGAAGATTGCACTTGCACCTGGCGACTCCACTATTACGACTCCACTGTTTCAGCTGACTCAGAGAGGATGATCTAAGAGAAGGAAATCTTTCTCAGAAGGTTTTTTCCTTTTGTCCCAGATTGAAAATCTCTCTAGGAGAACGATTATGACCAGATCTGGTCTTTGATGGTGAAAAAAGACCAGACACTTTCAGGCTACACATCATTCACCTGGCGACTCCATGATTAAAGTATCGCTCGACGACTCCACTGGTTTGAAATGCACAAAATCCCATCTTGAAGGTTTTTTCAATTTAATTTTTCTGTTGTTACTGATTTTCCCAATGTTGTCCCTAATGTGGATGAATGGGGTGATTATTTGCCCATATTTAGAGAGAACAAAGAGGACAAACCTTCTTTACATCTCCATGAGTTTCATGAACTCATGCATTAGTGGGAGATACATCATGAGGATGTATTAATGAAGATGTTCATGTTCTCATTGGACGGGGATTCCCGTGAGTGGTATCGATCCTTGCCCCTGCTAGCATCTCCTCCCTAGAACACTTTCATGCATATTTTAATAAGTATTGTCAAAGGTATTATTACTCAAAGTTAATATGTCATAATTATTGTAAGGAATGTGTTAATCATGATCAAGATATGGCTGTTTCTAATGAAATCTATGAGGATGAAGGTTATGAGGAGGAAGAATTCTTTAAAATCTCTCACTGCCAAACTAGAAAGCTTGGAAACTGAAGAAAGCACAGAGGATTTTCTATTCCTTGAGGTGGATGTCCTTGGAATATCTACTGAGGATGATAATGAATATTTCATAATTGTAGAGGCCATGATTTTTACTCCTGAGGTGCCTATTGTCCTAAGCTTTGATGATTATTCAAATGAAGAGAAGAAGAGCCCCACATCATAATTTGATGACGAGAGGAGACGCTAGCCTGTATATGACAACTATGAATCATATTTTGAGCTGGATATGCAGGATTTACAAGAAAAATCTGTAGAGCCTTATCCTCTATTCGCTAAAGAAAAATATTATGGGGAAATCAACCATCGTGGACTTGCAAAAGACACTAAGTAGCATAAGGAAGAGAAAAGCTTTCCCAAGGTTCCCGTTTATGATGATCATGAATCTAATCCTTGGGAGAGATATGAAGAAGAAGAGGAGCATCAGAAGGGGTATTTTTTCTCTTGTCTAGATCCTATCCATGAGCAACCATCGCCTGGGACCAGTCAGCTTGCGTCGACCATTCACCCACCTATGGCTGCCGGAGATATTCAGCCATGTGTGAGCAGTTTTGTAGCAAAGAAGACTACCTATAACAAATTTTATGGAGTTTGTTGCTTGTCCTATGAGCTTGTGGAGGAATACATGGAATTGTATTTCCTTCATGTTTTGAAACCGGCCAGCTTTATCCTGGCCTCATCATTAGGAGGAAAGATGAGGAATGTAACTATTTTTTGTCACGGTTGTGTTCTCTGTTATCAATCACATATAGAGTGAAGGAGATTCCAGTTAGTAAGTTACTTGAATGGCTATGGTGGAAATTTTCTTTCACCTAGCACTATGTAAAACTTTCTTAGTTTAGGACTGTACATAAATAATCTCCTTGGAGCATGTGTGTTTATTTTTGTTTTTACTTGTCGGCTTTATATTTTTCGGCAGGGTGTTTTTGAGCTTAACTCCATAGCTGAAAAAAAGGTGATTGAAACTACAAAAGGAGATCTTAGAGCCTCATAGGGAGGATTCTATCCCCCATGGATCCTAATTTTATCACATATTCTTGCAGGGGGATTTTTTCTCTTAGGATTTGGCCCTTGGGCAAAGAAAATGAGAGAAAAGGGGTTTAAAAACCCACCATATGCATTTTATCCAAAGTCGGGGTGTATGAAGGCAGGAGATAGGTGGCAAAAAATCAACATTTAGTTGACTCGTGGAGCAAAAAAGTCAAAGGGCAGAGTCATGATGACTCACAAAACGTGAAGTCATGAAGTGATCTAGGCCATCTATTACAAAAGGACATGTGGCACAGGATCAACATGGAGAAATTTGTTTCATAAAATATCAAGTGAGAAGTACCGATAGCTAAGGTCTCGAAATTCCAATGGACCGAGGTCTCGAAATACTGATAGCCAAGGTTCTGAAATGTCGACGGTTCGAGGTCCCGAAGGTTCGAGATCCTAAAATTTTGATATTCATTTGGGTCATTCGATCAAAGGAGACACATGGCACCTGATCCAAAAAATCATGATTTTGTGACTCAGAGGTTTGAGCATGGAGCACAACATGAGTTCGCGACATGTGAAATCATGACACGCCTAAGAGTTGGGCCCATGATCACAACCTGAGGTCATATAGAAAGCAGGGCCACAAAGAAGAGTAATAACCTATTTATCAGATAGTGACTGGGGTTTCCAGGATGCAATCATGGTCGTCGGATGCATAGAAAATCCGATCGTCAATCTGAAAGAGGTCATTTCGCGAGTTTGAGCATTGGGATATTGGGAATCAAGTGGAGTGAAAACTCTTGAAACGCAAAATCCTGAAATTTCATGGGAGATAAGTGTTGGCTCATGGCCCAAGGGCATATGCAGGTAGAGGTGCAGAGTTCACGTGAGCTATGCCTAGGGCCAAAACATCAATGTTGCCATAGGCAGAGTTGCCACGTCTTCCAAGTTCCAAATTGACTTGGTCTCATCCTGATCCTGACAAAGAAGTTAATGAAAGGGGGGGAGGTGGTTGAAACCTCACCTCACCCCATAAATGGAAATCATGGAGGAGATTACCATGGAAATAGAACTGTCAGCTCGTGGTACCCCTAGGAGTGGTTTTTCCTACAAGCCCATACTGATCTGAGCTTGTGTCTGACAGAAGAAGATACAAAATTCCATCCTTGAACACAGGGCCATGGAAGCTCGAGCATGCCTCTGCTATTGTTTACGATTTTTTTGAGTATATGTATGGAGTTCTATTATTTTTGTAAGGGGGGGATGGTTGAGCAGTGCACTGGGATTGTAAACTTTTGATGAAGAACACTGGTTCTTTGGTTATGTATTTGTTTTTGAGACTTCTTGATTAATCTAAATCAGCTTTCTTCTTCCATCTTATTTGCCTCTGACACTGAGAGAGTTCATGATTGACTTATTCACATGGATTGTTATAAATGTATTATGATAAATGTTCGATTACAATGTTGTTATAATGTCTTCCAGTTTCCTTGAAAATTTGAATTCAAGAAGGATCTTGTGTTTGAGTTTTTTCCTCCTTAGGCTGTTGGAAGACCTGATGTCCATAGCAAACCTCTACACCTTCTCACCAAAGTCTTCACTCTATTCACCCTTACTCCAACTTATTGACTGAAGTGTATACAAGACCTCAATTGCTTATGCATGCTAGTCCAATTTTTCTATGGTAAAACGATATCATCTCGAGTCTGTACCCATTTGACCTCTTTAAAAACCAACCCGTGACATAAAAATTTGATGGGTAATGGGTTTACCTTCGACACAATCTAGAGGTGACTTCTAGTGCTAACACCACACATACCAAGGCATCATGCGTGAAACATCATTAACCAATTGCAAACTAATGTTGAGTTAACATTTCGACAACTTCAATGCAAAAGACGATGACTGTGTCTCAATGCCATTCTAAAATCAACCAATTGCAATGTCGAGCTTATCAAAATTGCAGTGACTAAGTAAAACCACTATAAGTATAATCAATAGAAACGAGTTAACAATAGAAAATTATTGACGTTGTGTCACCAATTCATAGCCATCAACCATGTATTCAGCATGACATAATGGGTTTCCCTTATCAAAATTGAGCTTGGAGTAATCAAGGATTGGCCCTATGGACCAACACAGGGAGACGTGGAGGCACCCCTCAACATTAGGTGAGAACCTCTGAGACTAATGGTGCACACACAGGATATACCACAAATTTCTTCGTAGACAGGGTGACAATCCTTTGATAGAGGAGGTTATAAACAGATGAACAAGGTTCCATTTGGCCTTGTAATGGTACTTATCACACGCAGGGTATAACCCTCGTGGCTCTCCCAGTCAACCAACTAACAACGTTGAGCTAAGACGAAGACAAGAAGAATCCATATGACCCATTGCATGACCAATGGTAGCATTAAATAACCCATTACCTAAGTGAATAAAGTGCAATGACACAGGGTAATTTAAACCCATTAAACCCCATAAAATCCAAGACTGGGTATGTTGATACAATGTGTGAAGGTAGTCATCCAGTCTAGACCAAATGAAACCCTCTACTAAACTGGCAAGGATGATAGAGATCCTTTATGGTTGCTAACACTCAGAAAAACCCAATACATTGTAACTTCAGACATTATCGTAGAGAAAGCCACCAATGATTCATTCCAGAAAAATCACAATTTTACATAGTCACCATACTTAAGGAAGAACAAACCCATACATCCAAGCAAATATCTATTTCAAAACCTGAGCAGACTCATGGATGGAAAAAAAGAAACATACATGTAATCAAAATCACCTTAAAACACGAGTTGGCCGAGCGACTCTCTCTCTGCTTGAAAGTCGGATCATAACCACAACAACACAATTGAACAATAACCTGATTAGGGTGGTGACCAACAAAAGAGTAAGGGTGGCGTGCAATAAATGCACGTCGCCTACACCCCTATTCCATTAATTCATTAGTACACACCAACAAGCTTCCATTAACTCAATTAAACCATGCATTGGAATTAGAATCTATCCCTTGTCAAATGTGCCACCCATATAATATCTTTCCAAACTATACCATATGCATATCAACTATATAAATCAATAAAATTGCATAGCTATTAATATTTCTATCTAAGATTAACAACAATCATTCTAATTTCCATGCATGTAGTGTAGTATAGTATAACCTCTTCCTTTTGCATTTGTTTATCTTGATTTTTCCTCTTTTCAACTGTTCTTATGTATTGTTACTAACATGTATGTCGTGAAGGTGTCAAAGTAACGAGTCTAGGAATAGATAGAAATAGTAGAATGGATAACATAGGCAATCATAACATGCGATTAGATCTCAGAACAAAACATACCATGCCTTACCCAACATTCACTTGTAGCACATAGAACCAACACATAATAACCCCAATCCATCACCAATATGATCTCATCAACCATGTAAGAAGTGTCGAACAGTGGCACAAACATCAAATAAGAGCCAGATATTATCTCCAATCTACAAGGGGGTCCCACCTACTAGTATTATTTAGCTTTTATAATAATAGGCTTTTAGCAACACTTTGCGGGAAAAACTTCGTTGCGATTTTAATCATCAACACTCTTCAGTTTAGAGTTAGTTACACCCAGTTACACTTAGTTAGACTAGTAGAAGTCATGACTCAATTAACCGATGATTGTATGGATCAATTAACTAGGACTAGGTGGCAGTTCACTCCAATGTCTGTTACTGAGTGTCTATATCTCTCTAGATCACTACTATGGTGCATTAGTTACTCATGTAGCCTTTATCTATTGTAAACTATTCTTTGAGTGTGGAATACAATTAACACAATTTGTTGATTCTCTCTCTCTCTCTCTCTCTCTCTCTCTTTTATTTTTTTGCAAACTGTGTATGTCTTTTGCAAGATAGATCTTATCTGTGCAATTTCATTCACATTTACAAATGTTGTGAAAGTAGAGACAAAGAAATAGATTTGTACTAGTAAAATCTTGAAGGGAAGTGGAAATCTAGCATTGTTGATAGTTTGAAGAAATTGATGTTTCCAGTAAATTGACAAAGATGAGTTGGTGCTCAACCAAGGGGATTGGTGTCTCATGTAGGTTGGTTCTTGCAAATACTGCAACTATAGGTTGGTGCCTATAGGAAGAGCTAAGTTGGTGCTCAACCAAGGGGATTGGTGTCTCCTGTAGGTTGGTGCCTACAAACCTTATTGTTGAGTTGGTGCTCAATCAAGGATATTGGTGTCTCCACTAGGTTGGTGTGTGAAAATATTGTAACATGAGGTTGGTGCCTACAAATATTGTAACAATAGGTTGGTGCCTACAATATTTTATTAAAGAATTATTTTGTGGCTTTCTCTCATTTGGATTTCCACATAAAATATTCGTGTACTGTGATTTTGTTGACATGGTTGGTTCTCTACATTTTTTATTATTATATTTGGGATGATTAATTGAAGTTAAAAGGATTTTTAATATTTTTTAAAATTGTGCAACACTGATTCACCTC
>ML779695.1:316191-342525 GCA_009831015.1 Picea engelmannii | reverse complement strand
TTTTACCCCACTTAAATGTTCAAGTACAAGATGATTCAAAATGAAAATGTCTCCTTGGTATATATAGGAGACTAGGAGGTATAATTACAATTAATGGCCTAAAGCTGACATAATTAAAATAACATTACTAATATAAATTACAACTAATGGCCTAAAGCCGACATAAATAAAATAGCATTACTAATCTAATATGCCCCAATTAAGGGGTAATGAGCCAATATTAGGGCTTAACAAGTAATATTTATTTTCTTTACATTATCATTCTTATGAGCTCCAACTCCTCTTGAGGCTACAACCTTTGTTTTACAAGAAACAACTTGTTGAGAGCACCAAATCTTTGGTTTCTCTAGCACCCACTGGAAGGAAGCACCAACTTCCTGAGTGTTCCAGAACCAACTGGATGGAAGCACCAACTTTCAGTCACACAGTCACCAACCTGTATAACATAGAATAATAGTTCTCCCTTGCACCACCCTACCACCCTGGTTTTTCTGGCTGCAATCAGATGGAAACTACAATTCCATTTGTTCAAGCACCCACTTGAAAATCTAAGGACACCAATCCTTCCTAGCACCTCCCTACCACCCTAAATATCTTAATATTTTCTTTTTACAACTTTATAACAGTCATACAACATTTATCTATGGATTACCAGTCTCATTACTGTTCTGCTACACTTCTCTGCTCTGCCTGCATCAGTGTCTCTCTCCTCACATCTATTGCACTTTCTATTGTTCTCTCATATATCCTTTCTGTTCCTTGCTTCTTCTGAGATTTATACTCCGTGTCTTATTTCTAGTCTATGCACCACACCTCTTATGTGTACTTCAACTCCTGCACACAACATGCTTCTACCCGTATGAAGCACTCTCAACACAACATTCATTTCTTATTTGTTCTCTATTTTTATACTCTCTGTGCACCTCCTGCATACGCCATGCACAATGCATCTGCATGCTCTTTACAACATCACTGTTCTTCCCTACAGGTTGTTCATTGCGGATATTCCTCACTCCTACATAGATCAACAACAAAATGCCCTCACTTCTTTGTTCTACATACTTTTTCCATGTTGAGACATGTCTGGTAGTTAGATCCATGCATTTATCATCACTGAGCATTATGTTGAGATTCCTTTACCTTTTCTAGAAGTGTGACCCTTCGTCTACTCTGTCCCAGTTGATCTTATCCTCTCTGTTGCAGTTACAGACTTCCACACTTTTCCATCTGTCAATTGTCTTTATGATGAGTCTTCATTCCTATGGAAGTTACCTTGAGACTCTTCATCTTCTCTTTTGATCACCCTCCAGCTCCTCGAGTTCTCTGGACGATGCAATCACTTCATTCTAGCAGTTACAACCAGTCAATTATGGCTTATTTTGCTTCTAATCTCCTTCCCTCATGTGACCACAGGCAGTGACCAAACGTCTATTCAAAAGGTGATTCCCGAGCTCCATTTAGTGAGAACTAACTCTGTTTCAAGAAATGACCTTGGGACAAGCACTGGGGTGCTTCGTGATTTTGCATTTCACGATCTTCTGCTGCGAGTTGCCTTGAATCTCCCAACTCACGAAGCTCTGAGGTTGATCTTAGAAACATGCTATCTCCTTTGCCAATGTGACAATGGCTATGACCATGGGCCAGGCATTTAATAATTTTGTGACTTTGCGACTCGCGTCTTCGTGACTCGCGATGTCGGAGGTTAGAGCACCTCTCTTCTTCCAATTCTCAAACTCCTGAATTCAATCACCTCAGATCAACAATCTGATATTTCCCGTGATTCAACAGTCCTGATCACCTTCTGCATTTCAGGATTTCATGAGTTCCTATATGACGTGGTCGTTGCTGACATGGATATGCTCTAGTGGAACATGTTCTTCTCTTAGATATGATGGCCTAGATTAGTCCTCGATCCAACTATCAATATCTCCTCTTCGCAAACACAGGCTTCATGTCAGATCAATGGTCCAGATCTTTGGTGATCCGAAGGCCCATATCATTTTGCAACTTCATATATCGTGAGTTCCTACAACTCTCACCTTTGACTTCTCCAGCTCGTGAGTCAGAAAAAATCTGATCTCTCACCATGTGCCCTCTGGATCCAACAAACTAAATCATTTCGTGAATGTGCATATTGTGAGTTGGAGGATGGCTCTTGGCCATTATCCTCTTCGCAATTATACTAGATCCAACAGTTGTTGGTCCTTCATGCTCTGATCCGATGGTTTAGGTCTAATATCCTCCACTTCATGCTCCTCCTATCTGGTCTCTGATCCAACGACCACTATCACTCCTCCTCCTTAGCTTATGCATCCTCCCAACTTGGAAGAATTTCTAAGTCTCAAAGGTTTTACGACCTTTGATCCTTCTGTGAGCCTTGATGTAAGGGATCTCATTGGCAGGTCTTTGAATGCTATATATCCTGAGCTTTGGAAAAACATTCCCTCAACCGTGGCAAACACTTTCACTCTACATGAAACTCTGATCGATCTCTTCTAAGCTTCTCAAGATTTCTCATCTGTGTCTTCCCAAAAGACTTTTGGTGCCAACCTGGCACATTCTGCCTTTCTCATATCCTAGTCTCTCAAGATTTGGTTCTTTATTGTTCTTACCTATTAAACATTTTCATTCTTGCCATCAATGAAAAGCACACTCTGCTTGAAAATATGCCAACAATATTCCCCTTTGGCATTGATGGTAACTTTGAACAGCTGCACTATTCTGCTTAGACCTCCACCTTTAACATCCACACTTTTCTCCCCATTTGACATCAATGTCAAAGACAACAAGATCCCCTTGATTCATTGTAGTACTTCTTCGGAGGTATCATATATTCAACCAACACATACTCCCCCTAACAGGATGGAATCTCTTAGGTTGATAGTGGGGTCACGCTCAAATTCTGGTGTAGATACTCAAACTAAACTTGTGCAAGCAGTTTAGTGAAGATATCAACAATCTAGTCTTTGGATGGAATATAATGAAAATAAACCAAAGAGTTGGTTACATGTTCCCTCAAGAAGTGATACTTGATGAGTATATTGTTGGTATTGGAGTGAAAGCCAAGATTCTTTGACACACTAATTGTACTGGTATTATCACAATGGATTGGGATCAGTGTAGTATAATTTACCTCCATGTCTCGAAGTGTCTGAATAATCCACAACACTTGGGTACAACAGGTGGTAGCTGCAATGTGTTCAGCTTCTGTAGTTGATAAGGAAATGGAAGCTTGCTTCTTGCTCAACCATGATACAAGGGAATCTCCTAAGAAGAATGCACCTCCACTCGTGATTTTTCTTTCATCCACGCAGTCAGCCCAATCAACATCTGAATAGACTGATAGTTGAAAATTTTGATTCCTAGGATACCAGAGGTCGTAGTCCATTGTTCCTTTCAAGTATGTGAATATTCTTTTGACAACTAACAAGTGACTTTGTTTAGGTGCAACCTGATACCTTCCTACCATTCCAACAACATGCATTATATCTGTATGGGATGTTGTGATATACAATAGGATGCCTATCATAGACCTATATGAACTTTTATCAACATTAGGTGAATCATCATCCTTCCTTAGCTTACATCCAGTGACCATAAGTGTGCTCATAGGTTTAGAATCTTCCATTTGAAACATTTGAAACATTTCTCTTAGATATTTTTCTTCAGAAAGAAATATTCTTTAAGACCTCTGATTAATTTGTAGGCCAAGAAAAAATGACAATTCCCCTATCATAGACATTTCAAATTCAGACTGCATGGTAGAAGCAAACCATTGTACTAATGAAGCATTATTACTACCGAAGATGATGTCATCTACATAGACCAACACAATGAGTATATCATTACCCTCTTTCTTGACATATAGATTGTTGTCAACTATTCCTCTCTTGAATCCTTTGTCTTGTATATACGTATTCAGTCTATGATACCATGCACGAGGATCTTGTTTCAACCCATATAAGGCTTTCTTTAGCTTGCAGACAAAGTTAGGGTTGTCTGACAGTTGGAAACCCTCTGGTTTTTCCATATAGACTTATTCATTTAGATCTCCATTTAGAAAATATGATTTGATATCCATTTGATAGACTTTAAACTATTTATGACAAGCATAGGCAAGAAACATTCTAATAGATTCTAATCTTGCTACGGGCATAAATGTTTCATCAAAATCCAGTCCTTCTATTTGAGCATATCCTTTGCAAACCAATCTAGCCTTATTTCTTACAATATTTCCTTTCTCATTCATCTTTTTTTTTTTACCCATTTTGATCCTATTACATTTTTATCTGCTGGCCTAGGAACAAGTTCCCAAGTGTTATTCTTTTCAATCTGGTCCAGTTCCTCATTAATTGATTTTAACCAATTTTCATCTTCACTGGATTCATTGAAGTTCTTGGGTTCCACCATGGATATGAAGGCTGTATTTGATTGCTCAATATTTTTTATTATCCTTTTCTTGGTTTGTACACCTTTGTCTTTCTCACCAATTATCTGACTTGCAGGATGATTCTTTTGAGTAATCCTAGAGGAGGAATTTGATGTTGTCTGCTGATTTGATTCTATCTGAGTATTTTCATCTTCATCTGAATTGAAGTCTTCTTGTTCTGATTCTTGGACCTAGTCAGCTTCAACTTCACCTATATCCTCTGTTGTTGATTCAGTATTATTCACCTCTCTTACTGGGATTCCTTCACCAACTTTTATGTCAATACAATCAACCAATTTATGCAGTCTCTTAGTATAGCACCTGTATCCTTTACTATTTGTAGCATACCCTAAGAAGATTCCTTCATTAGCCCTGTCATTATAATTGCCAATATTCTCATTATTATTCTTTATGTAGCACTTATTCCCAAAGACTTTGAAGTGTTTGATTGTAGAAGGTCTTCCATGCCACAGTTCATAAGGTTTCTTGTCACTCTGTGGTCTTAGGTGAGATTTATTAATAATACGGATTGTTGTGTGTATTTCTTCTACCCAGTAGGTTTGACCAATGTTCTTCTCATTCATCATTGACCTGGCCATTTGCTTAATTGTTCTGTTTTTCCCCTCAACTACTCCATTTTTTTGTGGATTTCTTGGGATTGTGTATTCTCTCTTGATCCCATGTTTATCATAGAATTCCTTGAAATCAATTGACATAAATTATCCTCTATTGTATTATCTTACTTCCTTGAACCTGTTTCTTGTTTGATTCTCAGTTAAAGCCTTAAATATTTTAAATTTCTCAAATGCTTCAATTTTTTCTTTGAGAAAAGAAACCCAAGTAAGTTTGGAGTAATCGTCAATGATCAACATAAAGTAGTTTTCCTTCCCTATACCTTCATATCTTTATGGTCCACATAAATCCATATGAAATAATTGGAGTGCTTTCTCTATTGAAGTAGAGCTATTGAATTTAAACTGTGTCCTAGTTAGCTTTCCTACTTGGCAGGGTTTACACATAAAGACTTGTGGCTTTGATATTCTTAGAAGATCTTTTACTGCCTCAAGATTTTTTAGCTTGATTAAGTGATCAAATTTTAGATGTCCAATTCTCCTATGCCATAACCATCTTTCATCATATTTTCTTAGATGGAACTCTTCTTTATCTTCTTTCAGCACATATACATTATTTTTTGTCCTTACACCTTTAGCCACCACTTGTCCCGAGTTTATAGACTTTATCTTACAATCTTTGGAAGTGAACACCACTTCACCTCCTTTGTCACACATTTGAATTACACTGAGAAAATTATGTTTTAGCCCATCTACAATAAGAACATCATGGGATTTTCCTTTACCATTAATCAAACTCACCATCCCTTTACCCTTGATTCTACCTAGTTCATCATTTCCAGAGGTTACATTTCCCATTTTTCTTTCTCTTAGAGAAACAAACTTACTTTTGTCTCCCTTCATATGTTTGGATCATCCACTGTCAATATAACAGGGATTATTTTGTCTTTGAGATGAAAACACTAATACACACTTGTCATTCTCTTTCTTCTTCCAAACCTTGACATTTTTAGCAGAGGGATTCAAATATGGTTCATAGTTCCTTAAGCGACAGTCTACATCTTTATGTCCATAATTATGGTAGGTGTAACATTTTGGTTCATTGAATAAGTGATCATAATGATTGTTATTCTTAACCTGTGTCCTTTTCCCAACCATCACATGATTTGCAGTCTATGATTGTTTGTTAATTAGCTATCTCATTCTATGTTGCGGCAGATATCTATTCCTTGAGTGTTTTGATTGTTCATATCTAAATCTTAAAGAACAATTTACAACTTTGTGACCAAAGTTAGAACATAAAAAACAATATCTATAGAAAAATCCTTTGTACCTGGAAAGTGGTTGTCTTCTTTGAGGAGGTCGATTTATTCCATGTTGATGATTTCTTTGTTCTATAGATTCAGTTCTGGTACTTTTTCTTTCACTCTTCCTTGGCGGCTAATTATCTTCCTTCGTTTCTCCGTATTTGTTGTTGTCAATGAATGTAGATTTGACAAACTTGATGGATTCTTTGTTGCTTGGATTACTACAACTTGATCCTTCTTCATAACCCAAACCGGTTTTCAAGTTTGGATTCCTTTGTTGATTCATAATGGTGGTTAATCTTTCTGAGGATTTAATGCTTGGAATATTTTGGAGATACAATGCTTTGAACTTCTCCATCTCTTTTCTGGTTTTTACTACTTCTTCTTCCAAGGCTTCACATATTGCCATCTTCTCTCATAAATTTTGTTTTAGAATGCCCTCTATTTTCTTTGCCTCTTCTAACTCCACCTTTAGCAGGGCAAAGTCTTCATTAGGGTTTTTAGCATTCTTTTCAAACTGCATCAACAACTATTCTTGTTTTCTCTTCTCGAGTTTGAGTCTGTCAATCTCTTCTAAGGCACTGATTAGTTCACCTTCCATATAAACCACAACTTCTTCATCATTAACATCACTTCCAATGTTTTGATTATCATAGTCCTCTTTGGCCATAAGCACAAAGTCATTAACCTTATCTTCATAGGAAGATTCACTATTTGTGTCTTATGAAGAGTCATCATTGTTTACACATAAACTTTTCTTTTTACCAAATCTCCTGGGTTTGTACTTCTTTTCACCTTCATAATTCTAATCCTACTTCGTGTGTGGACATTTAGATGCAAAGTGACCTATCTTTCCATAGTTAGAACACTTGAAGGGCAACTTGCCTAGATACTTCCTTGCTCCTTTCTTTAGTCTTCTCACAAATTTTTCTTCAACTTCATCAAGCTCAAATTCCTCATTCTTATCTACTTTAAAAGAAGATTCTCTAGTGTTGGATCTATCTTTACCTATCCTCATTATATATCCAGTCAATGATCCTAGAATTTGATCAAAATAAAAATCTTTTAGATCATTATGTTCTTCTATAGCATATACCTTTGGGTTGAACTGATATGGCAGAGATCTCAAAATTTTATGAACTAAAGAGGCTTCCTCAATTTTTTCACCAAGATCTTTCATTGCATTTACTAGTTCTTCAACTCTCAGAAAGTACTTTCCAATAGTTTCATATTCTTTCATATGTACCTGTTCAAACTGTACTCTATAGGTTTGAAGCTTGGCATCCTTTACCTTCTCATTACCTTCATAACTACTAATGATTTTGTCCCACATGTCTTTGGCAGTTTCTAAGTGCATAACTTTTACGAATTCTGCTTCTGCAAGCCCACTTAGAATAACATTCATAGCCTTGTTATTGAAGTTGAATTTTAGATTGTCATCCTTATTAACTAGTACACCAGGCTTTACATAACCAGTCTCTACCACATCCCAGACATATGCACCTAAAGCTGTTATGTAGGTTCTCATCCTAACTTTCCAGAAGGCAAATTTTGTTCCATTGAACAGAGGGGCCTTATTGGTTGAAGTTCCTTCATGGCTTGACATGTTTAAGATTACTGATCTACCTTTAAATAAAAGGAACTGGCTCTGATACCAATTGTTGGACAACTAAGAGGGGGGGGGTGAATCAATTGTTACCGTGCTTAAAAATTTATACCCATTTTAAACTCTTCATATAACACTCAATGATGATCACAATGATGCAGGGAAGTAAACAATAAGATATTAAACATTAATCACACATATGAAATATATAGAGACAGATATTTCTCGAGGAAACACAGAAAGAGAAAAACCTCTTCTTCTTGATATGATAAGTAATCTTTATTTTATTTACATTATCATTCTTATGAGATCCAACTCCTCTTGAGGCTACAACCTCTATTTTAAAAGAAACAACTTGTTGAGAGCACCAACTCTTTGGTTTCTCTATAACCCATTGGAAGGAAACACCAACTTCCTGAGTGTTCCAGCACCAACTGGATGGAATCACCAACTTCCAGTCACACAAGCACCAACTTGTATAATAGAGAACAATAGGTCTCCCTTGCATCACCCTACCACCCTAGTTTTTCTAGTTGCAACCAGATGGAAGCTACAACTCCCTTTGTTCAAGCACCCACTTGAAACTATGAGGACACCAATCCTCCCTAGCACCTCCCTACCACCCTGAATATCTTAATCTTTTCTTTTTACAACTTTATCACGGTGATACAACATTTATCTATGGCTTACTAGTCTCATCACTATTCTGCTACACTACTCTTCTCTGCCTGCATCAGTGTCTCTCTCCTCATGTCTATTGTGCTTTATATTCTTCTCTCAGATATCCTTTCTGTTCCTTTCTTATTCTGTTCTTTATACTCTATGTATTCTTTCCAGTTTATGCACCACGCCTCTTTTGTACGCTTCAGCTCCTGCACACGACATGCTTCTACCCATATGAAACACTCTCAACACAGAATTCATCTCTTCTTTGTTCTTCATTTTTATACTCTCTATGCACCTTCTGCATACCCCATGCGTAATGCCTCTGCATTCTCTTTACAATGCCACTTTTCTTCCCTATAGGTTGTTCACTGCAGCTCTTCCTCACTCCTGCATAGCTCAACAATAGAATGCAATCACTTCTTTGTTCTGCATACTTTTTCCACGTCGAGACCTGTCTAGCGGTTAGTTCCATGTGTTTATCATCACTGATATTTATTATAAGATTCCTTTACCTTCTCTTGTAGTGAAACCCTTCATCTACTCTGTCACAGTCGAGCTTATCCTCTCTGTTGCAGTTACGAACTTTGACACTTTTCCATCTGTCAATTGTCTCTATGATAAGTCTTCATTCCTTTGGTAGTTACCTTGAGACTTTTCATCTTCTCTGTTGATCACCCTCCAACTCCTCGAGTTCTATGGCTAATGAAATCACTTCATTCTGGAAGTTACAACCAGTCAATTATGGATTCTTTGGCTTCTAAGCCCATTCCTTCATGTGACCACCGACAATGACCAAACATCTATTCAAAAGGTTCTTCTCGAGCTCTGTTTAGTGATTGCTAGCTCCGTTTAGTGAGTGATAGATTTGTTTCATGATATGACTTTGGGCCAATCATTGGGGTGCTTCACGATTTTGCGTTTCACGATCTTCTGTTGTGCTTTGCCTTGAATCTCCCAACTCACGAAGCTCCTAGGTGAAGCTTAGCAACATGCTAGCTCCTTCGCTGATGTGACCATGTCTATGGCCACGGGTCAAGAATTCGAGCATTTTGTGACTTTGCGACTCACGATGTCGGAGGTTAGAAAAACTCCCTTCTTCCGATTCCCGAACTCCTGACTTCAATCACATCAAATCAACAGTCTAAGATTTCTCGTGATTCAATGGTCATGATCACCTTCTTCATTTTTGGATTTCGCGAGTTCCTATATGATGTGGTCCTTACTGATTTGGATCTCCTCTAGTGGCACTTGTTCTTCTCCTAGATGTGGTGGCCCAGGTTATTCCTCGATCTAATGGTCAATATCTCCTCTTCACGAACACAAACTTCATATCAGATCAACAGTCCAGATCCTCAGTGATCCGAGGGCCCAGATCATTTCACGACTTCTCATATCGTGAGTTCCTACAACTCTCACCTTTGAATTCTCTAGCTCATGAGTCAGTGAAAATATGATCTCTTTCCAGGTGTCCTCTAGATCCAATGACCCAGATCATTTTGCAACTGCTCATATCACGAGTTGGAGGATGGCTCTTGGCCATTATCCTCTTTGTATTTATACTAGATCCAATGGTTGTCGATCCTTCATGCTCCAATCTGACAACTGAGGTATAATATCATCCTCTGTGTGCTCCTCCCGTCTGGACTCTGATCTAATGGCCATGGGGTATTCAATATTGGTGATCCAATGACCACTGATGCTCCTAGTCCTGAGCTTATGCATCCTTCTGACTTGGAAGAATTTCTAAGTGTTAAAGGTTCTACGACCTTTGATCCTTCTATGAACCTTGATGTAATGGATCTCATCTGCGCATCTCAGAACACTATCTCTCTTGACCTTTGGAAAAATTTTCCCTTGGCCCTGGGGCACACTTGTGCTCTGCGTGAAACTATACAGTATCTGCGTGCAACTCTAATCGATCTCTTCTAATATTCTCAAGCTTTCTCATCTATGTCTTCCCAAAATACTTCTGGTGCCAACCTGGCACATTCTGCCTTTCTCATCTCCTGGTCTCTAGAGCTTTGGTTATTTGTTGTTCTTTCCTATTAAATGATGTCATTCTTGCCATCAATGACAAACACACTTTACCTAAAAACATGCCAACAAAGGAACACTACAAGAGGCATCAAATCTCTTTCTTGAACCATCTCACCAACGAATTTCAGTAGACTATTTTTTAGGCTATAGATGTGTTCCGACATATTTAAATAACATAGTGATCTATCATTTTGTAGGTAAAACTATGGTTGGGGAAGAATACATGTAGGAAATACAAGTGGCATCACATTGTTGGAAAACCTTGTAACCCTTATTGGTACCTTTTTGAGTAGTATCTCAACAGAAAGTAATTTTTTATGGAATCTCACTTCCACGTACCGTTGGGTATATCAAAAGCCCCCTAGGTATACCTAAAACCAAACCTATATCAATTGATTGGCCATCTTGTTTCTATAGTACACTGAGAACAACACTTGGGGATATTACTCTCTAGTACCTATTTTGTCAGGTTGTATAACTAAGGGAATGATTGAGCCTCCTTAGTTAGTGCCCCGAGATATTGGGCTGAGTACGACTCTTGAAACCTACAATTATGTAAAAGAGATATATCACCTAACACTCCTATGTCATCCAAGACCCTGCAAAACCTAACCATTGTAGTCCTCCAATGAAATTCCTACATCTTTGCATCCAAGTTGAATTTGCAGATTTTGTCACTACAGTAATAATCAACTAGGAGTAATGCTCCCACAGAAGTAGAACTTAAGAAAAAAATATTCCTTGCAACCTGTTGATTGCAAGCATATGATTCATAAATAACCCTCTTTTTTATGGACACAAACATATAGTAATTCAAGGTATATCTAGAAATACTCCTCTGATATGACTGGCTACTGTGACACTAGTACATATGACCAAATTTGTGACGATTTTTCACTTCTATTGCCACACTTATCCGTCGCAATTTCCAAGAAAGAGAAGACTTTTTTTCGTCGCTATATCCATGAACCAGGTGTTTGTGGAAACAACAACGAAATTATCTCTCCACGTGTCATCACCATCAGGATGGGTTAACCCTATGCATCGTCGAAATTGGTTCGAAACTTTGTCACAATTACGACGAAAAACATTGGCAATGTAAAAAAAATTGTGGAAAGTTGCAACGCAAAAGCGTGGCAATAGCGGCGAACATTTATGCCAAGACAAAAAACTACAACCCAGATATTTTATGTGCAATACAAAAGAATGGAAAATTGCGATGAAAAATCATGGCAATGTAAAAAAAATTGTGGAAAGTTGTGACGCAAAAGTGTGGCAATAACGACGAAAATTTATGCTAAGACAAAAACTTACGACGCAAATGTTGTACGTGCAATGAAAAAACATGGAAAATTGAGACGAATAAAAATTGGTTTCCGATGAACTATCGTTGATATTGTGACGTGTCCTTTAAGTTTTAAAAAAATAAAAATACATGAGATATGGTATTACCATATTACATTGTAATATGGTATACCATATTACAATGTAATATGGTAATTCCATATTACAATGTAATATGGTAATTCCATATTACATTGTAGTATGGGATTACCACATTACAATGTAATATGGTAATGCCATATTAAAATGTAGTATGGGATTACCATATTACATTGTAATATGGTAATTCCATATTACATTGTAATATGGTAATGCCATATTACAATGTCTCTACTTTCTCAATAAGATGCAAGAAGTTATTTTTAAAAACAACTTAGGATAGTGATTTGTCCTAAGTGGGATGGTGACCTTGGCATTCAACAAGATAGGAAGTAATTCATTGATGACAAGTGTAGTAGGTGTGCAAGTCCACAGGTGTAGCCGACATTTCTATTGAAAGATGGATGTTAGAGAAAATGTGTAGATCTTTTAGATAGAACAAGATTATAGTAAAAATATTTATATATATATCCCCTACAAATAATAAAGGAACTAATCAACCAAATATTGGAATCATGTGTTATCATGAAGTTGGATTAGAAGTAAGGATACCAATATGACAATATACGCAAAGAATAATTTGGAATATTACTTTAAAAAAAACACATGGATTGCATGAGTGAGTCGTTATGCAATTTATATTACACAATACTATGACAACACTTCTAAGATTGATGGATAATATCTTAAGACCATTTCTCGAACACCTTTATTGTAGTCTCCTTGGATGATATTTTGACTTTTAGAAAGATTTGGGAATACCATTTGAAACATTTGGAGATGATATTTTTAACCCTTCAACACAATTAATTGCAAGCCAACATGAAGAAATATGAGCTTGGAAAACAATTATTGTTGTGTATGGATTTTGTAGTTAGAGGATGTGAATTTTGTATTGACCTAAGAAATATAAAATTCATTGTAAATTGGTTGATCCCAGATAATTTAATTGAACCAAGGTAATTCATGGTGTTAGAAAATTGTTTAGGAATGAAGTGTCTCTTCAATGCACATTAGAAAAGGCAAGTAGAACCTTTCAATTCATTGCAATTTAAAACCAATTAACTGAAGATTTGACATGAAATAATTGCAATGAATCAATATTAAATATAATGAAACTTGCAATTTCATTTGAAATCAAAGAAAATGTTGCATGATACATAATGGGGGAACATTTGATACAATGAAGGACTTGGATAACATAACACTTGAAACTTTTGTTGGTGCAATCATAATATACCCCAAATAAGATAAGGAATTGTACATCATAGTTTAGGCATTGAAGTACTACATGAATTATTTGTTGGGAAAACAAAAAAAAATCACTCAAATCATAAGCTTTTATAATCCTTGTCAATTGATCCAAGTCACAAAAAAGTCCAGACTTCATGTGAATGGTATCCTGCAACATTTTGATTTGGTAATCAAGTATGATAAATATATACAAAACAACATGGTCAATTTCCTTTAAGACCTCTTGGTTTTTATTTGACCATAGCTCTAAAGTTAAACTCTTATGTACTTGAAGAATATAAGGCATTACCTACATCTAGCTCAAATTTTGGCAAATGGTTAAAACCTTACAAAACTTGTATAGATATGCATGTCTCGAGTCTTTGAGATGATTGTAGGCTTGAAGGAGGATTAAAGTATAAATTTCATAATTTTGTTGTTTAGAAAGGAGAACCAAGAATAAGCTCATGTGGGAAGCTTGAAGCTGTAAAGTCGATATACATTTTAGAGTAAACAAGACTAAATATTATGGTAGTCTTTATACCATGTTGAAACATGAAAACAAGATGTAATTATCTTCTTCACTCATGCAAAGGTGCATTTTGGAATATATACATTTATCATGTGTAGTAGATATATTAATATATTCTCAAGAAACTTTTAATCCACACTCTAGATGATAATGGATATAAGTTGAAGAGAAGTGTCTTCTTTATTTACAATTGCATGGGTATCCCAAGGATATAAATCAAACATTGGTTCATTTGTTGTGAGGCTATAACATCCCAATATTTGGGAAGATTGTTTGTCATTTATATATATCATTGTTAAGTGCACAATTCATTGCTCACCTCAAATCCTCCACCTAAGACTTTCTCATATTTTATTGTACTCACTTTAACTTGAAATTTTAGGCCTCAAAGTGGAACAATTAAGAAAATTGATCAATGGGAAAATATGCGAACTTCGTTAAAAATAAAAATCCATGAACATGTGTAGGTATAAGAAACCTTGTAGAAATATCAATCAAGTTACTAAAAGAGGCATGATAAGAATTGAGCAACACATACCTCCTAAGTTATATCAAGTGAGGTTGCACCCACCAAAGAAAGGTTTAAAATGATATTTTAGGATTTTGGATAAGAATGAATAAAAGCCATTTGCTTGGATTGGTCACCATATATTGGAAAATATTCCAATGTATATGTGGATCATTTGAATATGTCTATGCCATCCTCATTAGAAGGAGAATTTAATGAAGAGACATTGAGCCCCAAATTTGATGGGGATCATCAACTTGAAAGCGAAAAGGTATACTCCTAGTTGAATTCATATATTTGTGATGTCATATAGGCTTGTGCAAGTGACAAAAATTTCAATTTGTATGAATTTGGTGAGTGGAAATTTATGACCCACAAGGAGTAATGGTAAACCCAAGGGTTCATGAGAATGTTGAAAGGTAGAAATATTGTTAGGTTTGTAAAGTAAGGTTTTGAACCCATGAAGACACCATTAGTAAAAAGGTTGTGATTTATGAAAAGGTTGTAAAATATCTTTCATCACCTATGTATAAGTTATTGGTCAATTTTCTTCTACATTTTGAATGATTTGGGAAATAATGGCTCTTAACACCTTGAAGAATTGGAAACTCTTACGAACCTAAAGGGTCATTATGAAATTGACTCATATATTCTTGTAAAAACATAATGCTATTTGATGCCTTGATAATTTAGGCATAGTGTATATAAGAGCTAGTTATCAACTCCTTCCTTGATAATAATAAGAGAAATATTACTAATATAATAGGAAGAGACTTGTGGATGTCACTTGCAAAATTGTTGGAGCATACAAAAAGGACAATAATAATGAGGTCCAAAATTTTGGGTACATCATGAATATGTTCAATATAAAGGGGGTAGACTAATACATACTTTCATTTCCAAGAATGTGCAATGAACAATGCAAGAACATGTTTAGCTAGATACCTACATCACAGAGGTTGGCATCTTACCACAAGTGAGGTAGGATTAGCAACATGATCTCTTATGGAAAGGAAGGAGGATAGATGAAAAGGTAAAGATGGGAGGTTGTGGTCTTAGGGTAGTTCTAACAAAGGCAAGAGAAAGAAGTTGATGACACTGGAATGACATTGGAAAAAGGCATGAGTTGACATAAAACGACTAAGAGTGAACATGAGCGAGAGAGGAAACACACTCTAATATAGGGTTATCACAAGAATAAATGTAACATATGGCAACTTGGAGTTGAGGTGAGAATAACAAATGAAATTCATTGTTCTAGGATTTTTGTAGTCATTAAGGTGCCATACACTAGTCAAGGACATAGCATGATTCCCATGTGACATACGATAATCTAGAGAGTATGAGCATAATAGGAATCAGAAACTAGTAATATAGAGCCATCAAAAGCACAAAAAAACACATGATAGCCTAGATTTAGTGCAAGAATGAGAGGTGGCATACATCAATGGGGTATTTTATGCAAGCGTAGGAGGCGATATGCATCAACCTAAGTTCAATGCAAGCATAAAGGTAAAAAATACCAATAGTACTAGTGTAGGAGAGAGGATCAAAGGAAGATATGATGTCACAATTGGGAGGGGCTCCATAGTTGCAAGCTATGGAATGTGACCATTAAGGGGGACATCTTGGAAAACTGACCAAAGAAGTGATAGTTGATCCTAACTAGGTAGAGGTTATCTCAAGTAGGGTCTTTCTTGAGATAATGAACTATAAGGGACCCATCGATATTATGACCAAAAACAAATGGAGAAAAAGGGGTGTAAGGAAGAAGAGTTAAGGAGGAGAGGCAATACTTTCCCCAAGCATTTGAAGGACTAGGAAAAGAGGAAGAGTATGTAGGAGAGCATGTAACACTAGGAGAGGAAGAACACAAGGGGAGAACTAGGTAATATTGGGTGCTACCAGGTAAGAGGTGGCTAGAGTTTATATTGGGAAGTCTAAGCTAGCCCAAAAAAACTCCCAATAGGAACAAGGCTTCATTCAACTTGATAAAAGTGTGCTTAGACATGGGACCTTTTTAATGTTAGAAAATGTTGATTTTGACAACTAATAGAAATATAAGGAAAATAGAAGGCATAGAAGAACAAGGGGATACCTCATTGTTGTAGCCAACGAGAGGACCATGGAAAGCAATTATGGAACTAGGTATAATAGATCATATATGTATTTTGTTAATTCTTGTGTGGTAGAAAAAAAATATTGAGTTAAAAATCATTAGGGATGTTTGGGATTTAGAATGAGAATAGTAGAGTGAGAGTGCACCCAGGTGGAAGGATGAGAATGTATTATTTAGAGATTTTTGAAGAGAGATAGTGCAACCATATGAGATGGGATGGATTGATGTGATGTAAAAGTGAGAGAGAAAGGTATTTATGTATTATGTTTTGTTGGGTATTAACATTAATATTCAGAGGTATTGCAAGAGGTGAGAGTTCATAGTTTTTGTCATCTTTATAGAGTTGATAAGTATTGAAATGAGCATATTATAAAGAATTTCATTGTTTTTGATTGGGTAGAAGGATGAGAAGGTATAATTTGGAATGTGTGGAAGATAGAAAGTGAAACCATATGAAATGGTTGGATGTGAGTTACAACTAAGAGAGAAATATATTTATGTAGGATGTTTGCAAGATACCAGATATATAAAATATGCAGTATAGAAATAAAATGTTAGAAATGGTAGAATAACAGTAAAATATCCATCATAATCTTCACAATAACATAGAAATGATATAAGAATAGCAATAGCAATAACACTTTGATTCAAAAAGCAATGTTCACAGGCCTCTTCGAGGGGGAAACCTCCAATCGAGCAGAGCTCTATTACAATAATCTCCAAGATAGGGTTTTTGTATCCTCGACCCTTATTTATAATAAATATGTCTATTAAGAGAAACATCTAGAGGAAGATCCTTCTAGAAGTGGAAGCTTCTATTAGGTATTCTTACATCCGCCTTATTCTATTTTATTGAAAGGCCTTATTAATATTGACCTTTATTACATCCGAATACATTGATCTACCTATGTGCGGGTTAGGACCTTAACATGTCTTCCCCCTTAAAAATAGCCTTGTCCTCAAGGATTGATATGTGGAAACTGCTGCATAATGGTAGCTGGTTCCCAAGTGGCATCTACTGGAGTCATATCTTTCCACTGTACTAACACTTCCTTGATGGTTCTCTGACGTAGGTGATGCTCACGCTGGTCCAAAATTGCTTCTGGCTGTAGCCAAATGGATCCTTCTTCAGCTAACTCTAGAAGGTTGGTTTGAATTTGGCACTTGGTTCCAATCACCTTCTTCAAGCATGAAACATGAAAAATAGGATGTAGTTTCGACTGACTAGGCAGAGCTAACTGATATGCGACTTGTCCCACATGCTTGAGAATTGTCTAAGGGCCATAAAATTTGGGTGCTAGCTTCTGACAATGCTCGGCCTTGAGGGAAGTTTTCTTATATGGTTGTAGTCTCAGAAACACCTGATCCCCTTCTGCAAATTGACGTTTAGAGTGACCTTGATCTGCGTGTTACTTCATTCTATTATGTGCCATGACCAAGTTCTCTTTAAGGGTACAAAGGATATCCTCTCGAACTGTAAGTGTTTGGTCAACCGCCTGGACCTTCGAGGTACCCGGTAAGTATGAGAGAACTGAAGGTGGCTTCTATTCATATACCACTTCAAAAGGATTCATGTGAGTGGTTGTATGGTATGTAGTTTTGTACCACCATTCGGTGAGGGGTAACCATTGAGCCCATTGGTGTTGTTTTTTAGAGGCAAAGCACCTCAGATATGTTTCCAAACACTTGTTGACAACTTCCGTTTGACCATCTGTCTGGGGATGATAAGGTGAGCTGAGATGCCATTGTGTGCCTTGTAGTTTAAACAGTTCTTTCCAAAAATTGCTTGTGAAAGTTGGGTCTCGATTAGAAACAATAGAGTGTGGCATGCCATGAAGCTTGAAGACCTGGTCCATGAAAATGTGAGCCACCGTGGATGCAGTAAATGGGTGGTGAAGAGTGCAAAAATGAGCATACTTGGAAAGGCGATCCACCACCACCATTATGACTGATTTATTCCCTGATTTAGGTAATCCTGTAATAAATTCCATAGAGATATCCTTCCAAATATCAGGGGGAATTGAAAGCGGTTGGAGGGTGCCTAGAGATTTGACTGTTTCTCCCTTGTTGGTTGACACACCTCAGATTCAGTGACAAACTTACGGATGTCCTATTTCATACCATCCCAGAAAAAAGAACGTTTGACTCGGTCATATGTTTTGGTGAACCCTGAGTGCCCTGCTATGGGTGTAGCATGAAGCTCAGAAAGCACCATGGATTTGAGCTTGGATTGTTTACTTAAATACAAGCGGCCTTTGTATCGAAGCTCATCCTGGAGCCAGGAGTACCCTAGGGGAGCTGGAGCCTTGTTCTGCAGTTGCTGGATCAAATGCGAACTTTTGGTATCTTGAATCCATTCCTGGTGCACAACTTGGAGACAATCGGGTACAATGAAGGAAAGCGAAAAAAGGGATCCTTCGTCTTCATATTTCTAGGACAGTGCATCCGCCACGACATTGTCTTTTCCCTTCTTGTAAATTATCTCATAATCATATCCAAAGAGCTTAGTCACCCATTTTTGTTGTTCCTGGGAGGAAATGCGTTGTTCCAAAAAGTACTTGAGGCTTTGATGGTCGGTCTTAATTTGGAAGCATTGCCCCAAGAGATAAGGACGCCACAACTCAATGGCATGTGGAATCACTAACATTTGTTTTTCATAAATGGGTTTGCCCAGATTCCTTTCAGACAGTTGCTTGCTAGTGAAGGCCAAAGGTCGACCCTATTGCATAAGGACAATGCCGATTCCTTTCCCCAAGGCATCACATTCCAACACAAAGGTCTTTGTGAAGTCGGGAAGGGCCAGAACCGAAGTGGTGCACATGGCCGTATTCAAGGTTTGAAAAGCTTGAGCAGCTCCTAGAGTCCAAGTGAAAGAGTTCTTTTTGAGGTGAGTCGTGAGAGGTGTTGCAATATTTCTGTAGTTATTAATGAACTTGCGATAATACCCTGTGAGGCCCAAAAATCCACGCAAGATTTTGAGAGTCTTTGGGTGCGGCCAGTCTTGCATAGCTTCAATCCTTTTCGGGTCCACCCTGACGCCATCCTTTCCCACCAGATGACCCAAGTATTCTACTTCTAAGGCACCAAAAGCACATTTGGACTGTCTCAGGAAAAGTTTGTGTTGAGAGAGTAGGCAGAGAACTTGATCCACATGAGTAAGATGATCTATCCAGGTTTTTCTATAGATGAGGATATCATCAAAGAAAACTAAGACAAAATGATGGAGAAAAGGGCGGAAGACATGGTTCATGAGGCTCTGGAAGGTGGAGGGGGCATTACACAAACCAAAGGGCATGACCCAAAACTCATAGTGGCCCTCATGAGTGTGAAAGGCAGTCTTGGGAATGTCGACCTCTTTCATACGTGTCTAGTGATAGCCCGAGCGAAGATCAAGTTTGGTAAAGAATTGGGTGCCACTCAATTCATCCAGGAGGTCATCAATGACAGGAATGGGAAATTTGTCTTTGATGGTCAGTTTGTTGAGAGCACGGAAGTCAGGACACATTCTCCAAGAACCTTATTTCTTCAGTACCATGAAAACCAAAGAGGAGTAAGGGCTCGTGCTAGGATGGATGACACCAGAAATAAAGAGTTCCTAGACCATTTTTTCAATTTCATTTTTTTGTGCAAAGGGGTGGTGATATGGACGTATATTGGGGGTAAGGCTTCCCGGGACAAGGGGAATGGAATGATAATGAACACCGTGGGAAGGAGGGAGTCCTTGGGGAGTGGAAAATATTGTTTGATGTTTAGAAAGGAGGGCTTGGAGGTCTTGGGGCATTGGGGGTGTCTCTGTGGCTTCTATGGCATGGATTTGGGAAATGACACCAGAATGACCTTTTTTGAGCAGTTTTCCATGCGATGAGAACTGATGACCTCAGGTGAACCAGCAGTGATGCCTTGGAATTTATAGTGGTGGTATCCTTGGTCAAATTGCATGGTTAAGTTATGAAAATCCATTAGAATGGGGCCCAAAGTCCTTAGCCAGTCTGCTCCCAAAACAATGTCGCAACCACCCATTTCAATAGCAAACATATGGGATTTTATGTGGTAGTCACCAATTTGGAGATGCACATTTTCACAGTGCCCACCACATTTCATATAACCACCATTGGCAATCATGATTTGGAAATTTTTGACAGCGCAATGGGTTTCTTGGGCAATGCAGCGATGAATAAAATTGTGGGTGCTGCCACTATCAACTAGAATGACGACCTTTCAGTGCTTGATGTAACTGATTAACTTGAGGGTCTGGGGGGTAGAGAAGCTGGTGAGAGCATTGAGGGAAATGATCGGTTCCACTTTGGGAGGGTCGGAGGGAGGGTTTATGTCAGTTATTTCTGGTGACTCAGGCACAAGGGGAGTGTCAACATCTTCTTCCAGAATATCCTCAGAGATGGCCATAAAAATCTTTTGTTCCTTACATTTGTGGCCTAGGAAATATTTTTCATCACAATTATAATAAAGGCCTTTGAGTTGGCATTCATCCATTTCATCCCTAGTCAATTTTTGGATCTTTAATGGGGTGGAGGGGGTAGTGGGTTTTACTGGTTTAGGGCGAGGGATAAAGGAAGGCTTACGGTTTTGAGAGGAAACATTTTTTTGTGCTTCTTTATCTTTTTTAGTAGCCTCAACCCAAGTCGTAGGCTGAGCCATGAGGACATGGGCCCGAATATCCTCCTCGAGGCCACTAATAAAACACTCTCGAAAGAAAGCATTAGTCATGCCCTCTATTCGAAAAGATAGGCGCTCAAATGCAACTATGAAGTCTTCTACTGTGCCTGATTGCTTCAATTTTGTCAAATGGCCCAAATGGTTGGTGTCAGTGTCAAAGCATTCATAAAGCTCAGTCACAAATTGGGTCCAAGCAATATACCCTTGACGGGAATTTTTTCTCCATTGCCACCATTGCCAGCGTTCTTGATCTAGATGGAGAACACCATACCAGAGTTTGGCCAAGTCATCTGTAATGTTGTAGGGAGAGAAATAATGTTCCATTTGGGTGACCCAACCAGTGGGGTCCGAGCCATCAAATTTGGTTACATCCACCCACGGAAGGCGTATGTACCGTTGAAAATGATGGGGCTGAGAAGAATGGGAAGAAGTTTCACCTTCAGTCTTTGTATGTGCATCATGAAAAGAGTCATTGGTAGGGATCTTGAGTTTGGTGCAGAGTGATGCAAAGATAGATTCAAGCTGGGTGGTCAGTTCGTGTTTGACTTCTGCCATTGCGGACTGCCCAACTACATTTACAGATGCATTTATGGTGGTATTGATGGATGCATCATGGGAGGCAATAGTAGCACTGAGTTGTTGCACTTCTTGTTGGGTGTCGAGGAAACCATATTGCAAGGTGTTGAAGTGAGACTCTAGTTCTTGGATACGGGTATGGGCCATGAGGATCAGTGAACTGAAAAGGGAGCGAGCGGGGTCAGAAAGTTTTGCAAAAAAATGATATGGATGAATGTGATAAGGGAGAAGAGATGAATCTAATGGAATAGGTCTCAAATAATGGTGAAAAAATTTCCAGACTTGTTTTTTTTTTTATAGCTGCGGGGTTATACTTTGGTTTGAAGAATGTTGTAGTGCTGAAATCCCCAAATTCTTAACTAGAAAGAAATGTGTATTTACTTGGCAACCCGAACACAGATGCACGACAATAGATCTCACCGGTTTAATTTGTTTATGTTTATATGTTCCCCAAGGGTTCTACAGACAAGGGTTTGCCCTGTGTTATAGCTCTCTGATATACGTGTAGGGTCCAATAGTAGTACTCAGCCCAATATCTTAGGGCACTAACTAAGGAGGATAGATTGTACCCTTAGCCGTACTACTCGACTACCCAGGTACTAGAGAGTATCTTCCCGAGTGTTGTTGTCGGTGACACTATAGAAATCCAGTGGCCGATAGGTTTATCTAAAAAAGGATTCAAGAAATCTAGGCTGATCCGTTCACAGGTGTTGTCTAATGCGCTGCCACTCGAAGGGGTACCAATAGGTGTTACAAGGGTGGCCAACAAATGTGCGCTTAAGAAACACTTGTATTTCCTTTGTGTATGAATCCCTCAACTGTGGGTTTATGCACATAATGACATATCTCTGTGGCTTAAAGACGCCGGAATACATCTCTACCCTGAAAAAAAAATACCCACAATTTCTGCCAAGGAAAGTGCTCTGATATCACTTGCAAGATACCAGATATATAAAATATGTAGTACAGAAAAAAAAAAATGCTAGAAATGGTAGAATAACAGTAAAATATCCAGCATAATCTTCACAATAACACAGAAATGATATAAGAATAGAAATAGAAATATCACTTTGATTCAGAAAGCAATGTTCACAGGCCTCTTCGAGGGGGCAACCTCCAATCGAGCAGTGCTCTATTACAATAATCTCCAAGCTAGGGTTTTCATACCCTCGAACTTTATTTATACTAAATATGTCTATTAAGAGAAGCATCTAGAGGAAGATCCTTCTAGAAGTGAAAGCTTCTATTAGGTCTTCTTACATCCACCTTATTCTATTTTATTGAAAGGCCTTATTAATATTGACCTTTATTACATCCGAATACATTGATTTACCTATGTGCGGGTTAGGACCTTAACAATGTCTTGGTCACATCATTACATGGAAAGGGTATTGCAATAAAGATGATTTCATAGGTTTTGTTATCTTTAAAGAGTTGATAGGTATTTCAATGGACATCTTATAAATCATTTCATTGTTTTTCATATGATATGTTCAAGAGTAAATTAGAATAATCAAGGGGAGATACATAGCATTCAACATTCTCTTGAAAAATCCCTATGACAAGGGTGACTCCACAATGTTTATTAATGAGAAGATGAGTTCCGTCCTATTGTACAAAGCCCCAATGATAAGGAGAGGGGTGAGGAGAGATGGAAAATGCGATTAATTTGGTTACAATTGTCAAGGATTATAGTGGTAAGTTGGTCTTTGATCTTACAATTATGAGTAAAAAGGAGACTTAGAGAGGGGAATAAATTTCATTCGTCATTATGAGTAATGAGGGATCTTTTTCAATAGAGTTTGGAATAGGGACTATTTTTTGTTGGGGAGAAGTGTCCAAATATTGGTATACCATAGGATCATCAAGGGATTTCTCATCTATGTAGAAGGATTTGTGATCCAGATTATTTTCGGCACGAAATGAGAGCAGAGATATAATAAAGAAATGCACAGAGATATTGCAGATATTCAATAATATAACAGAAATGTATCAGATATGCAACCATAAACATAGATATACAGTAATACATGATTTCTATTAATCAGAGAAATGTACAGAGACTATAAAAATACAGATTGAAAGACTCGCTATAATGGTGGCATCTTATCTCTGAGAAGAGATGTGACGGCTACTCGCATTCGCAAGAAGATGATTACAATGAGGCTCGAAAGGCCCTTTTACAATAGACAGGAATGCCAAAATTCCTAGACATACAAAAACCTAACCCTAGGAGATGAAGCACCAAAAGTCATGTGGGCTCCGTTTGGGTAAGTGAGTACATCAACTTCCCGGGGTCGTAACTTTTGCATACGATATCCGTTTTAGGCGTGTGATATCTCGTTGGAAAGGTATTGTCAAGGAGATTCATTTTGGGGGCTCAATTATGAATTTTTCTATAATTGAGAACCTTGATCTTGAAAAACCTTCATTTGGACCCTCAAAATGGCCCCGAAAGTTAAAACCTGCTAAAAATAGTAAATTGCCAAAATGGCCAGAAAACTATTTTGAGCCATTTGGAAAAGGTGGGTGGCCACTAATATCCACCTAGATCAATCCTCCCTCCTTAGGAAGCAATGGTCTCCATTGCATTGAGTTCCCGGGGGAGAGGGAAAAGCATTTGTTGAATCTGCATCTTGGTGAGCTGCTTGTCTTGTTGGAGAAGTCGCGCTGCTTAGTTTGTGGAAATCTGTCACGAACCTGTGGCTGGAAGGTTTAGACCTTTTTAACCAGTCTGGATATTTTAGATGATTGTGTGCAGAAGGAATCTTCGTGCTTTTCTACAACCTTGTCGACCTCCTTCTGTTGGATAGAAGGTGCTTTGGTCGAAGCTGTGGTGGCTGCAGTATCCTTCTGTTCACCCTTTGAACAGCTTGTGGAGAAGATGAATTTTTTAGTATGAGATACTACCTTGCGACACTATTTAGGTTGGGCATTAGTTGGAACTACCTCTAGTACCCGGTAGAGATGACCCCCCAGAGTAATAATGACACTACGGGGTCGAGACTCATAGATAGCATGGCATTTCCACATATATGGCTGGCCCAAGAGAACATCACAGACATCCAGTGGGACAACATCACATAATGCCTCATCCTTGAAGGGTTGGATGCCGTATGAAAATCGACACTGCTGGCTGACATGAAGATCTCGTCCTTGGCGAAGCCACCCAATGTTGTATGGTTGCGGGTGTGGTGTTGTCGACAATCCCAACTATTTGACGACCTATGTTGAGATGAGGTTCTTCTAGCTTCCACTATCAACAATAAAATGCAGCGGGGTCCCCTTCACCCACAACTGTGAATGAAAAAGGCATTCCCCCTCTTCTGGATCTGTTAGTTCTTTTGGTTGAATTGTTGCGGTCGCGACAATAGCAGTGGGGTCTGCGTCGATGATCTGTCTTTTACCAATATTTTCAGAATCAGATTCTGAATCAGGGTTCAGCTCCTTGTCTTTGATATCAGCCACCAATGACTATTTTGAGCGACATTTGTTGGTGTTGTGCCAGGGGCTTTTGTGGAAATCGCACCATTTTTCGGTGTCCTTCTTTGTCTTCCCGTGACCCTTCTTTTCCTGTGGATTGGACTGGTTTTCGAGAGACTGTTTGTTAGGGTTGTCTTTGTCATACTTTGGTTGTTGTGGATTTGCAGACCCAAACTCCCATTTTTTCTGGTGCTTAAATTTCTTCTCGATTTTAACAGCATATTGATAGGCAGCACCGAGTGATGAGATGTCCATAAAATCCATTTCAGTTTGGATGTATCTGTGTAGAGCCCCACGGTATTTTAGAACCAAATGTTGTTCAGAGTCTTTGATACCTAGCTTGGTGTGCAAGGTATGGAAGCTATTGGTGAAATTTGGAACTGATTGGCCCTTCTCTTGCCATAGTGTGGTCCATCTCATGTACTGGTCCTCATAGTTTCCAACAGGGTAGTACAGTTCCTTTACCGCATCCACAAAAAATTCCCAAGTGGGCTCAGCCCCATATATTCCATAATCCTCTGTGGAACTCTACTCCCAGTAAGTTTCCCACCAATGTTTTACATGGGGGAGAGCCTTAAGGAGTGCGAAGGTGATCTTTTCCTTGTCTGAAAAATCATGAACAGAGAAATAACCTTCTAGCAGATTTAACCATTTATCTAGGGCATCTGCATCTATTTGACCTTCAAATACGGGAATATCAAAATTAACCTGTACCTTGAAAGGTGAGGTGCCTCCAAAGTGGTCGCTTGATGAAGATGTGCCTGATGCTATCGACAAGCATTGAAGGATGTGGGAAAAATTCTCCATCATTTCGTCCCTCTGTCGCGTGAGAGATTGCTCAAGCAACAGACAGATAGGATCGTCTGCTCCATCGTTTTTCTTTTCTTCTGCCATTGAGGGTTTATTGGGTGTGCGAGAGCGATTGTCCTCAAGAGAGACAAGCTCGAGACCCAACTTTCTATACTCGGACCTCGTCAGGGACATGCACTGGAAAATGATCAAGAGGAGCCTGCTCTGATACCACTGATCTGGATTATTTTCGGCACGAAATGAGAGCGGAGATATAATAAAGAAATGCACAGAGATATTGCAGATATTCAATAATATAACAGAAATGTATCAGAGATGCAACCATAAACACAGATATAC